>JAIGNY010000474.1:0-2500 GCA_020152595.1 Chiridota heheva
ATCGACCTGCTACTGTCCTCCCCGGTAGTCCACCGGATGCCCATCGGTTGCTTTGCTCCTCAGCGTTTCTCGATGCTTCATCACGTTGGCTTGGTACGCTCCTCTTTTCCAAGGTGGCTTGGATATGTATCTTTTCCTCTTCTGGGCTTTTACCTTGTAGTGGTCGAGAAATTGACGATATATCTGAGCTCTATAAGTGTAAAAACGCATACGAGCCCTGGAGTTGTGTGCTTTCCCCCACTTGCTCTCTCTGATTGCAAAGTTTTGAGGGTGATCTGGTCTTTGATTCAGGTATCTCGGCGGTGTTTTGACGGCAGATGTTTTTTGTACTCTGTTGTCGAATTTGTGTGCCAAACCGAACCGGTAGTGGGCTCTGTAGGATCTCCCTCTTGTGTTAACATTCTCCTTGTAAACCCGTTAGGGAAAGCAGCCGTGGATATTGGCGATACTGGCAAGTATCGATGCATGATGTGTTCTCTCTGAAACTCAGAATGAAAAGAATTGATCAAGATTTGCTCTATTTATGCTTTTTGTTTAGATCTCTTCGACCAATCAGAAGCCAGAAAGGTATGATACCATTCGAGTTGGTGGCGCTCTTTTGAAAAAAGAAAGAAAGGTATGATGAGTTAGGTCAAACTTCTACGGCAGTCTCTACGATAACCTCGAACTCTTTTCGAATGTCTTTAAATTCATTTTTCTCTTTTTTGAATATTTACATGCGAGGGTAAAGTACCTGTCCCAACCAACGCAGTGGTACCGTAGGAGTCATGCCACGATTTTATACTCCTTCCGCCCTCATTATTTTTCATTTTTTTATTTTTATGAGAGAGTTGAACACACATTTACAATGACGGGGTCGTCGCCTGCGTATTCGGTTATGATAGTACAAATGCTATCACGAAACGCTTAATACGACCCGGACGAGAACACAGGTACGACGTACGGACAGACATAACATCGACAACCAAGTCAATGTCCACGGCCTTTGATAACCAGTTGTGGTGCACTGGCGTATACAATTCAAAAGAATTCATACCAATTTATATCGTTTGGCACGATGCCCAAACTTCTGTCTGAAGGTGACGCGATACCCGCACATACTGTTTAAAGGTGATTTGGCACGATGCCAACGTATGAAGGTGACTTTCCAGGTGACTCTCACAGAAGGTGACGCGATACCCGTACATATTGTGTAAAGGTGACTTGGCACGATGCCAGCGTATAAAGGTGACATTCAAGGTAACTTTCAAGGTGATTTTCACAGAAGGTGACGCGATATCCGCACATACTGTTTAAAGGTGACTTGGCACGATGCCAACGTATGAAGGTGACTTTCAAGGTGACTTTTCAGGTGACTTTCACAATCTAAGGTGACAATCTTAAGGGCGAATAATGCAAATGTGTATAGAGGGAACTACTAGAATCTGTTTTTTTTAATATATCGATCATTGTTTTTGTTTTTTTAAAGATAGAGAATTTATATTTTTATTATCGTTTTCTGAAGAAAAAAAGATAGGTAAATATGTTTTAGATAATATAAAGAACGGCATCAGTTTAATCGTAACATTCATGAGATGGAGACTTTGGATGGAACATTACATTATCCTTTCACTTGTATCGTTGCAGGACTGACAGGGTGCGGGAAGACCCGGTGGGAAACGCTGTTGGAAGGTCGTGAGCAATTAATCGATCCACCTCCCGAACGCGTGTATTGGTTTTATGCCGAATACCAACCCGATTACGAAGCATTGAAACAAGCTTTACCTCATGTCGAATTTATAGAAGGATTACCCGGTGAAGAAGAACTGAAACGGTTGGATGCAGAGTATAGGAAGCTGATTGTCATCGACGATTTGATGAATGAGTTGAACCCCGTCGTGACTGCATTGTTCACAAAAGGCAGTCATCACCGTAACCTATCCGTAGTACTTCTCGTACAAAACTTGTTTTTTAAAGGCGGACGTACCCTTAGTCTCAACACTCATTATCTCGTATTTTTCAAAAACCCTCGAGATGCTTCTTCTATCGATCATTTGGCTCGCCAGATGTTTCCTGGCCGCTTGCGGTACGACCGAGAAGCCTATGCCGATGCCACGCGAGAGCCATACGGCTACCTTTTCATCGATTTCACCCCTAAAACGCCCGATCGATTTCGTTTACAAACCGGACTCTTCGGCCGCCGATACGTGTATTTGCCTCGATAACAACTAATGTTGTTGACTTTTCTCCTCACTCGACATTATGGCACTTTTTGGCAAAGTAATGAAATGGTTCGTTGCAATCTTTTGGATCTTTAAACCGTTTTTGCATGTGTGGATGTGCGAAGGAAATAAAATACGTATACCCAAGTGGGGTGCGTTCATTCGTCATGGAGAAGTGGAAACACCAAGAAGCCTATTTCAGAGTAATCGCCAAAGGCAGTTCGAAACAACGTCGTCACGCGTTGACGCCAGTAATCAACTGCTGCATTGCCTTTGCGAATGTGCATTGAACATCTCCG
>JAIGNY010000474.1:7500-35000 GCA_020152595.1 Chiridota heheva
TCAAAGACGGGTTTCATCGTGCAGAAGGCGATATAATTACGGCCGTCATCGTCCATGCTTACCAAGACTGCTGGGGCGGCATATGGGCCTTCCACGTGGCTGCTTTCGACATAGCAAAAGAACACGAGACTTCTGCAGAATCAAATAAAGCTACCGAACACAGGGGAGCCGTCGGGAAAGGACAGCAGGAAGCCACCGGATGAGGGCAGTAGCAGATCGATCGGGCAATCGATAAAGAAACCAAAGGCTCTTATAAGAGCCACCATAAATATAAGAAAGAGAAAATTGAATTATGACAATGTGTTTGTGTTTATTGTTTTACCTCCAAAAGATTCGACGACCTTCGGTCGTGTGGTAAAATCACGAGGAGCCTAAACAGGTAGTGACCAATCAGGAGCCAGTATTCTACCTAATTTGCATAATGTATGAAAATCCATTTTGTTTTTCCTCCAAAAGATTCGACGACCTTCGGTCGTGTGGTAAAATCACGCGGAGCCTATACAGGTAGTGACCAATCAGGAGCCAGTATTACACCTAATTTACATAATATATGAATATTCATGAGAAATTAGGAATGCTGGCTTCTGATCGGTCACTACCTGTATAGGCTCCTCTTACTACTGGCATGGGATCCAGAGACCTGCTCAACGGCCCCTGGTGGGGTCCAAGGGTGAAGGCCCGTTAGGAGTCCAGGGGCGAAGCCCCCGGAAGCTCTCGCAAAATTGAAGGGCAAATTGAAGGGAAAATAGTATGTCACAACGCATAGCAAAATGCATGCCAAAGTAGTATACTACACCATATACAAAACACAAAAGCGCAAAGCGCTGGACTTGCCGGCGTGGGGTCCAGGGGCCCGGTTAAGGGCCTTTGGTGTGGTCCAGGTGCGAATCCCCCGCAAAATTGACATTTCAAGGGCAAAAACGTATGTCACAACGCATAGTAAGAAGAGAGCTATATATGATACACCATATACAAAACACAAAATCATGAAAACGCATAATGTAGAAATATAATGTTTTATTGTTTATGTGTGTACATGGTTAGGTTTATCAACACTCTTTGAAAAATATGGGTTGTCTAAAAGAAAGGTTTTCAATAATTTACTACAAACTTGGGTAAATATTGTTCAACTTTTAAAATGAGCCTGTTCTGTATCACGTGTACTCCGACACCTATCTCCCCTCTCTTCCGCTCCCCATCCCTTCTCTCTCTGTCTCCCTTTCCCCTTCTCCTCCCTTCCTCCCTCCATCCCTCCCTCCATCCCAACCTCCCTCCCTCCCCCAAATGCACTCTAGGGCTGGCAGAAGACAAGCCTAATTAATACAAAAAATAACTAATCAGTGTAAAGCATGCGCATTGAACCAATAGAAGAATTTACGTCGTGAATTTAACAATGTTTCTAATGAAATTTATATCTTAAAACCAATCAAAGCTGATTTAAAATGAGAAGACACAGCTGCAAGCTCTCTGAGAACCGGCCGAAGATAAGCCTTCCATTATTCAAAATAACCTAATTTTCGTTGGCTTTGAAACAAGACATAAATTCATAATTACTGTGAGAATCAGCATCTCCCTTTGTCTGATACCGCCATAAAGGAGTAATGAAACACTGATATTGCAAGGGTTAAATACGAAATGTGCTTCCGCTATATGTACGACAATAGGAAATGCTCATGATAAGAATAAAACGTTGGGCACACAGGCGTAGATCTAAATTGGCACGCACCGTTTAAATTGCGCATAGATCTAAATTGGCATGCACCGTTTAAATTGCACATAAATCTAAATTGGCATGTATTGTTTAAATTGCACATAGATCTAAATTGGCATGCACCGTTTAAATTGCACATAGATCTAAATTGGCATGCACCGTTTAAATTGCACATAGATCTAAATTGGCATGCACCATTTAAATTGCACAGATCTAAATTGGCATGCACCGTTTAAATTGCACATACATCTAAATTGTCATGCACCGTTTAAATTGCACATAGATCTAAATTGGCATGCATCGTGTAAATTGCACATAGATCTAAATTGGCATGCGCTGTTTAAATTGAAGATAGATCTAAATTGGCTTGCACCGTTTAAATTGCACATATATCTAAATTGCCATTTAAATAACACCAGTTAGGAAATCGCTTATAATCAGGGTTTCAAATATAGGGGCTAAACCCTGCTAAAAGTCAAGGGTGCGACGCCCGGAAACCCTCCGTTTCACGTGATTTTAGGAGCAGAAAACTGCTTAATATAAAGTCCGCTGCCAAGGTTGAAGCGCTGTTTCTCGTGAATTTGATAACTGAAAACTCTACGACTTTGGTGATTTTGGAAGCAAAACATTGCTTAAAATTGTGTCAAATCTAGAGGTGAAGCTTTTATAGGGAACCAGGGGGCAAATCCCTTGAAAGCCCCACCTTTTTCTTGATTATGTATAGCGGAAAATTGTTTAAAATTGTGTCAAATAATCTAGGGGTGAAGGCCTTGGAAGTCCTACGCTTCTCGTGATTTTGGTAGCAAAAAATTGCTTATGATTGACATCTAGGGGGGAAGTCCCGGAAGTCCTACGTTTCTCGTGATTTTGAAAGCAGAAAATTGCTTTAAAATGTGTAAAATCTATGGGGCAAGCCCTGGTAGAGGCCCAGGGGAAAAAGTCCGCAGAAACCGTACTGAATATACGTTTCTACTGATTTTGATAGCAGAAAATTTGTTTAAAATTGTGCCAATTCCAGGAGTGAAACCCCCGTAAGCCCTGCGGTTCTCGCGATGTTGGTAGCAGAAAATTGCGTAAAATCCAGGGCAGTCCGTGAGCATGTCTATTAATTTGAACACAAATGTTCATAAAAATAGGAACACTTTGCTACATGGAAGCCGCCATTTTGTGGTATTACCCATGAGCCTTTGCTATCCCAACGTTTAAACCTTTTGCAATGTTACATATTTGAAATTTGAAATACGTCTGGGAAAATTTCGTAGGGGAACGTATGAAAATACGTTCATGACTGTCATAGCTAAATATTTTCCACTCCCATTTGATATGTTTACCACGTTTTCGAAATATTAGAAATAATAGACAAACACAGCTTGGCTGTTTTTCAACATAAAGTTTTTAAGTTTTTCAAAAAATTAGAGGCAATAACATTTTATCTTAACATCTAAACAATACGTCCGGCTGCATGACTTCAATATTCCCGTGAGTTATACATGTTCGGATGTTCCTGTTGGAGGATTAGTTCAGGGGTCAAGCATGTTCATCTGCTATAAAAGAGGAACTCAAAAGAAACAAAATGGTGAAGAAAGCATTGCAAAATCTTATTCCGATAAGGAGATATTCAAGTTTAAAGTTTGGTATCATTTCTGTATGACTAAAATCAGACTAGTTGTGACGTTACAGCCTCAGATTCCTCAAAGTCTTTATTGACTTTGGGGAAGTCTTTCCCATGCCCACCCCCCGCCTCGTACACCACACCACTGGATAAGACCATGCGGGAACCTGCCAATAGTCAGTAAAATTTCCGGGAGGGGAGGGAAGCGGGGATTCCTGCAATTGAGCACCTGTTCAAGCTGTCCAGTGTTGTAGAACCCGTTTGGGTACCTTCGCCCGTCGCACCCCTTCCCTACTGGCTTGGACAGGCATGCATTCCTATGTGCCAACATAATTGATGTATAGTGTCTATAGAAAATTCCCCCCCTTCCCCCTCCATACAGGTTCCCCTTCCCCCTCCAAACAGGTCTGTTGGCGTACATGCTTTCCAATTCGCTAGCATAACTGCTTTGAAATGGTTATAGGGAGTCGGGTGACGAGTCACGTGCAAGAACTGAAGGAATGCTTTGCCTGTAAGCCCTGCATGCGCCCTAAAAAAGCTTGCCAGTCCAAAAGCAATATTTCCACTATACTTTTGAATAAAAAATCATGTGTCTTATAGCAAAGTTAGGGCTTGAAAATGAAATGTAGGTTTGAAAAATCCCGTTAAGACTGCACCATCCCCCCCACCCCACCCCTCCCTCCTCTTCCACCCGCTAGAGCTTTAAAATCCCGCTAGCAGAGCCAAGTCCAAAAGTAACGTTCTGGGTTTTAATTAAATGTTCTATCGCAAATTTATGTGCATAGCGGAGGTAGGGCTTGAAAAAGAAATGTAGGCTTAAACAATCGTGCTAGGATTTCAAAAATCCCGCTAGTCTTCAAAAATCCTGCTAGGGCTGCAAAATTCTCCTTCTAGGGTTTCAAAAATCCCTTTAGGGCTTTAAAAATCCAACTACGGCTTCAAAAATTCCGCTACGGCCTTAAAAATTAAAAATCTCGCTAGGGCTTCAAAATCCTGGTAGGTCTTCAAATATCTCCCGCTAGAGTTTATCTCCCGCTAGAGTTTATCTCCCGCTAGGGTTTCAAAATCCCGCTAGGGCTTCATAAATTTGCATGGCTTTGTCCAGAAAGCAATATCCGTCTAAGTTTTAATGAAATAGGAGTTAGGGCTTGAGAACTTAAAAGTTAGGTAAAAAAAGAAATCTTTTTTTAAGCTTCAAAATTTGCAGATCAATTTTCAAATGGTAATACCCCGCTAGATTTTAATGAAAAATCATGAGTTTGATGGTCAGTTAGGGCTTGCCAGTCCAAAATTAAGTTTAAGTTGAAGAAATCCTGCTACAGGGCTTCAAAATTTGTAGGGCTTTGTCCAAAAAACAAAACAAGTCCGCTAGGTTTTTGGTTTCAAAGCGATAGCATCAGGAACCTATGCGATTATGATGGCGTGTGTGTATGTATGTGTGTGTGTTTGTATGTATGTATGTATGCATGCATGACGTATAATCATCATGCACGGAATGTTGAGGGTGGAGTCTTGGGGGAAACCGAGATATCCATTCCGTGTGACTTTGACGTAATCATCATGCACGTAATGTTGAGGCAGAGTCCGTGGGGAGACCGAGGTACCAATCCATTCTTTGTGACCGTGACGTAATTATCTTGATGAATGTTGAGGGTGTAGTCTCGTGGGGCGACCGAGATACCCATAAAGTCTTTGTTACCGTGACGTAATTATCATGTATGGAATGTTGAGGGTGTAGTCTCGTGGGGAGACCGAGATACCCATCCATTCCATGTAACCGTGAAGTAATTATCATGCATGGAATGTTGAGAGTGGAGTCTCGTGGGTAGATCGACTCACCCATCCATTCCATGTGATCGTGACGTAATTATCATTCACGGAATGTTGAGAGTGGAGGGTCAAGGGGAGACCGAGATACCCATCCATTCCGTGTGACCATGACGTTGCTGGTGGGTCTCAGGGTGGTGGTGTGGGTGGGGGGGGGCGAAATATCCATCCACACCGTGTGACCGTGACGTAATTATCATGCACGAAATGTTGCGAGTGGACTCCCGTGGGGAGACCAAGATACTCATCTATTCATTGTGACCGTTACGCAAATATCATACACGGAATGTTGAGGGTGGAGACTGATATACCTATCCATTTCATGTGACAGGGACGTAATTATCATGCACGGAATGTTGAGGGTTAAGTTTAGGGCGAGGAGGGGGGGGGGGATTACACATCAGCCATTTATTAAAGCACTTCCCTCTAGTTTTTATGAATATTATTTTGGAAAATGATATACCTTAAATTTTGTTGCCATCTTTTATTTCACACCCAGCACGGCCGTACGGGCGCATCTTACTCCAGGGACGATGACTGTTTGCCTGACTCGAAAACCTATCACGAAAAAAAAAAAAACATTTTAATTTGAGCAGTGACTTTGTTTTTGGCTCTGGTGAGGGGGTGCAGTTGTAGAGGTGAGAAAAGGCAGCACTGCGCACGTATTGCGTTCGTGTCGTGTAATGGCGTGGGATCCCGTGGCCAGTTCAAGGCCCCGGTGTGGTCCAGGGGTAAAGCCCTTATTTTTTTACATTGGATGCCTCAAGATGGCTTTAGTAGTTTAAATCAAACACAACGTTCAAAATTTCAATTGAAACTTAAAGTTTATAACGATAAAATCTACTAGGAGAAGCTTTAACGGTTTAGATTAACGTTTCTAAACAGGCAGAGATAAATTTTCAAGTGAAAATTAAGAAAATTCAGGCAAACTCGTGGGGTCTGGGGTGAAGCCCTGCCAGGGGTCTTAGGGGGATGCCCCGGATGCACTGAAAATTTCTCGTTTTTGATGCCCCAAAATTGCTTTAAATAAAGACACAAACGTCGCAAAAATTCAATTCAAGAAAACAAGAAATTGTTTATTTCTAACGTTAAAACGTTATGATAAGCATTTTGGATTACCATTTCTAAACCAGGGAAGAAAATTGAGAAAGGTCGGACAAATTATCCTATTATTTGCTGTATTCCTGTATTCGGATAAAAAATATATAAAAAAAAACTTAGAAAAGGGTGATTAGGTGACAAACACGTGGAAAGCAACGGAAAATGTTTCCTGCATGTTGAGCTCGTAATTTTGCACAGTTTTGTATTTCTTGCAAAAATCTCTGGTATATCTATACCAATCAGCCAGTATAGTATAGAGGTCACATGGTGCAGGAAGGTAGTTTCCCGCCAATTTTTGTATCACAATTTTCTTTTAAAAATCTCTGGTATATTACGTTTCCGTTTTTGTAACGAGTATGACCAAATGTTATTACATTTAGGGAGCATGCGCACGGTAATTTGCAAGGACAAATCCCTCGCTTGTCGGACTAGTTCCCCTTAGATATTTTGTCACAATAGTCTGTCGAAATCAACGTGCTCTGACAAGGGGCAGGATATGCATACAGAAAGGGCAGGGGGGGAAGGGGGCACAAAGTCAAACTAAGATACAACCTGTATTACTTTTCCCCAAACTTTACCATGAAAATACAGGGGAGGGGGGGGGGTGATATAACTTGTAACTTGCAGTGTTAATAATTTCACATTGATTAAGAATTCTTGCAACTTTGATCACCACAGTGTAATTTCAAAGTAACTAGTCTAATGTGGGGATACGGAATCCCTCTCCACGCGAAGTCGGAAACTGGTCACCCATTATATCACATATATGCCTTTAAACAAAATTTCTTGTATGATGGAGAGACAATAACATTCCTTGGCGGTTATTTTTAATCTTTGCATATTGAACAAATTTGTTATCAAAATATAATTAGCAGATTTTTCCGAAAAAAACACTTTTGGTCATTCAGATCATTTTATCTGGTTTCCGGGAACAGGCAGTCCTGAAGTTGTGGATCCATATCTATCAGACAAAAACCAGTAACACCCACCGGTTAAGGTCTATATACCAATCAGCCAATTAACAGTGTACAATTACGGACGCCATGCATAATTAACATATCTTATATGCTGGAGAGACAGGCCCGTAGCCATGAATTTGAAAGGGGGTTTCGTTTTTCGTATAAAAGGGCAACAAACTTTGAAATTCCAGGACTGGTGCTTTTTATTCAGATTTCAAAAGGGCACTTTCTCAACAGGACGCTCCCTCCCCTTCCCATGGGCCTGAGAAATAATAACATTTATTGTTGGTTTTCATTCATTTTTGCTTCATATTGGACAAATTTGTTATCAAAAACTATTTAGCAGATTTTTCGAAAAAGATTTGTTGTCTGGATCTCATTTCTTGCCAAGAACTAAGTAAATAATTCATGTAGGCCTAATATATACGCGACAGAAAATGGCACGCAGTTGAAAACAGAGGCAAGGCTGTCTGCTTGACATCAAAATGACAAAAAAAGGGTCAATGTCGGTATCTGTTTGGGCTCACTACAGACACGACTGTTAATGGGTTCCTGCCAGGCACATAGCCAAGGCGGCGGGTGGGGAGGGGAGGCGGGGGAGGGGGGATGGAAATTTAGTTAACAAAACGAATCGCAAAAACAAGGTCTCTTTACTGACATGTCAGTACTACTGTACGTACATTTGATGAATATTAGTGACCAGTGGTGTACCTAAATGGGGGAGGAGATAATTTTCCCTAGCCGAATATTTTACAAAACTCGGAAAATGTGTGCATTGTAATATGCAAAATAGAAATTCAATATGTTTTTTGGTAATTCTGATGAAAGCAATCGGTTTTAGCAAAATTTAGTTGTACCAGCCAGGGAAAAGGATTGGAATTGGAAAGGGGGGGGGGGGGGGGGGTAAACTTGGATTAAGATTTTTCATGAAAGATTCGCGCCCTTACATCAGCGATGTTCGGTTTTTACATGTTAGAAAATCGAACATCTCAAGGCCACTGAAAATGTACGCATCACTGCCCTCACACTCCATACATACTGTGTACAATTATTCATACAGTGTACGTACGGAGTTTATTTCGAGAACGGTTTAAGCGCATAGTGTGTACGTTATTTAAGAAATATTGAGTGAGGGCGCTGCGAGTAGCAATGTCGTAGATGTCGGGGCACAATATTGGCATGTGGTAATGTTTTGTCACCCCCCCCCTCCCCTCCCCTCTTTTCCTGGAAAAACTATTTCGTCATAAGGATCGCTACACTGGTGTCTATGGGGTTCAATGTACTGGCGTCTACATCAGCTCACTGCAGTGGAGTATTTATGGCGGACCACTTCACTTAAGTCCCTTATGCAAACACTGTGATGGTTTGAGTCTTTAAAAAGGGTGGGGTCACTGCACTCGAATCTACATTGATGTCTACAATGGGTAACTGCAAATGAGTCTATAATTTGCTCAGTTGCCTGTTGTTTGTTAGAAGCTAACTAATTGATGTCTGGAAGGGGATCACTGGCCAGCCTGGTTTAAGAGGGCATAATGTTTTGATGCCTGGATGCCATGTTACCTCTTAACCCCTATTTTGTCATGCATGTGAACCAACATGACCTTTGGAATAATAGTAAATTCAAGGGGAAGAGAGGTGACAGGGGTACAACAACCCCCTGATCAGTATTATCTTTCCCCTTTGGTAGGAATATAAAACTCCCCTATCAAAATGGTTTATATTTTGTCATAGGTCAGTGAACAATAACAGTGATTTGTCTCAGATAATGACACACTGCCCCCGTTTGGTAAGAAACATGTCACCTAATAAATCCGGGAATGAACCAGGTGTGGAATAAATATGACAAGTGTGAAGAACTAGTTTTCATACAACTATACATTCAGTTTGAAAAACAATATATACATTTATTGATATATTTGATGTCAAATGAACTCATTATTCTTATTAACATAATACACATTGTTTTCTTATAACTCATTTTAGAAATCCGTTGCGATCTCAAAGCTTTAAGAACATTTGTTTTCATTTCTGCAAAACTGAGTAGGCCTAAATAGTACAATCCAAGGACTGAAGAATAACTGGTTTTAAGTGATTTACCGAACCTGGTTGAACATTCCCTTAATGTCTGCCACCAAGGCAAATCTGTCATTTCAAAATATTCAGCAGAAAATCTTTATTCTGTTAGTATGATTTTCTGAAATGTCATTTTAGCATTATAACGAAATTTGTTTAGAAAGTTACCTGGTTACAGTTTAAAATCTTTATGAAAAGAAAGTGGCAACGTAAGTTAAATTGATGAAAATCAAGGGATAAAACCATGACAAAAGAATAAATCTCCATCCAAAGTGATTGAAATCGAACATTTCACGGCTACTGCTGCAGGTCTTAATATGCAAATGTGCGATGCATGAACGGGCATACCTCTTTATTTTGTATGTAAATAATTTGTGTTAAATCATAATAGGCCTACTTGAAAAAGACTATATGATTCATCCAAAAGTTTTCTACGTGTAGCAAAAATCAAAAAAAAAAAAGACCGCAAGAACTTCCGTACAGATGTTCAGCTGTCCTCATTCCTATTCACATGTAAAACAATGGCACAAATCCAAAAAAGACTAATTATTCAACTTCTTAAAGGATTAGTTCAGAGGTCCAGGAAGTCTATCCTATATGAAAGTGGACTTCAAAAGAAACAAAATGGTGAGAAAGCATTCAAAAATCTTATTCGGTTAAGGAGATATATAAGATTAAAGTTTTGTATCATTTGTGTAGAAACGACTGAAATCAGACTAGTTGTGATGTTATAGCATCAGATTCCTCAAAGTATGATGTATTCTGTCATATTTTTTCTGCGATTTTGTGGCTTAAAACCATATGTCAAAAAAGTAGTAAACTGAATCTAGGAATGGTATTTATAATATACCACCTAAAGAAAGTTCGAGGAAAAATAATTTCAATTGTGAAAACAATTAAATAAACTTTCTTTGAAATACATTAACAATTGTTAAGGATGTGAGGATCATGATGACGTCAACATTCCATAGTAGACTTACAGGCTGCACCAATCATTTCTACACAGATAAGACGCTTTCTTCACCATTGTGTTTCTTTTGATGTCCTCTTTCACATAAGATGGACATGCTTGACCACTGAACTAATCCTTTAAAGGTCTATGGACAATTTATATATCTTGTTTGAAAGACTATTAAAATCAGAAAATATCAATTTTTAAATTATGAATTAAGGTTGATCAAAGTCTGATATGTGAGATGTGTGACTGGGCGGATATCTTTATGCAGCTCTTTAAATGTCTTTCCTCCATCTAATAGTCACTGACAAAGCTACAATCGTCTATTCCTGCTATTGGCAGTATTGGGGGTATGGCAAAGATTCAAAACTTTTTTTTAACAAAAAGACTTAGACCATCTCCCTTTTGGTAAGAATTTCTTCAACACTGAATTATGACTTTTCACAAACATTTAGAAAAAAAAAAGATTTATAAAAGACAATATAGGTTACATGTCACAATGTAATACTTCAATTTATATTTTATTTTTAATAGGAAACAACAGAAAAGAAAGACCTATTCCATTAAAGGTGTATGTACAAATGGGAGCAATATTACCCACAATATTGTATTGCCCATCACAAACTACGTTAATTCCAAATGTTCAATCAACATGTAGTCAAAATTGAGCCTGGTTTACAGCAATTTCAATTTGCAGGTAGAATTGTGGAACTGTTATGTAAAATACTGTATATTGTATTCATGAAAGTTCAGGCTATTTTTCCACAAGGCTTTTGTAGAACTAAGCCCAATGATTTTGAACAGTAGCAACAGGTTGCCGGAGATCTTTATCATACCCACAATCAACACCTAACTAAAACATATCCTCAATGACTGAAATTAAAAAGAGAATAAATGAGCCGTCTTCCCATTGATCCATCACGTGCATACAGTAAAACATAAAAACTCAACAATGTAACCTTATGTTTTATCGAAATTTAGAGATTTGTGGACAGGTGAAGACACCGTAGAAGTCCAGTAAGAAGCATCAAAAACCAAAAATTATAGCAAAATCAGAAAATGATCAAAAATAAGAAAATAACAATGAAAGTTCTAACAGTATAAATGCTAGAAAGTAAAATATTGGTTTATAATAATGTGGAGAGAACTATAATGCAATAAAATTAAACTTTTCAACGGAAGTGACGTACTGGTATGTAACATATTTCATGGTGCTGAGTCAAGCAATTTACTTGTGACAAGTGTTCCTCTTGAAATACAGCTATAGTATTATCATTAAACATGGGTGACGTGAGTAAATGTCACCATTCTGATAAATGTGAAAATATTGGTTTTGTTTAAAATATAAGATATAACTATTGCGAGCACATTTAACAATCAAGTACACCTTCGAAATATGACACCATTTCCATATGCATGCACACATTTTGCATTGGCACTAAATTATCCCATCCTTTAGACGAACGTTTGGCGCCCACCAACACAAGGGGGAAATAAAAGTGACGCCAGGGCACCTTGAGGTTTGTGGTATAATTGTAGAGATGACGCATCTTCCATTGTTTTTCATCTCTCCCCACAATATCTTGCTAAGTGGAATGCTTGCCAACAATTCTCCACCTCACAGTAATTCATGTATTAGATCCATTTTTTATCAGCCATAACTAAAACTATAAAAAATGTTCAGAAAAAGACTGCCCTAAGAAATGTAATGCTTTATCTTTTTGAAAATCAAACAAGAACATTATGTATATCTGTCCAAAGAGCTGCAAAAAGTAGCAAATTATATTGGTAATCAATAAGCCAGGATACAATTGGAATTAAAGAGACTTAGATTCAATTTACATTCTTGCAAGCTTTGATTAAAAAATTATGTCTTTTATATGTCCGAAAACCCCCTCCCCTACACCTTTGTGTCTTTAACAAAAATTATAAGCTTTTATATGTCCGAAAATTGATAGTGACCGTATTTCTAAATTTGCAGACACACACACACACAATTTGTGTCATGTTTAATTTAGATCAGAATTCGGGATGATTTTACACCATGATCTACAAAATATGAGAAATTTATAGATATAAATCAAAACCTAAAAGATTTAGATCATAATGATTGTATTGATCAGATTCGGAATACTTAAGATCCCAAACAAATATTAAAATCGAATAAGGGTTCCGTATAGAACTAAAGAATAGTTCAGAAGGAATTTCATCGTTTACTCAGCTGAATCAAATTAAGTAAACTCGGTATATCAGTATGCTATGACAATATAGCCCAAACTCACACACAGTCGTCAGCGAGTCGGTGGCAAGGCCCACATTTTTTTCCTCTCCAGACCCCAATTTAAAGATGCCCCACTACTGAAATTTCCACAAGCAATGTTTGTGTTTATAAAAATATAAGATATAATAAAGCCGGAACCTGTCTTTATTACTTGAGAGAGTATACTCCAGTTTCATCTATGTCACTAACAGGGCACCCTTTGAACTTTACAAAGAAGGTGGGAGGACAAGGGCCTGGAACCTCATCGAAAGTTTTACTTGGGCCCCATTTCAATGAGTCCCCACTCTTAAAATTTGGGGTGGTTCGCACATTATAGAAGGGCCCTATTTTAAATAGGACCTTTCTAGCTAAGGTCCTACTTTAAAATGAGAAATTAAACGTAGGCAGATGTGAATACTTTTTCCCTAGGAAGACAAGTCTAATGAGGGATGTTTGGCCATAAAACTTGTTTTTAGGGGAAATTACAAATAGATTATGTGCGCGCGAAGTGCGTCGAATTTCACAATTTTAGTGTTTCCTTCTATAAGAAAGGGCACTTGTCTTCTCTGAAAAGGGCACTTCTTTTACTGGGGAAGGGCACTCTTCCTCTATGAAAAAAAGACTTTTTGAAGTTTTTACAACTTTTGACGAAAGTGGGGGTCACGTGGCCCTTGTATCCCCGATTCCGCAGCTCTGGTTCAGTATCCAGGTATTTCATGCATGAAACAGAGCAGATGAGGCCTCTTCGAGGGGTAGTATTGGCGAGCATTGTTGTCCAAAATCTCTAAAAAAGGACAACATGCTGAAATTTAAAGCTTTGTTGCATTTGTAACAGGGAATGCGAGCAGAGGGAAATATTAATTTGTAGAGCCACTTCACCGGCGTAGAGAGTTTTCATCTTGTACAATATAAACGATAGGAGTCAGCCCTTTCCTCTTCAAAATGGTTGTCAGAATGTGTCCTTGTCCACTCTAAATCCCCTTATTACTCCCGTACGAGTGGCAAAAATATTTCATCCGATATAGATAATTAATGTAAAATAAATCTAATTTGCGAGCTTCCTCTCCTAAATGTTTGGACCATTCTGACATTGCATTGCTTTTGTAATAATATTTTGATAGGTCAAATTTTCCAGTGGTGCGAAATCCAGCCTCATACCCATCTTTACAATACTCGACATGATGATAGTATTATGGTTTGTTAAAAAAAAAAAAAAATAAGAATCAGCATTTCTTCCTAGATATGAGCGACACAGTGCGTTTACCTTTATCATTTTGCTGACTAATATGTAGCAAAGGTTGTTCATCAAACTGATAATCAACTGTTTACTTTTCCAACACGTATTTGATAAAAATAGTTATCACGGACTCTGATATTAGATAAACAAAATGAATGCGTGTTGCACAGCTGTAGTAGATAAGGTCATTAATACTGCATTGCAAGTACCAATATTCTTCATTGCATTTAAAAATGAGGGGAGGGGGATTTAATTGAACCGACACGATATTTAGTGGTGTAGTTGAGGTGACACCGAAGGTGTTACTTAGAGCACAAAGCGCTCGACTTGTCGGCGTGGAGTCCAGGGGCCCGCTTAAGGGCCCCTGGTGGGGTCCAGAGGCGAAACCCCGGAAGCTCTCGGAAAATTGACATTTCAAGGGCAAAAACGTATGTCACAACGCATAGTAAGAAGGTGTATTATACAAGTCAAAATGTCAAAGTCATGTCAAAGAGAGCTATAATACACCATATACAAAATACAAAATCATGAAAACACATAATGTGGAAATATAATGTTTATGGTTCACGTTTGTACATGCTAGGTTTATCGTCACTCTTTGAAAAATATGGGTTGTCTAAAAAAAAAAAGTTTTCATTTATTTACTACAAACTTATGTAAATGTTGTCAAACTTTTAAATAAGCCTGTTCTGTATCACGTGCACTCCGACACCTACCCTACCCCCCCCCCCCCCTTTTTTTTCTCTCTCCTCTCTCTGTGTCTTAGTTCATGTATTTAAACACAAAATCGCACAAATGTTTGAAATATTATTACTCGAATAACATTTTAACCTTGAATTGAAAACAGGTTAATTGCACAGTATGTTGCCAATAATCTTAGTGTAAACAAACAAATGGTACCAAGCCCACCATGGTGATTAATAATCATGTCAGATAATTATGTCAGAGTTCAAGAGGTTTGTTTTTCACACTTGTAATAGTTATAAATATCATTTTCAAATGTGATAGGATTGATTGAATGTGTAAAAAGCAGTCCGATCTTGACGGGGAAGCACAACCAGATTGATTTTTTTTCGAAGCGGGTGAAGGGGGAGGGGAAGAAGGGGAGGGGGAAGGCTCACGCCATCATTTTCAAAAGATATTCACATAGGCTGATAGGTAAATAAGGATATTGAATAATTCATTAGAGCTATAAAAAAAAACACAATCATGAAAAAGGGGTGGAGTGGGGTGGGGGTGGGAGAAGGGGGGGTGGGAGAAGGGGTGGGGTGGGAGTGGGAGAAGGGGGGGGGGTGGGAGAAGGGGTGGGGGTAGGCTCACGCCATCATTTTTTAAAAGATATTCACATAGGCTGATAGGTAAATAAGGATATCGAATAATTCATTAGACCTAAAAAAACACAATCATGAAAAAATCATTCATCCATCCATACCTGCCAGAGCTACATTGTGGGAGTATTCGCATATGTGTCTTGTCGGAGCACCAGAATAAGTATGAAGATACAGTGTGGGGGTCATATTTTTTGTTGGTATGGAACACCATTTTGGGGGTAACTTAAATCACTGTCACTGTGGGAGTGAATTTGTACCAACATTGTGGGAGTGGTTTGTTGTTGGTATGGAAGAGTTCTACGAGTGTAATAATTCACTGTGGAGTAAGTTTGTTTGAACATGGCAGTGGAGGTTAGCGTACAGGATTATTTTAATATTTGTGGGCGGGGGGTGGCAGGGTGGAATGACGTTTACCAGAAAAGTCATAAGGGTCACAAATTCACCTAAATATTTGTGAGAACCTCATTGTAGGGAGAAGGTGTGGTCTTTTGCCACCTAAGGTGGTGCAGGTGTAATTTTTTGCTGCCTAAGGTGGTGGGTTTCTTGAATTGGGTATTATACAAGTCGGAACTATTGGCAAGTCAGTCAAAACAATAAGGCACATTCGAATTACGACCGACATTTATTGTAAGGGGACAT
This sequence comes from Chiridota heheva, assembly GCA_020152595.1. Classification (NCBI taxonomy): domain Eukaryota; kingdom Metazoa; phylum Echinodermata; class Holothuroidea; order Apodida; family Chiridotidae; genus Chiridota; species Chiridota heheva. The sequence goes on from JAIGNY010000474.1 coordinate 23,206, forward strand.
TGTTTTACTTTTGAAATGATGTCATAATTACACAATGAAAACCGAATCACAGTCACCAATTTTGTGACCAATTGCTCAATTAAGCGACAGATTGAATTATTAGACATGCATTCCAATGATTTGGCTTTTACTTCCTTTTGCTCAGTTCTTTGTGCACTGATATCAATTTTGTAAAGATAACACAAGTCAATTTTGAAAAATGTATTAATAAAGAAAAACTTGAAGATGCTGATTGTAAAGGACAAACCACAGTGGGTGATCTTTGGCCCTCAAATCCTAACAATCATGTCATTCCCACTATCAAAGTTTGGTTTGATGGGTATTACTGGCATGTCAACAGTTAACGTTGTTAAGTACCAAGATAACATTGTTAAGTACCAAGATAATTTAATAGCTAAAATGAAATTAGAAAAGTAGCCAGAAAGCAGCGGTATCAACACTTATAACAAACAAGCATGTCACATGCCTCAAAAATTGAAACCCAAAATTTGTACTGACAGGATTGTATTTGAAGCAGACGTGACAAATATGTTTAAAATTAAAACAAGAATAGAAGACATACAGTCAATTCAAATGTAAGCCAACTTTTTGTTTTATTGATAAGATGAAATGCATCTTAAACATCAATCTACTAACTTTGATATTACAGGATGAAGTTTCTTTTATTACAGAAAACATGTAACAAACAACAATATACCAAATTAGTTTTGAAAGTCATGAGCATCATTAAGTGTTAAAGGTCTATAGACGTAAATAGAGTTAACAGTCTTTTAAAAAGTTAAGAGCCTTTTAAAAAGAGTTAACAGCACTTTAAAAAGAGTTAACAGCCCTTAAAAGAGATGATAGCCCTTTAAAAAGAGTTAACAGCCCTTTAAAAAGATTTAAAAACCCTTTAAAAAGATTCAAGAGCCCTTCAAAAAGAGTTAACAGCCCTTTAAAAAGAGTTAAAAGTCCTTTAAAAAGAGTTAACAGCCCTTTAAAAAGAGTTAACAGCCCTTTAAAAAGAGTTAACAGCCCTTTAAAAAGTTAACAGCCCTTTAAAAAAGCCCTTTAAAAAGAGTTAACAGCCCTTTAAAAAACAGCCCTTTAAAAAGAGTTAACAGCCCTTTAAAAAGAGTTAACAGCCCTTTAAAAAGAGTTAACAGCCCTTTAAAAAGAGCATTAAATGCTGAATACAGGGATCTTTTAATTTTGTCAATATAGTTTTTGAGTTACGTTTGACTTAGATTTTAGGAAAAAATAATTTATGCTAAATCTGTGTATGTATGACCAGGACTGTTAAAAATCTGTATTTAGTTCTTTAAATTTCATTTTTAAATAACATTTATTAAAAATATTGAGTCTACTCCTGCTAGATTTTGATTATTCACAGAATGGTAAATTTAACTCTACTGTCTCTCTCTCATAAAAGACAAACAGTTCAAAAACAAAGGAATTACACAGGGATATACAATGTAAGCCGTATCATACATAACAAAGGAATTTGACCGCAGCGGTTTAGGAAAGCATGAAGTGATCAAACTCTCGGTAAAGTTAAACTAAGCAGTAACTGCCAGAACTGCGGCAGAACCGCATTAGTAAAACATAAACGAAATAAAAGGCGCCAAAGACCGGCAAAATTCCGTTAGTAAAATAACGAAAGAACAATCGCCAAAACAACGGCAAAGTTTCGTTAATATGAATAAACGAAATAACAAGAGCCCGAACAACGGCCGATTTTTTTCGCTACTTAAAAGAAACAAATTAAGCGTGCCAGAACAGCGGCCGAAATCCGTTAATGAACGATTAAAACGTTAAGAAAATTAACGTAAAAAACCCCAACAGAACGAGAGAACGTGAATAATTAAAGAATATTCATCTTAAGAAAGGGGTGGTCCTCCTCTAGAAAGAACGGCCCTTGCAACTCCGCCTTGATAGTCCGGTATATCCTTCAGATATGCGGAGACAAACGTGGCTGGTGTTTTCCATACCGCAGCACGAAGAATCTCGTTAAGGGGAACCCCACCAAAAAACGCAATTGATGTAGCTATGCCTCGTACCTGATGTGCCTTAACTGAACGTTCCGTGAATAGCGCGGATTTATTGTACGTGATCGCCTGAACAATCCAACGTGAAATCGTATCACGCGAGACGGCGCGATGCGGCTTTTGTAAGGACACGAATAAAGCGGTGACGTCGTTCCGAAAAGATTGCGTACACTTGATATAGTGTTTGAGACATCGAACGGGACACCTTGTCCTCTGTCGTGTCAGAAAACGTAGCAAGTGACGGAAGGAAAATAGGTACCGGTTAAAACTCTACGTCTGATTCTTGGCTAAGAAGGCCGGGTACAAGTCGAACGCCCCCTGATTCAAAGCGAATATGGCCCTCTTTGAGTGAAAGCGCGTGGCCACGGAGAGTTAAAATACCGTTTTGATTGTCAGTTCCTTAAGAGGACATTCTGGCAAAGGCTCAAACGGAGCCCGTGCCAATGTCTCGTGAACCACCTGCATATCCCAAGGGGGAGCGATATTCCGAACTGAAGGTCTTTGTAAGAAGATTCCTTTAATCAATCTTTTTAGAGGCTGCGCGTCTGTGACGGTCGAGCCATCTAGAAAGCCCCGGTGGATAGCTGCTATGGCTGTCCTGAACTCCTTGACTGTATTGATGGATTTATTCACGTTAAACTGGACCAACAAAAAATCCGCTACGTCACCAAGAGGCGCCGTATGCGGAGAAACCGATCTATCCCGGCACCAGTCATGGAACATTCCGAGTCTGGAAGCATGCATCCCCAAAGTGGAAGATCTCCGGCTACGGGCTGCCATTTGGGCAGCTGCCTCCAAAAGACCCTGCGACATAAGGGATTCGCGGAGAGAGGCCACACAGTAAAATGGAGTGCTCTTGGATTGTGGTCCAGTTTGCCGGAGCCCGGGATTGAGACTAACTCGTCCGTGACCGGAAGCTCGTACAGGAAACATGCGACAAGATTGAGCAGCTGAGGGAACCACAGTTGGCCGGGCCAATTGGGAGCTACCAGAAGATACATGGAACTCTGATCGTACATCACCTTGCCCAGTACTCTCGATGCCAGAGCGAACGGTGGGAAGGCGTAGCCCACGAAGAGGGTCCACCTGATCGTGAACGTGTCGACTTTCCAGACTCTCGAGTCGGGTGTGAGATTAATAGCATGGAAGGTAAGGTATAACTAGAAGTAGATTCGAAAATATTACCTGATGAGTTAAACAAATTTTATAACAACGAATAAATTTTACAAAATAAAAAAAGAGGTTTAAATAAAGCTGTGTTGCAGCATGCTCCATGGAGAAAGCAGCCATCTTTGCAAAGGATTGTTTTACGGATTGGCCATTGGTGGAGCAGTTTTGAAATTTTATACAGCAAGGCACATTTACAGTATGCAGGCTATGATGCATTATAATCCTAAGCGAGGAAGTCGCGCGATGTTGGAATCAAATGACATTGTCGGGAACTGTTCTGTTATTTCTAAATCATACATCTATTCAAATTTTTCATAAAAACGATGATTGTCGGGAACTGTTCTGTTATTTCTAAATCATACTTCTATTCAAATTTTTCATAAAAACGATGATTCATACGATAGAAATAATATTTTCATGATATAGAAAACAGAATTCGGGCCAGCGGTAACTTGGATATTGCAGTCAATATTTTCCCCACACCCGAAATTGCCCGAAATTGTCAAATTTCACTTGAAAGAGTTGAAAAACAGGTTTTACTGAATTTACTCACTTAGTTGTAACAGTGATTAGCGAGCGGCTTTTTTTGTATTTTTCCAAAACAATTTAGGTCTGAAAATCTGGGTTTTTTTCACTGCATTTTAAAAAAAACCCAGGAAAATAGCAGAGTAATTGGAGAACTTATATCATAGAAGGAAATCACCTTGAGTTGTAATAGCAAATTCTCTCATCAATTTGCTTAAAATTTAACTACAGAGAAGAATACTGATTTATGGGTGGGATTAAATTTCCTCAGCCCTAATTGGGTTATAGCTCCAATTTTCAAGGTTCAAGGCTAAGTTATAAAAACATTTTCTCCTGAAGTGTATCAGTTTGATACTGTTTCTTCTTTAATTTAAGATCATGCTGGATGTCAATGGTACAGTGTCTCAATGGTTAAGGAGTCATGCTCGTATGCGAAAGATACCGGGCTCGATTCCCGCAGTGAGCGTTGCATTGTGTCCTTGAGCAAGGCACTTTACTCCACTTGCTTCAGTCCACCCAGCTGTAAAATGAGTACCAGCACTGCTGGGGACTTAACCTACGATGGACTGACGTCCCGTCTAGGGGGAGTCATGTACTCTCATCCACTTGCGCCATGGAAACTGGAGATAAGCACCAGCCCTATGAGCATGATGCCTCGGATGGATTCAACCTAACTAACTGGATGTGTAATGATGTGGAAATTTAACCCGCTGGTATTGTGGTACGTATCCCCAGTAGAGGATGTATCATCTGTCTTTTCTCTTAGGTCCAGGTTTGTGGTTTGGGAGCATGGCCGGGCATTCAGTGAAATAAATCCCGTTTTGACTGCAGTTTGTGATCAAATTAACCTAGTTTTGTGGCCAGTATCTGAGTATATTTCTTAAGTATGTGACGTATGACTTAAAAATATCACGTTTCTGACCCTTCGTCCCAGTTTGGTAAGAATTTCTTAATTTTTGTATCATTACGCTTGTGATTAGGTCACGGGTAGCGTTGGGGTGATTGTGATCGGCCCTATCCTGTTTCCTTTGTCTGTGTCGACCATTGAATCAAACAAAGAAGACGCGTGACAATTTGTTCCGAGAAATCTTTCTAAATATCCAGATGTAGCTTAAAAGTTGTTCCTTACCTGAGTAAAGGTTCGCGGTGTTTGTTCTGAGACATATCCAAGCACTTCTGAATGCAGGCTTGCAGTGGTTTTTAGTGTGATATTGGCCGGTGATTGGTGGAATAAAACTTATTTAGCATTCCGGGGAATATTTGGGTTGTGTTCAATTATGGGAAGTCAAAGTTTCTGAAAATATCTTAAAATGGTATTATTTTGGATTATTTTGTTGGTTGGATTCTATCCCAGAGCAGTTATTGATTAAATATGTCAGTCAAGAATTGAGTTCCGCATTCTGAGTTTGGCATTTTGTATTATGCTCAGATATTCTTTATTGTGGCAATATGTGTATTGATACATTTTATTTGGGAACCTTAAAAGTCATATATCTTTGATTGAGATGGTTAAACCATGTATGATTTGTGGATAATATTTGTATAGTTTATGATAAGATTTTGGTTACTTTTATATTGTGTATTGATCAGACTGGCTTGTTTATGATAAGATTTTGGTTACATTTATATTGTGTAAATTGATCAGACTGTTCATTTTGATGATGGTAAGTGATATTGAGGTGTACATGATTTGTATTGTTTATTTATCAAGTCGTTCAATAACATTATTTGGAATATTCTGTATGAACATGTCTTGCAAATGTTTAGTGGTTGTTATGCAAATTTTACTTTTGTTTGTTTGACAGTATATGGATACTTCTAAATTCTTGTTGGACAACTTCTTTTGTATGGTTGATTTATTACTCGGAATCATCATTACATTATTTATGGAAATTATATTGTTTGTTTCAAGGAAACTGTTATGTTTCTGTTATGTAAAATTCAAGTTCATCAATTTCAAATGTTTTGGTTGAGGACATATTTTCATCATGGGAGATATGAATTGTTTTGAGTTCTTGCTTTGGTGCAGAGAAAGAAGTTGTTTCACATGATGTGGTTGAGTTTTGAAGTTTATTGTTGTATATATTGACATCAATGTTTTGATATTATGTATTTACGAGTGTGTTATGTATTCTCATTACAGAGGCTGTTTTTTTTCTGTAAAATAAAGACATGAGAACTGAAGAATTCAGACTTCTGGTCATTTCATTTTGGCTGGGACCCTCACACTGGTGCCACAACCCTTGCACGCCCTTTCAGGATGTCAAAGGTAAAATTTAACTCAGATGATTTTAAACTCCTTTGAGCAAATCCCATTACCAAAATATGTACGTAGTAGGTGTGTTTGTACATAACAATCACTGCTTGGAAGGAAAAGTTACTGAACTACTCCAGGTGCTATCTTTGATAATTAAAGTAATATTCCTAATCTTAGGACTATTATAGACAAATTGGTGCAGAAACCATGTCAACATCTTATTGCATTTAGGAGTTATTGCATTATGTTTCCTTAATCAATTTGGTGCAGAAACCATGTCAACATCTTATTGCATTTAGGAGTTATTGCCTAGTTTCTTTAATCAATTTGGTGCAGAAACCATGTCAACATCTTATTGCATTTAGGAGTTATTGCCTAGTTTCTTTAATCAATTTGGTGCAGAAACCATGTCAACATCTTATTGCATTTAGGAGTTATTGCCTAGTTTCTTTAATCAATTTGGTGCAGAAACCATGTCAACATCTTATCGCATTTAGGAGTTATTGCCTAGTTTCTTTAATCAATTTGGTGCAGAAACCATGTCAACATCTTATTGCATTTAGGAGTTATTGTCTTGTTCCTTTAATCAATTTGGTGCAGAAACCATGTCAACATCTTTATGCATTTATATGTAGGAGTTATTGCATTATGTTTGATTAATCAATTTGGTGCAGAAATCATGTCAATATCTTATTGCATTTAGGAGTTATTGCATTATGTTTGTTTAATAGTCCTGTACCCTAGAAATGCACATTAAAAGTAATTAAGAACATTCCTTTAATTCCAAGCAGTAAGGAATGTCAAAGGCTCCAATAAAATTGAGAAATGCAACCATTTTAACCACAAGATATTAAAGGGGGCTTTATTACAAGATATTGATCTGGCTTTACTTACAAGATACTGAAGGGGGTTTACTTGCAAGATACTGAACTTACAAGATACTGAAGGGGTTTTCTTACAAGATACTGAAGGGGTTTACTTACAAGATACTGAAGGGGGCTTACTTACAAGATACTGAAGGGGTTTACTTACAAGATACTGACGGAGGCTTACTTACAAGATACTGAAGGGGTTTACTTACAAGATACTGAAAGGGGTTTACTTACAAGATACTGAAGGGGTTTGCTTACAAGATACTGAAGTGGGTTTACCTACAAGATACTGAAGGGGGCATACTTACAAGATACTGAAGGGGGTGTACTTACAAGATACTGAAAGGCGTTTACTTACAAGATACTGAAAGGGGTTTACTTACAAGATACTGAAGGGGGTTTACTTACAAGATACTGAAGGGGCTTATACTTTCAAAATACTGAAGGGACATATACTTACAAGATACTGAAGGGGGTGTACTTACAAGATACTGAAGGGGTTTACTTACAAGATACTGAAGGGGGCTTACTTACAAGATACTGAAGGGGGCTTACTTACAAGATACTGACGGGGGCTTACAAGATACTGAAGGGGTTTACTTACAAGATACTGGAGGGGGCTTACAAGATACTGAAGGGGTTTACTTACAAGATACTGGAGGGGGCTTACAAGATACTGAAGGGGTTTACTTACAAGATACTGAAAGGGGTTTACTTACAAAATACTGAAGGGGGCTTACTTACAAGATACTGAAAGAATTTACTTACAAGATACTGAAGGGTGTTTACTTACAAGATACTGAAGGGGGTTTACTTACAAGATACTGAAGTGGGTTTACTTACAAGATACTAAAGGTGGCTTACTTACAAGATACTGAAGGGGGTTTACTTACAAGATACTGAAGGAGGTTTACTTACAAGATACTGAAGGGAGTTTACTTACAAGATACTGAAGGGGGTTTACTTACAAGATACTGAAGGGGCTTATACTTTCAAAATACTGAAGGGGCTTATACTTACAAGATACTGAAGGGGCTTTACTTACAAGATACTGAAGCGGGTTTACTTACAAGATAATGAAGGGGCTTTACTTACAAGATACTGAAAGGGCTTTACTCACAAGATACTGAAGAGGGTTTTGGAGAAAATGTGACACTCTTTATTGGATGTGGTAATGACCAGGGTGAAGGGGCGATGCTTTCCTGAGAGGAAAACTGTGGAAGTCATATGGCTTGATAGTCACTTAGAAGAGCTACATTATATGGGCAGGTTGAGGCTTTATAGTCACTCACAAGAGCTACATTATATGGGCAGGTTGAGGCTTTATAGTCACTCAGAAGAGCTACATTATATGGGCAGGTTGAGGCTTTATAGTCAGTCACAAGAGCTACATTATATGGGCAGGTTGAGGCTTTATAGTCACTCAGAAGAGCTACATTATATGGGCAGGTTGAGGCTTTATAGTCACTCAGAAGAGCTACATTATATGGGCAGGTTGAGGCTTTATAGTCAGTCACAAGAGCTACATTATATGGGCAGGTTGAGGCTTTATAGTCACTCAGAAGAGCTACATTATATGGGCAGGTTGAGGCATTATAGTCAGTCACAAGAGCTACATTATATGGCAGGTTGAGGCTTTATAGTCACTCAGAAGAGCTACATTATATGGGCAGGTTGAGGCTTTATAGTCAGTCACAAGAGCTACATTATATGGGCAGGTTGAGGCTTTATAGTCAGTCACAAGAGCTACATTATATGGGCAGGTTGAGGCTTTATAGTCACTCAGAAGAGCTACATTATATGGGCAGGTTGAGGCATTATAGTCAGTCACAAGAGCTACATTATATGGGCAGGTTGAGGCTTTATAGTCACTCAGAAGAGCTACATTATATGGGCAGGTTGAGGCTTTATAGTCAGTCACAAGAGCTACATTATATGGGTAGGTTGAGGCTTTATAGTCAGTCACAAGAGCTACATTATATGGGCAGGTTGAGGCTTTATAATCAGTCACAAGAGCTACATTATATGGGCAGGTTGAGGCTTTATAGTCAGTCACAAGAGCTACATTATATGGGCAGGTTGAAGCTTTATAGTCACTTAGAAGAGCTCCATTATATGGGCAGGTTGAAGTTTAATAGTCACTCAGAAGAGCTTGAAATTCTAAACAGAACAGTCTTTACACTACAATAAACATTGAAGAGCCTCTGAAAATCATCCGACGGTTTGCTCCTGTTAAACTTTGATTGAAGGACTGATGGAGATTTAAAGCCTCTTGGTTACATTCCATTGAACAGCTATTGACGAAGGATGAAAGAACAACAAATAAACATTTATTTGTAGGTGGGTCATTCCATAAAAGATGGACCAATTTTTTTTTGAAAATGGTCAGGCAATTGTTAGAAAACTTGGAAGATGTGCATCCTTGGCATACATGGTTTCCTTTAAACACAAAAATATTGGCCAAATCCAAGATGATGGCCTGACCATTTTCAAACATTTGGGTCAATCTTATAAGGAATGACCAATCAGTGAGTACTCCATACCTTGTCACTGATTGCCATCGTATTTGATCAGTAAGTGCTACAGTGATACACTACTTGGTCAGTGAGTGTTACAGTACTTGATCAGTGAGTGCCACAGTGCTTCGTCAGTGAGTGTCACAGTACTTGGTCAGTGAGTGCTACAGTACAGTAAGTGCCACAGAATTTGATCAGTGAGTGCTAGTATTTGGTCAGTGAGTGCTACAGTACTTAGTCAGTGAGTGCCACAGAACTTGGTCAGTGAGTGTTACAGTACGTGGTTAGTGAGTGCTACAGTATGTGGTCAGTTTGTTTGTTTGTTTGATGAGAGTTTAATGGCATCACGACAGCAAGGGTCAAATTGTGCCTGAGAGTTAGATCATTCCAGAGGTAGGAAGGAGAGTAAACAGGGGGAGATTGAGAAAAACACGAGAACTAAAAGCCAGAAAGCTGGAATCGAGAGAGGTGTATGGGTGGAAAAATAATGTAGAGAGAGAAGGGGTGGGGAAGGAGGACTTAATATGGTTTTAGAGGGAAGCATGCATGATGAAGGAAGGAAATAGTTTTTTTGGAAGAGCTCGGCTACTGAGTTGTGAGCAGCAAGGGAAGCTCTGGGAAGGTTGTACAGGGGGCAAGCAAGGAGAATGTGATGGACTGTGAGGGTGTAATGGCAATTGTTGCAGAGGGGTGTGGGGTAGTCAGTAAGGAGGTAAGAGTGAGTGAGGTGGGTGTGACCTATTCTAAGGCGGGTAATGTGGACGTTGTCGACACGGGATAGGTTGTGAGTAGTGGGTTTGATCGGAATGGTGGGCTGGATGACGTGGAGTTTGTTACCAATTTGGGAGTCCCATGAGGTTTGCCAGCGGCCACGAACAAGGGAAGTGATAAGCGGTTTGATGTCAGAAAGGGTTTTGGGAAAAGGGATAGGGGGAAGGGTGAGGGCAAGCTTAGCAACATGCTTCAGCCCTGTCATTGCCAGGGATGCCAACATGGCTGGGTATCCAGAAGGAAAGCATGTTTCCTACGGAGGAAGGGGGGGGGGGCGAGAGGAGTTTACGGAGGATGAAGTGAGATGTGGGGTTATCCCATTTTACATTGAGTAATGAAGGACAGCCTTGGAGTCAGAGAAGATGGCAAAGTGGCTGAGCGGAGAGTATTCAATAAAGTTGAGGGCGAGGAGGATGGCCTTGGCCTCGGCCGAGAAAATGGATAAGTCGGGAAGCCTGCTACTGAGGGTAATGTCTTGGATGACGGCAGCAGCAGCTGTCTTGTCGCCTTCCTTGGAGCCATCAGTATAGATGGAGATATAGTTTGAGAGTTGGTCTTTGATTTGGGTGTGGAGGTTGATGAAGAGGTTAGGGTGGGTTTGGGTTTTGTGATGAGTGGTCAGTGAGTGCTACAGTATTTAGTCAGTGAGTGCTACAGTACTTGGTCAGTGAGTGCTACAGTATTTGATCAGTGAGTGCTACAGTACCTGGTCAGTGAGTGTTACATTACTTGATCAGTAAGTGCCACAGTACTTGATCAGTGAGTACCACAGTACTTGGTCAGTGAGTACCACAGTATTTGGTCAGTGAGTGCTACAGTACGTGGTCATTGAGTTATACAGTACTTGGTCAGTGAGTGCTACTGTACGTGGTCAGTGAGTGCCACAGTACCCGATCAGTGAGTGTTACAATACCTGGTCAATGGCTTCCTGTTCTTTCTCCTCATTTTCATGATCCAGGTGGCTCTCCTCTTGTTGTGGTAGCTCATCAATGTCTGCAGGGTACAATGTGGCCAGGTGGCCAATCGACCATCAGAAGGGCTTCTATACAAATGACAGAAATCATGACTAAAACCTGGGTGGGATTTCTCCACTGAAGTGGGGGCAATCACAAATTAAATTTGCCCATCGAAAGTGGAGCGGCAAAACCTTAGGACAAAAATATGGAGAATGTGTGCGTTGGTGTATGTGTGGGGAGGGGGGCACATTCCCTTCTTGCACCCCCCAAACCCTGCCTATAACATCCATACTGAAGCCATTTACTCTCTATGGCTGGCTTAGACAGTTTTCTATTTCAATTCTAGTCACAAACTGCAAGATAATTAATTCAAGTAGTGTCAAATTTCGAGAGTGATGCACAATGGTAATTACATGGGGAGTATAATCTAAATGTACATGCAACAATTTTGGGTTTCAAAATCTGTTATTTTCCCTGCACATAAAAGAGCCAAAAAGTATGTTCAAATTGAAAGAAAAAAGTGCACGTTCTAATTTCAATATAAAACACATTTTTTCTTGGTCAAGTTTCATATACATGTAATTGTCTCCATGCATACTTCGTTGTTTTGCAGTTGTACCCAGCATTTATACATGTATTTCTGATACATAAATTCACAGTATAAGTCATTACAGTTGAATTATAAACGACATCTGTTTTAG
>JAIGNY010000474.1:40000-61429 GCA_020152595.1 Chiridota heheva
CCACAATGATTAGAATCGATGTTTGAAGCCCATCCATGTCTTCAAAAAGTGTTTTTAAGGTGATTTTAGTTACTTTTATCAAATCATTTTGGACTACTTTTCTTTCCGTAAAAATCGTCTGACGAGCTTTCCAAAGTACGGTCAAAGTTCAAAACGCTGCCATTTTAGCAGGGATAATATGTTTTAGATTATTTGAAGAAAAAATTAGGATAATACTTATAAAGTAGTACAATTATATAATCTAAACATTTCATGATGTTTTATTTATTTGTTTTCGCAGTTTTTTATTTACATATTTTTTTTGCTAAAACTAAAAAAGTTTTTTTTTTAAATGTCAGCGAAAAATCAACTTGCAGTTTAGTGGAACATTCTAAAAGTTAAAACTTATTTGCGGATGTTGAATAATTAATATTAATAACAACCGTGTGGTGACTAAGAAAATGGCGACCAAAATGTGAATCTCGGAGAACTTTATCCCGTCTTGCTTGGTGCTAAATAGGCAAAGATTTGGGAATGTATTTTGGAAAGGTGTATTATTTAGACTAATTAATAGGGCCATAAGTAGCCTATAAGAATATGCAAAAAGTAAGTTATTTTTCAATCATCAATTTTCTACGTGTGAATTTAAAAAAACATCGGAATTGCAGCTAATATATAACAACCCTCGTACGGTAATCCCAATGTCAACCCGTACTGAGGAATGTGTATGATAACTAGGCTAGCCTAGGCCTAAACGTTATTAACATGACACGAATAATCTGAATCTGAATCGGTTAAGTCGGCAAAAATCCTTCAAGAGGACATGAACGCCAACCGAGCCTAGGGCCTGATCGTCACTATATATGTTGCGAATTCAATAGACAAGCATGGTTCGAGGTTTATGTATTGCTTAAAAATAAGTATTACATCTAACGTTCGGCCTACTCGAATAAAAAGGCTCCTAAAAGACTTCATTTTTCCAGAATCAAAGCACTGCAAGTTTCGTGGAACTCATGTATACAAACTACGTAAAGATGAAAACTTGTGTTAATTGTTGTAATCTGTAGTGTAGCCTCGGAAATGATCGAGAACAAATTCTTTCCAGCCTTGATAATATTGGCATTAATACAGCGAATGATGAATATTTTATTGAATATTCGTAGAAATTAGATATTACAATCAGTTTACGGACTCGTCAACTTCGACCAGGTCACATAATTTAGCAAAAGCCACAATCTTGAAAAGTTGAAAACTATTTATCAGACCAGGCCTGATAAATAGGTTCCGAAATGCCTGTTCTGTCAGGCTCGGCCTGAAGTATAAGGAGTATAAGAGTTTATATTTGTAAGACCGGCTACCCAAACCCTAATCCTAACCATGGGCCTTATTAATAGCTACTGACAACTGATCTATAGACCTAATCCGCCAAACGCAAAATGACATCATCAGGCGGCAATTTTGTAAAGAAACCAAATTTTGGTAGACAAAGCGCCGCACAGCAAACTACCAGATCGTATATCGCGCGCTGCGAGCCAACAGAAAACGTAAACAATAAACTAGATTATCGGTGATTGATCTAAGACAAATGCTTTTTAACTTATCAAAAACCGTACATATTTCACTAAAAAAGAACTGTTATTTTACTCTGGAAGCCTAATTTGGCGTCAAAACCACAATTTTTAAATCAATTCTTACGAGATAATATTAATAATAGGCCTAAGTTAAAAATGTTAGCAACTTTTGCCTAGGGGCTAACGTTAGAGCCGATATTCGATAACGCCGAACTTCTTAGTCTTATCGTTATAAGTTACATGTATAGCTTAATTAGGCTTACTGTAATGTTAGTGTACTTCATTTTTGCCGAAAAAGAAACAAACAATTAAAAGAACAACAAGTGTAGATTTCGTTCATAGATTTTGACTAAATTCCTGTTCAAAGGCCTAAGTTAATAACAGGCCTAACGTTAGGCCTAAGCCTAACGTACACAGTATTCAATTTGTGCATGGCATAAGATTCAACACAAACATAATAGGTCTACTAACGTTAATACTAACAAACACTAGGCCGAGGCAAAAATATTAGAATAGAACTTACATAGATAGGACAGAGGTATTTAGGCCTCGAAGTTAGAAAAAGATATGCCTTAATACGTTAAAAGATTTTGGTCACTGCGTGATTTGGGTGTGAACTTTCGTGCTACAAATTATAATTTAATTCAAACTAGGTTTGTGAAAAAATAAAACAATGCAAATATGGTACTGCATTATTGGCCCTTCAGTTAAGTTATAAACTTTAGCTTAATTTAACTTAAGCATTGATTTTTGCATGGTACCCACCCATTTTTGACTACATTTAGGTCTGTCTCATTAACATATGTTTATGTACCTAGCCCACTATTATTCTTTACCTCTAAAAATTAGGACTGCGTACTGACGTTTGTAAGTTGTAACACTACATGTAGCCTTTCATTTGACAAGCAGTACTGAAATGCTCATATTGAACTTTTCATTGACAATATGTGGTCGACATTTGGGATGCAATAAGATTATGTTTGAACTGAGCTTGATCCTTTCATACATAAGATCATTGGTAATTGATTTTCTGTTTAGGCCAAGTTAGTCGAAATAGGCCCATGATCTACAAATATTGGCAATGGGTGTGGCAAAGGTCAGTTTTATTAGGAATAAGACCAATAGTTTTGCCAACAACATTGGAAACAACATTACAATTTTCTGCCAGGATTTAGAATTGTGGGCACATTTTATTCCTAAAATCTAAAACCAAATAGTGATTGCTTAAGTTATATATCGTATGTGATGAAAAATACTTTTTAGTATTTCTTCAAGTGAATATAAAGAGATATGGCAGACCTGTAAAAGTCTTCAGATTGCCATGAAAATTTTATTCAAGTTATTCAAAGTTATTCGAAAAAATTTAGATTTTCTCATTTGATAATATTTCATTAAGATAAAGCTTTACATGCATGCAGGTACATTTGGCTTCTTACATAGATAATAATTTTCCTGGAAGTGTTTCACATTTTTGATGGAAATTTGGTCTTCGAACATACATAAAGTTCACCAATTTAGTGAATTACTAGTGTAGGCAAAAGAAAAGTATGCATATATGCAATGTTTATATGTTTAATACACTATAATTTAAGACACAAAAGTGCATGTACACATCTACACTATCAAGTTGCATAACAGGTATACGGCCTAATTCAAACATTAAACAAAAATCACATTTAGATGATCATGCATGTAGTCTGAGAATATGATCGTATGGTGTGATGAATAAACTGTCTGGTTTTTTTTTAAATTCATATCACTCATCATTCAGCTGAAAGCTGGTTAAGGTGTAGTCAGATAACAGCTGACTAGTATACGCTATAGCTACTACATGGCTGCTATACACAAGAATATGCAAGCATTGCCTTGCAAGTAGTAGTGCCTACTGAGTGAGGTGTTTATCTTACTAGTTAAGGTGAGGCCTTGTTAAAATATATAAAAGCAAATATAAATTCAAACATCAGTAATAAATTGGCAAAAAGACAAACACAGCAAAAGTAACAAACATAAATTGATATGTATGATGAATTCTGAGACATCTAAAGAAGATGTCCACTTTCCAAGTTTTGATGATAGTACTGTGTGAGTATAATCTGAACATACAGTGCTTCATTTCAATCTTATCTCCTCATGAAGCTTGATGTTTAATGTACTTTCGGTGGTGATATAGAATACAAAATATGCATGAACTTGGTGGATACATCAGCAGGTATTTGCAGTCATTCAAATGATCAATTCTTCATTGTATTACAGTGCCTTCAAAACCATTCCCTTCATGTAGCCTAGCATGAATATCAAACTTTTTAAAGGTACAACATTTCTTGGTATTTACATCTACAATTTATGGCCATCCTATATAGGTATGATCTTATATCGTCCAAAATAGTGTAAAAAGAACCTCACTTCAGTGGCCCTTACTTTGTTAAGAAAACACCCACAAGGTCCACCCTAAACCAAAATTATATATAAATCCCAGATCACTAGCTGAAAACATAAATCATATGTTCCTTTTGTTTTTTAAAGCGTTTCTGGTCCTACTCGGATTTACGGCTTAGGCCTAACGTTATAAAATTTGAGTTCGACAAAATTTGATTAAAGTGTTGATTTAGGCCTAATACTTAGATGACAATCTCCGAAAGAGTTTTCCAGAGATTAATAACTGATTTATCGAATCCGTATTTTCATGCGTGAACGCTAATACTGGCCTTGGTTAAAAAACTCGTGCAAAGTTCAAGTTGGACTGCTATGTTTACTTGCGAATCAACAAATTTTCAGTTAAAATCACAAGCAACTGCGTGGATTACTCCCCACTACTAATCTGCGTAGAAATTATTGACTAAATTCAAGCGTTTTGTACGATATTAAAAATGAATTACGGTAAGAATAACCAATTTACAATGATTTACCGAAAATCAATCAAGCACAATATGCGTAGTTTGCGTACGTACAGTTTTCCTGCACTGTACCTACCAATGTGCCTGTGCTTGTAACGTTCCCGAATGGTAAATAACTGAGAGAGAGAGCTGAACACACAATTACAGTGACGGGGTCGTCGCCTGCGTATTCGGTTATGATAGTACAAACGCTATCACGAAATGCTTAATACGACCCGGACGAGAACACAGGTACGACGTACGGACAGACATAACATCGACCAAGTCAATGTCCACGGCCTTTGATAACCAGTTGTGATGCACTGGCGTGTCTACCCACCCCAGGCTTGAACCTAAGGCCTCGTGGTCTGTAGACAGGTATAATAACCGCTACTCCACAGTAGGTAGATGGTAAATAACTTTTGGATTAGGTCTAAAAGTTATTTACCATCTATCTACTGTGGAGTAGCGGTAATTATACCTGTCTACAGACCACGAGGCCCCGGGTTCAAGGTAAATAACTTTTGGATTAAGTCTATATGTACGGTCGCTCTTGACAACACTTGAAAAAGCGCTGGGTGAGAAACTGTTTTCAGTTCATTTTGAAATGCATGGACATGACAGATATTGTCCAATTAAGCTTAAGTTGTTGCTACCAGTCCAAATGTTTGATTTTGTGATATAATTCACTATCCACTTACATACTGAAGAAGGAAGATATAGTAAGACATACACATAAACTGAATGAATTGAAATAGTTTTGATAGCAAAATTGAAGAGAAAAAAAATTAATGTCGAGGAATGGACAACAAATAGTGCCGCAAAGAGAAGGGGTTGGGGGCACGTGCTCCGCAGGGCCCTGGAGCCTTCCAAGTTAGTCATCAAAGGGAAATAACCTTAGAAACCAGGACAAAATCAGCGAAAACCTATGCTTGAAAATAGCGAAAACGGTATTAACTGGAAAATAGCTGGAGACCTTTTTTTTTTTTATGTGAAGAGCCAAACAAAATGTAATTTGACTCACTGGCGTCCCGCTCCGCCTCGTACGCCACAGCATGGCTGCATTGGTTTGGAAACTAAACTGTTATATACGCAAATTACCCCAAGAAATACGAATTGATTTTGAAGAGTCGGATTCCAAGACATAAATTTTCGGAAAATGTCCTACATACATTTTCGTGAAATTAAATTCAATGTTCGTGATATTAACTTTACTTTTGGGAAGTTTTCTTCCATTTTTAGTAAATTTTCTTCCTTTTCGCAAACGTTTTGAGAAGTTTTCTTCAATTTTCGGGAAATATTGCTCATTTTCCTGAAATTTTCTACAATCGTGAAGTTTCTTCAAGACTTCTTTTCTTCGTATAATCAAAATGTGATGTCAGTAAAAGCATATTTCCTGTACATTGTCAGATTGTACCGACACAAGAGGACCCCCAAAACATAAATTATACAAAGTGTAGACCCCCCCTCCCACGCACACTTTTTGGACAAGAGCCCATGTCCTCACACTTTCCAAATGATTTACGACCTTAGATGTGACATAGCGGCTAGTTTCATTTCAGTGGTGAAGATACTGGAATTAAGGGAATAAGATTTTTGAAATTTCTCACAATTTTGGTTATTTCTAAGACTTAACTATTCCTTTCAGGAACGTGCGCTCACTTTAAGTACCCGGGCATGGACATGATTATACCATTTTGCTTGATGTTTTGCTCTCTATCATTTACAATAAGCTGATAAGTGTAACAGCCTACACTGATTAAAGTGTTTCAAAGCATTGAGAAGGGACCTACAACACCTGTCACTGGAACTCGTAGTTATTCTTAGAACCACCCGCTACAGACTGACAGATTTAGACTGTTTGGCTATGTCTTGCTCTGTTTAGTTCTGTCTGGCTCTGTTTGGTTGTGTTCATGTTTTACAAATATCCTTAGACCGGGAGAGACGTATTAAGAAAATAATGACACAAGCATTGCATAAAGAACCCCTTGAAAGTGATGTTTCCTCCAATTCATAGCTAATGAACCCTATTTACTCAACTTTGCTTGCCAGCCCCCAAATACCACGTAGTTTGGGCCACCAGTAGGCCTATAGGCCTATAAATATGTAAAGAGAGGCTTGTAATGAGATGATAACGCTGCGGATATATAATTTTACGGGAACCCTTAACTTAATTTGAAAGTATACGCATGGCATAACTGAAAAGGCAATTCTCCATCCCGGCACCTCAACTGAAATTAATAACAAAACAAAAACTGATCGGTCCGAATATTGCTTAGTTGCTGGTGGCGGCGGCCTCTTTTTAATTGGAAAATTTTAGATTAAGATCCAGTAATATCGGGAGAATTACGACAAAACTTTGAAACAGTTGGAAACTTTAAGCTTATAACAATATGCAGAAAAATTAGGACATTTAGGATCAGAGTTAGGGAGAAATTGAATTTGAATAAACAAAATGTCTTTAAAAAAAAAGTTTGTGAATTTTTTTGTATTCTCTTTCACAATTTCGGGAATATATTTTGTTCGGGCCAGAATTCTATTTGGAGAAAGGGACAGGCAACCCCCAGCCCCCAGTGGGTACGCCACTGTCAGAAGGAAATCGTGGCAAGTGGGCAGAAAATCAGGTGACTGCACTTTCTTGACAGTAATTACCGGAGGGGCACTTTCTATTGTCACAAAGAGGCACTTTTGTCAGTTTTCGAGAAAACTTTCAGTAGGCAATCCCGCCAACTATGGGTTTAAGATTTGGGAGCTGTGACCAATTTTGACAATTGCCCATCAGGCCAATAGGTAAAAGGCCTACTTTTGAAAATTACTGCTTAGAAAATTTTGAGCGGTCATCCCTACCCCCACCCCTACCCCCTCTACCTCTACCCCCTCCCCCCACCCTACCCCTCCCCCTCTCTACCTCTACCCCCCCCCCTTTACCCCTCCCATCACGGCCCTCGGTGTCGGGCCCTCGTATATAACATGCTTTAATTGTGTCAAATAGATACTAAAATGGTTCACAATTGTCTATAATTGTCACATGCCGTATATACATAGTCCGAGCAGAAATCCCGAGTTCGCATGCGTTTCACCTTCAGCATTTGTTGTTGGTTTTAGAAATGATTGTGCCGAGAAATGAAACCATGAACAACTTGTCACATAACAAGTCGTGCGTTTCCTCCATTTCTGTATTGTCTATTGTTGGATATATTTTTACCTTTATTTTGTTTTCTAATTGCTACGCGACCAATCACATCAAAGCTGTAGGCGGTCCCAAATTACGGAACATAACTTAATATTCATGCAGGCTTAGCTTGCGCGCATTACAAGCCAGTTCATGGTAACGATAATATATATTGCGCAATGCAGGTCAATTGGGACTGTCTTGCCGTGAGTATCACTGACTCATTAAATAACACCGTTACTTCCGATTTTTGTTTGTTTTATATTTGAGTGGATTCGGTGCCTTACATGTATGTATGTGTGCTTTCGAAATAAATGATCCTTCCATTAGGGACATCGTGTGGGATGCCATGTGGGACAACTGGGTTGGATGCCATGTGGGACAAGGTTGGGATGCCATTTGGGACATACATTAAGGTGGGATTCCATGTGGGACATAGATATGGACATAGGGTGGGGATGACATTGGAGACATATGGATGGAAGCCATTTAGGATATAAGGATATGCCATGTGGGTGATATGGCACCTAGCAAGGGACGCCATGTGTAACAAAGGGTGGGATATCATGTGAGACATAGATATGGATGCCATATGGAGCATCTAGGAGAACAGGATGCCATGTTAGAGATAGGAAGGAGCGAAATTTGTGACATAGGGAGGGATTACATGTGGGATATAGGGAGGGACGCTATGTGTGACAAAAGGAGGGATGACATGTGGGGCATATGGTGGGATGTCACATGTATATAACAATATCAAACTAAACTAAACCGATAAATACCGTCACGGCTCGCATACTG
Source organism: Chiridota heheva (assembly GCA_020152595.1). Lineage (NCBI taxonomy): Eukaryota > Metazoa > Echinodermata > Holothuroidea > Apodida > Chiridotidae > Chiridota > Chiridota heheva. The sequence goes on from JAIGNY010000474.1 coordinate 48,397, forward strand.
ATTCAAATTGACACATATCACAAGTTCAATCATAAAAACATCCCACTATCCACCCCACCCATGTCTCATCTGACATCTCACGCATCATCCCACCCCTGCTCCACATGACATCCATCTCTATGTCCCACATGGCATCGCTACCCATGTGCCACATGTCATTCCTCCTTATGCCCCACATGGAATTATTCCCTTTGTCCCACATGACATCCCTCACCATGTCTCACCCTCCTATGCCATTCCACGTGGCATCCATCTCTATGTCCCTCATGGCGTTTCATTCTAAAGATGTTCCAAATTACATCCCACTCAGATGTCCCATATGCCATCACACCCTATGTACCACACGGTATCCTTCCCTGTGCCCCACATGCATGGTATCCATCCCTATATCCCACATCACATCCATCTCTGTCTGACATGACATCCCTACCCATGTGCCACATGTCATTCCTCCTATGCCCTACATGGAATCTGTCCCACATGACATCCCTCTCCATGTCTCACCCCCCAATGTTCCACATGACATCCATCTCTATGTCCCACATGGCATCTCATCCTAAAGATGCACCAAATGGCATCCCATGCACTCATATGTCCCATATGCCATCCCACCCTATGTACCACACGACATCCTTCCCTGTGCCAACATGGCATCCATCGATGACAGCCATCTCTATGTCTCACATGGCATCTCTACCCATGTCCCACATGTCATTCCTCGATATGCCCACATGGAATACCTCCCTTTGTCCCAAATGGCATCCCTCTTCATGTCCCGCATTCATATGTTCCACATGCCATCCATCCCTATGTCCCGCATGACATCCATCTCTAGGTCTCACATGGCATGTCACAAAGTCATCCTGTGGTAGAATTAACACAGAGAAAGCTTTGGTTTACATATGATCGGACCGTACCGCGCTGATTGTTATTAGGGAGTTTTCGATTTGTACGACGGATGGTTCTGCGACGGTAAATTCACGCTCGAGTCATCTGCGCATGTGTAGTCTGTGCAATGTTGTCGTCCTTGAAATTCTAGGACGGTATTCGGGGTGATTCTGTGTTGTGGTGAAAACGACAACTTTTGGCACACATATGACCTTACGACCTAATTTTGACGTCATATCAAACAACAACATGGACATGAGCGATGCGACCACCGAGTTGGAAAAGAGTGATTATTCGGTTAGTTTTTGTTATTTATTTTAGGTTTTGCGGTGAACGTTTGAAAATTCGTGTTAATATTTTCGTTGCTTGTATTTTAAAGATATAAACAATCAAGTTTGATATGATATGCGATTTTCTTGAGTTGAAATAAACAAAAATTTGTTGCACTGATATTTTTGTTTTCGCGAAACGGACTCAAGTGTAGGTTGCGTTGATAAGGACTTGTTGTCAGGTTTATTTTAATTTGCAATGTTTTGACTTTTTTTATTGAAGTACTCTACCTAGTTTCCACGTACTAGTGCAAGTTGCGACTCTAAATCCAAATAGGTTAAGTCGTCAAAAATCCTTCTAATCAGTCACGTGGTGGGAGGGAAGGGGGGGGTAGAAACAGCCCCTTCCCCCATCGAAGCTTTTTGAGGAGGCGCCAAAATTGTCCTGAAAAAGAAATTAGGCTCTGGGAGAATTTACGTGTTCAATATTTTCTTCCTACAGTATATCTATGTACTAAAAGCAAGTAAAATTCCATTTGTGAAGTCCAGAAGCGCATGAATTTTCCACAAAAAAATACAGAAATTTAGCCCATTTTCCCCATTGGCACTCGAGTGGGCCCTGATTTACGCTCGGACAGAAACCGATGCATGGCGATAGCTCGTTGGCAATTTTTAATATCTGTTCCTGCAATGAAGTAATGAAAGGCAAACATTTTTATTGAATACATGCTGGTAGAAGCTCTTCGAGAGAGGGCGCTGAATGCCCACAGGGGTGCAAAAATTGTTATGAAAATAATTGTATTTATTTTGTATTCTCTACGTTGTAAATATTTTTTCTCAAAGCTCAATTCTTACTACAAAAACATGAAAACCATTCCTAGACCCCAACGAAAGACACATATTGAAGTAAACGAGATCCTGCATTTGAACATGTGTTTCTAAATAATATTCCTTTTAGCTAGCTTTAGTTCGGAATTGAGACAATTTTCTGCTACAAAAATCACGCCAAAAAACGCTAATATTTGGGGCTTTGCCCCCTAGGCGCCTAGGACGTCGACCCTAGATAAATAGCCAACAAAATTTAGTTCTGCTCTTCAAGTAATAGATGAATAGCTGTTCCATTATGAACAGAAGACTCACAGAAAATAGATAAATTATAAATTGCAGGGTTTTGTGGATAAACAGTACATCTGTTGTGAACCTAGTGAAAAAAGACTTGATATTTTAGTGAAGAATATTCTCAGGAATGCTGTGTAAAATTGAATAAAGTTACTACAAAACAAAATTGTCGTTGATCTCTAATGGCGTCCATGGGAACAACCATAGTCTTCGTTGGGCCGCAGATCAGTAAAACAACAGTAATCACACAATGTCAACATACAGACATGGGTTAAAGTGAAAGGAATTATGGTTAAATGATGGTAAATGGTTCAATAGCTAGACTAGGCCTATTGTCCTACAATGTCTGATGGCAATGTATTCCACTCTTTTAGTGTATGAGGAAAAGAGTATAATCATTCTTTTTGTTTTAGCATAGGGAACTAGATTTACAACTGAACTACACAGTATGAGACAATTTGATTTGGCAGCTTTTCATTTTGAATAACTGCTGTTAATGTTTCTTTCCATATAAATATTGATTCTTGACTTCTTATATGTACGGCTGCAGTACATATTACGATCAATGGCAGATCTATTTATACGACCCGTCGTACAAATAGGCCCGACCTAAGTTCGTTCACTCTACCTTTTTGGGGTCTGACGTTTGCGCATATTTGAATTGTGGAATTGTGTATTCTGATGTTGAACTTATTAAGTAGCACATAACGTGTTCCATCGGGGAGTAATGTACGTTTGCGGATTACACACCTTTGTTTCTTTTGTCTTTTGGCATTTTAGGAATAAATAGTCACAATTTCTGTGCATATTTTGATGCCTCTTGAAAAGCCCTATAGCAGAGCTGCAGTGAAACAACTGAATCAAAATTAAAACTTTTAAGTAGAATTCTAAATCAATCTAAATGCAGAATGGTAGTCTTATACATGTGGACTTTCACTTTATTAATAAATCTTTTTTTGCTTTTCTAAAAAAAGCATTTTAAGTGGCCTAAATTTGAGCTCTAGAGAGTCTAGAATTAAGACTAAGACTTTCCAACCTCAACATCTTGTACCCCCTTCCCCCTCCTTCTTTAATACTAAGAAGAAATTGCAGCAAACTAATTACCGAATATGAAAACCTCCGTGTACCTTATCTAAAAATGTTTTGCAGAAAAAGTCACAATGGACTGAAGCAATGGAGGTCTTCTTGCTACGCGAAATGGTTGTACAAAATCTATTTAGGCATAGACATGGGACGCAGGAAAGAGGGAAGATATGGGAGCAGATTGCCACAGCTCTCCAACCATTAAATCAATCAACAAACACGCCGATCAACCTAAGCCAAAGAACCGTCAGAGACAAATACAAGGGACTGAAAGCTAAACTTCGAATGAAAAACAACAAGGAGAGGGCTGCGTCTGGGATCAGCCCAGAAGAGACGGATACTCAGAAAGAAGTTAGAGAGTTACTTGAGCAGTTAGAAAGAGATGGAGCAAGACGCAGAGAACACCCACCTCAAAGAAAGGGATGAGGGAAGATCAGAAGAGGATAGATGGCATAGAAATGCAGAAGCAAATGTTGGAACGATTCTCTGAGACCAGAAAGAGGTAAACTTTGACTGGTTATGAACAATGTAAAGACCCATACTGGTTGCTGTTCCTCTTCTCTGGTTTTAACTGTTTTTTCCTTGAATGATCAGAGACATAGATCACTTGTAAACTTCAACAAATGTTTTGCTGATGTGTGGTTAATTGTTGCATTATGCAGCATAATTTCTTTAAAGAAATATTTTTAAATTCAAATGATTTCAATTTCAATGATAAGTTATTTTCATTTTTGGTTCCAATGCTAATAAGCGAGTTCGTAGTTTCATCATGTAGCCTCATTACATAATGGGTCATAAGCTCACGCGGATCCCAAAATCAATAATTCGGTGACAAGCAACACAGCCAACCTACACCTCCATTGACCGTACGCACAATCACAATACACTTCCCACGTTAGATCTTTTCTTCGTTGCGTTCATGTTCATAGTGTCTGTTTACAGTTCTCAAGTGGTCATTTCTTTGATTTTGCTATATTTTCCATAATTTTGTTAGTGATGGATGAAACTATCCATAGACGGTATTCGTTTATGGACTGTGAAGGCTTTAAAAGGTTTTTTTGCGAAAGAGGACTTAAGTTGTCTGGTCGAAAAGATGAATTGGTGGCCCTTGTGTTTTAGTGCACTCCAGCTGCCCGGAGTACATCAAACCAGTTGACCCCGCCGCTGCCGCAGAAAGCAGAGCTGACAAATACGATAGTTTGTTGGCCATAGAGGGAAAACTATTCGGACCCGTTACATCTTGAGGATGGATGAGTCAGAGGACAATAGCATTGGAAAGTGGCCTCCCATTATGTCTTTGATATTGGACATTATCTTTCAAACCTGGACGATGTGCCTCTTAGGCAAAGACTTATGTCAGACTATAAGGAAGGAAAGGCCTATAGTTATTTCACTTCAGGTTGACTAAGTACTATAGAATACCATGGACTGGATATCAGTGGTAGTGACAGTGAGTTTTTGTGCTGAGCAGACTGCAGGCCATCACAAAATGTCAATAATCTGCCTTGGAAAGTGTGGGTGTGTGCTGGGAAAAAAACCCAGAAAGGGTCCACTCAGCTTTCTGCACATGCTTTGCAGGGTAAGTTTGCTATTGTAGGCGTATGCCAAGTTGAATTAAACAATCGAGAAATAATAGCATTACACGAAAAAGACAAAATAATTCAAACTTTTGCATTTATTTTGGCAAAATTACAAGTCGGTGCCAGTAGATCAGTATAAATTTACCGCGTATGTTAACATGAAAATAAACAAAAATAATTATTCGGTAAAAATTAACAAATTTATTTAAAGCTATCGTATCGTATCCCATAATGTACCATACAAATTACTTAACCCAAACCCAGAAGTACCAACATCCCAATATTGATTAAATTGCAATTCATTGGTGCATCGAACGTCCACAAAATGTAGCGTCGAAGTAGTAATGATGTCACATCATGGTCTAAGCAGTACCTTCAATGTGCGAGTGAGAATGTTGTGTAAGGTTGATGACGGGGGTGCGTATCATCACATGGCCAGTTAGGGGTGCGTCATATAGTTAATGAAGTGCAATAACTGGATGTATTTGCAGGTTTGTTTGAAATTATCATGAATAACCATGTCTAGTATCAGTCAAGATTTAGTTCGATTTGTAATTAAATTAATTTTTTCCGTCTCTTTTTGCTTTCCAGGTACAGTTCCACATGCAACTACATCGCCGCAGTTCTTTTTAAGGTCGATTTTGCTTGGAGAAAATGGACTCACAAACCCATCATGCACTTCACGTGAGTGTGGCTGGTCTGCTTTGGAGCCAAGAAGAATGTTCCAGCCAAAACGAATTTGCGATATGACATGGACCAAATAGCAGTTCTCTAAGAAAGATATTTTTAAGTTAATTTTATTTTATTTGGTTAAAAAAATATTCCTGTGGATTTTCATTTATGGTAAAGAACAATTAAACTTAAGAAACAAAGTGGTGCAAGAACTAAGTTAATATCTTAATTCCATTCAGAAGACATCACAATTTAAAAGGAAGATGCTCTTAAAATACCTGGTACATAATTTTTTCCTTCAACTTGATTGCATACAGGTAAGCAGGCAAATTCAGCAAAAATTCTTATGTATTTCTTGCAAATTTAATAACATGTTTTCACATAATCCAAAATAGCTTTGGGTTGAAAAAAGGATATGTGAAATGCACACTTGCCATGGAAAATATTTTGTTCTTTTCTTTTCTTTTCAATGTACGTCACATTTTCAATGTAGGAAAAATTTAAGTCAATTTCAAAGAAATACAAAAGACTTTTTCATGAATTTGCCTGCCTACATAATCAAACCGAAGGTCATATTCTGTACGAGGTGTTTTTAAAAGCATTTTCTTCTCTTTAAAAGAAAATTATATTTTTGAATGGAATATGATATCAGCCTCACTTTTTGTACCAAATTGTTACTAAAATGTTCTTTATCACATACAGTAGGAATAATGAAAATCCACATGAATATTTCTTTGAATGAAAATGTAGGATGGGGATTTTCCCCTTCGTTTGAATTCTAGGGTGGATTTGAAAATTTACTCTAAAGGGTGATTTTTATAACAAAATGAGGCCATAAAATAAAAAGAGCAGTCAAATCAGACATCAATTTTTTGTTTGTTATTAGTCTAAATTGGCTGCAAATGCATGGACAGAAAGAAAAATTCATTGGCCAATTTTCATTTTGACGAAATCTGTAGCAAAAATGCCAAACAGTACTAATTTGTATGTAATATTTAGTTTTCACAATGGTCAAAAATGGTCACAATGGTTTCAACTGGTTCATTTTAAAGTGGCCAAAAAAATTCTGGCCATTTTTAAAATTGATTTTTGCCGGAATTTCCCCCATAACTATAATTTTTTCCCCAAGACCAAATCCATAGAGTAAATAATTGTTAAAGCTTATCAAGTTTCCATAACATTGACTGTTATAAGCCACTTGTTCTTTCAGGCAAAACATCCACAGAAGGCATCAACCCATCCAGCAGGCGATTGTTCTCCCCATCCACCTCGACAAGCGCTCAGCCAGAACTCCGACATTAGAGGACTTTAATCTATTCGGCCTGAATTTATGAATGCTTGTGCTTTAACTTATGTTAAGGAGAAGGAAGAAACGGCAATTACAGCAATTATTGAACAGCCGTGGGAGGATACTAATGTTGGTAACTCTGTGGATGTGCAAACCACAACCCATTTCTTTAATGGACCTAGCACAAACAAGCAAGTGATTTGGAAGAATCTTTGGGCACATTGCCAAAACTAAATGCTAGCGACATCATTTTGTTCTTTCTTCATGGTTACCTAAGAGTTCGAATTCCTGTTGACAGTGAAAGGGTGGAAGGAGATCAAACAATTAGCAAACTATTTTTATACCACACACATGGCAAAAGAAATGGTTACAAAGAGGTTGCAACAATCCATGGAATTTGTACACAATGTGTTTTTCCATTCCTTTGCATCAGAATTTCTCTTTGTTTGAATAAACATATTAAAGGAATATTCCAACGGATTTTTATTTTTACATTTTTGAAAGAGACAAGACTTAAAAAGCTAACAGGTGAAAAGTTCAAGAATTTCTAAAATGTTTTACAATGTTGACGAAAATCTTTTTTTCTGGCAACATCTGTGATGTCATATCATCAGCACTGTCATTTTGATCATTAGTATTCTTTGAAAATGAGTCAAAATATGTTTTCTTATTGAGGCAGTCATTCACATGAAAATAGATATTAACATATTTTATTTTCACTATTTTCATATATTTTAAAATGAAAATATTTGGGATAATTCCTTTAACAGTAATACGTGTTTCTTGACGAGCTATCATATCTTTAAGGGGGTGTATGTAAACTAGGGAAAACTAATATTTATTTGACAAGTACAGCTGATGGTGTTAATTTGATCCCCTTTTGTGAATGCCTTTTTCGGTAAACTGGTGCTGTTGATGGTAGTCTCTGATGACTGCTGTTTGGGAAATTTTGGTGCCTGTGCCAGTCGGTCATGTTGCTTGTCGGGCCACTTTCGTAGCCATATCCATGATCAAAAGTTTATTTTAATTAAACAAAAAGGTAAATTTTTATCCATTAATTCGTATGAAAATGAACTTAGGACTTCAACATTTTATATGAAAAAATATCTTGTTGGAATATATATAGAAATTTTGATATTTTGTTAATGACTTCAGGCACTATTTCAAGGCACAGCAGAAACTCTGCATTGGTAGCAGGTGGTGTCTTATATAAAAAAGTCAAAACAAAATGGCTACTCCCATTGAAGAATACTTAAAGCAAGTTTTTAAGTACCTTTTAAAGAAATTCTCTTACCAGAAAGTTAAATTTTTAACCAGATTAATTTGCATGAAAGTGAAATTAGGACATCAACATCTCTATATGAAAATATCTTACTTGGAATACATATAGAAATTTTTGATTTTTTTGTATGAATTTCACTTTACTATCTTGGCACAGTAGAAACTCTGCATTGGTGCTAGGTGGTGTCCATTATATAAAATAGTCAAAACAAAATGGTTACTCATTGAAGAATACTTGATTTTACTTTATTTAAAGAGTACTTTTGAGGATTTTTTTTTCAATTTAAATGTTATTTGAAAAACACCATGTCAATTCTCATCACCTTGACCTTGTTCATGATGCAGTTGAGTCGACCATGAAAACAAAATGGCTACTTCAAAGAATATATGTAATATACTTTTGCAAATCAAGTCAAGAGCATCTGAAACAGGTTGAAATTGGTATTATTTGGCCATTACTTCATTTGCTTAGCTAGCTTTACCGGCTTTTCAAGCTAGTCCTAAAATGGAATCATTAACATGTAAATATTATTTGTACATATTTGTTTCTTTTACAGAGTTTATTTACAAAAAGAAAAGAGAGAAGATAATTAAAAAGTATCCTGTCTTGATTATATTGTTATTTCAGCTCCTGTATGTACATGTAGCCTAGAGCCATACCCCAATTTTCCTAAACCACATCAAAGAAATTCAATAATTGTCAGGGGAAATTCCCCCCACCCCACCTGTAGAGCAACCACTGGAATTTATTATTCATTTCAGTCATTGTTGAAAGCATTAATGATAAAGCAATGGATAATACAAAATTACATAGTTTCGAAAACAATGTCCAATAAAACGTTTGAAAGTTTATACAATAAGCAGTTGTGACTTTGCAAGAAGTCACTTGTTCACTGACACGAGGGTGGTAGGAGGTTAACCAGGGCTGCACAGACTATTAGGTAATGTCATTCTATCACAGGAACAAGGGTGATTGGTAAAACTTTGAGATTTTGAACCATTTCATTCTCCCGATAGCCCTTTCGACATGGATTCGTGCATTACAATTTTCTTTGTCCTGGCAACCTCTTCTGGTGCTTGCTGCTCCTTCCTTTACTTGGTGGTGGATCTCTAGCTAGGCATGTCTCATCAAAAGTTTTTCCTTAGTGGTGAACCCTCTGTCAGCAAGTATGATATCCCCCTTATCAATTAAATTAAAAAAACAGACTCCTTTTGTAATTAAAACATCTGATGCCCTCCTCCCTAGCTTTTTGAAATGAACGATATCATGCCATTTGGAGCTATGGCAACTAAAAACTTGATGGTATTATGTCGCTTGTAGTCCGACCATGTTAGTGCTGAGAAGTTTCCAAATTTTGTGGCTGACCAATAAATAATTCCGTACAATCTGGTACACCTCAATGTCTTGTACTTATTCTTAAGGCTCACAGGCATTTTCTCCAGTAGTATGATTTCCTTGTCTGGCCAGAAGATTAGTGGTATAAGCTCAAAAGCCAGGAATTTATTTAACCCATGTGTTGAATATTTGCGAGGCGCTTCCCGACGATACACAAAACAAACTTGCCAGGAAGGAAATCGAAGGCATTCTCAATTTAGAAGGACCAACAGGAACTCTTCCTTCACCGTGAGTGTTCAGGCAGGTCCACGCTTGGTCAGCTGCCTTAATGGACTTGTCCTTGGGATGACTCTTTCTTCCTGCACCAGTACCTTCTCTTCTTTCCATTTGGCAACAGGTACTGGTACAATGCTACATAAACTTGGCCTTTGACTGTATGCCAAAGTGTATGACTACAAGTGGTGTCATTCTTCAAGATAATTTTAAAACCGGATAATCATTTGTGTGTTGCACTGTAGTGTGTGTCTTCTTCTTCTTTAATTTTGCAACCTTGCTTGCAAGTTCTTTGATTTTTCTTTGCTTTATCAACACACCTACACAATCAGTTGCAGGAGCATGATAGGAATGTTCTTCCAGATGAGGCTTCATTTTTTCTTAGGAGGACCATCAGTTCCTTCAGCTGTTGAAGGCTCAAACTTTAACAACAGGTACCTCTATGGTGGTGTGCAGCTGCAGCTGGTGCTGTTTGTTTTGAGTCCTTTTCATTGATGGTTTCAATTCCCTTTTACGAGGGTGGCTTTCGTGCAGCTTTTGCTGACAGCATGTCATATCAAATTTTCTGAAGAGTTTTGGGCAGATGTTAGCTCTGTATCAACAAAATGTAATGAGCAAATTCTATCATCTTTTGATGGTTGCCAGTTTTCCATCTTTACCTTTTCTGTTGACAAGCTTTGTCCATGTTTTCCTCCGTTCTGGGTCCTTGGTTTCAGTAGGGAATGAAATAACTGAAACAGTGACACATTCACAACGACCAAACTTTAAACCATGAAGTTCACATAAATGAGAGAGTACCACTTGTTCAGCCTCTTTACACTGTTTCACAGCCGTAAATTGCCAGATCCTACCCATGGTAAAGAGAAACCTGAAAAGATTAAGAAAATGGGGTAAATATACTATGAAAATAGCATCAGAAGGTACACAAGTAATGATGTGATTCATATGAAGTTTGTCTGTAATTTGAATCATTCAATATTGTGCTAATATTATTGTAGCTTTCACATTAAAAACTTATTTTCTTAAAGTTAAAATATGTAACACATCACTCATGAGCACATTCATTGAAACTTAAATGTTGTAAGATATTATTAATTTAGAATTTCAAAGTTTTCATATGTATGATAAAAATACATATAAATATAAACCAAAATTTCAATGGGATAAAAATGTAAAAAAACAAAACAGTTTCATGCCTGAGTCTACAGTGAAGGTAGAATTGCATTTGAAGAAATAAATAGTGTTAAAAACACTAAATAAACATGACGCACAGTGGAGCTTGGCAGGAAATGGTGTGAGGTGTATTAAAACACACTTTCACGAGGTCAGATACAAATAAACAGGGGCGCCGGAAGTAAGATAAGGGCGGAACAGCATGAAAAAGGGCACCCTGCAGATAGACCCAGGCCGTTGAATTATAGAAAAAGAATGCATTAAATAAAAAATAATGCAAAGTGTAAGTCTGCATTCATTCTGTATCTTATTTGAAAGTAATTAACTGATTTACACTTCTCCCCTTGAGGCTTGACTTCAAATAACAAAAATGTTTTTCACAGCGAAGTAAGACTAAGAGTATTTTACTCTTTCGGGGATAAAATTCAATACCCTTTTTGCCGAGAAGTTATTTCACGATGCAACCCCCATATTCCATCAGCCCTGCTCGTGAACGTATACGCTTGCTCATGAAAAGTATCAGTCTTAACACGGCAAGTAGCCTATAACTAGTTCCACGAAAAATATCAATATCACCGATTTTTACAATTAAAACACGCCTTGAATCGCCAGTCGTTAAAAAAAAACACATCAAAAAATATTTAATCTTGTACATCCATTTTCATTCGTTACTTTAGAGGGAAATACATCAATGACAATATTTTTTTTTTTTCGTATAACGAACATGAATGCTAACGTTAGCCTATGCATCGTAAAATGAAATGGTCCCTAATGAAATGGCCCCTTAATTAAATGGCCTTTTAATGAAATTTCCCTTAATGAAATGGTCCTTAATGAAATGGCCCCTTAATGAAATGGCCCCTAATGAAATGGCACATAATGAAATGGCCTTAATGAAATGGCCCCACAATGAAATAGCCCCACAATGAAATGGCCCCTTATTGAAATGGCTGCTAATAAAAATGGCCTCTATAATGAAATGGCCCCCTTAATGAAATAGCCCCACAACTGAAATAGCCCCTCATTGAAATGGCTGCTTAATAAAAATGGCCTCTTATTAAATGGCCCCTTAATGAAATAGCTCTTAACAAAAATAGCCTATAATGAAATGACCCTTAATGAAATGGCCCCTTAATGAAATGAGCCCCATAATGGAATAGCTCCTTGTGAAATGGCCCCTTAATGAAAGACCCCTTAATGAAATGATCCCATAATGAAATAGTCACTTAATGAAATGACCCCTTAATGGAATGACCCATATAGTTGCCGTTTAAAATTCAAGTGATTCATATCTAGGTTTCAGTTTCCCCAACTCTTAAATACATAGTTCTATGTAAAAGTTAAGTACATTTTATGATTTAGGCTACCTGAAATATAATTGCATTTATCATCGTTGTAGTTGTCAAATTAAATGCTTCTTACTCTTAATTATGGAAATCACGATTGGTGGGCTTTATTGACATCATATGGCAGCATAAATTCTTCTTCATCAGTATTTCCAAACAATAACTGAGGACTAATGCTTCTCTGACTCGATAAAGATTGGTCATTTTTGAGAACAGTGACGAACGCGACGAAGCAGTCGGCGCTATCTATGGTGACAAAATTATCGATCACGTGATCAAATTAAGTTCGTCGCCTGAAATCGAAATGGGTTATTGCAGAACGGAACTTAATACACTGGACGGTCATGTTGATTTATTTTTACCGTCGCAGAACCATCCGTCGCTTTAAAATCGAAAACTCCTAATAATATCTTGAACTGACACCACGATCAGTTCCGGGCATGCGCGTTCGTTATCATGAGCTGGCTTAGTGTACCCAGAGCGTTGTCATTTCTACGGAAGCCGAGAAGGTTGGCCAGCGGTGCAACGCGGCCCGCGGTGTAACGCGGCCCGCGGTATAATGCGGCCCACAGTGTAAAAACGGCGCCGCGGTCATAAAACAAGCCACGGTGTAATGCGGCCCGCGATTGTAACGCGGCCCGCGGTGTAACGCGGCCCGCGGTCGTAACACTGGCCGCGGTGTAACGCGGCCGCGGTGCATATATCATAAAGAAAGGCTATTTTTT
>JAIGNY010000475.1:0-27500 GCA_020152595.1 Chiridota heheva
AAAAGTATTTGTAAGCAACAAAGTGATCCGCCGTCAACCCGTCGTGTATGTGGGTAAAGATCTCGAAGAAGAAGAAGGAGCCGGTACCTTTTATCGAGAGGAATTACAAAAGATCGGTAAAAAGGAAATAGACGCGGTTTTTAAAATCGAGAAGATACTTCGATCACGAAAATGTAAAGACGGAACGAAAGAAATTCAACAGTTGGGTCACCGATGTTGTTAAATTATAAAGTCGTTTAACAATACCTTCATTCGACTGTGAGACGTTATAATGGCTAAATTGTTTTACGTGCCGCTGCTTAGAAATGGCTCAATGAATGTGTGTCCCGACAACACAGTGATGGAATTTCAAAACATTCTTTCGAGACCTCTACATCTCGATGGCGTACGGGAAGTCGCTTTAGCGAGTTTCAGCTACCCTAAATCGTGGTACCAGATTTTTGCTGAAATGAGTGAATGTTTTGAGACCTGTAGATCAACAGGAATTGTATAAGATCGAGTTGGAAGCCTTGAGAGAATTGAATAAGACCACCGTAGGATAGAGATTGTACTTACCTGAAAACGATCAAGGGTTGTTGAACTTTGGTTAGGACGATTACAACGGACGTTTGAAGATGCGTGCTATGACCGATCGAGTCGTGGTACTCAAAGGAAAAATATGTCAGAGTTTTGGATGTGACGATATGTGCGTGGTCACTAGCGAATGGTGATGCGAAGAACAATCTTGGAAATCGGAGAACATCGAAGACCTGTTTGTCTACGCCGATATCATTGCTTCCCAAGCCGTAGGCGATCAAGAAGTACCTTTGCTGGAACAATTCAGAGTTTCGGCTTTAAACGTTCGAGGTCAAGCCGTAGAGAATACACCATCGATCATTGCCTACTATTCCGTTAACCGAAACCCTATCAATTTGATTCAAATCGTTATTCGCGACGGAATGGGGCAAAAATACCATTTACATCAGGTAGATCAATCGTCAGGCTGCATTTTCGTCAACAACGTTCCTTGTAGAAGAGATATATTGCTACTGTCGAAGTCGTACTTTTCATTATCGCTCGAAACGTTACCATGGCTAAATCGTTTTACGTGACGCTGCCGAGCAATGGCTCCATGAACGTGTATTCAGAAAACACAGTGACGGGGTTTCGAAATATTCTTTCGAGACCTCTACATCACAATGGCACATGGAAAGTCAGATTAGCGAGTTTCAGCTACCCTTACTTGTGGTACCAAATCTGTGACGAGGCAAGTCAATGTTCTTATTGGATGGCAAGCACAAGAAATGAAGTGAAAGTGGACTTACAGCCCTTGAGAAAAGTGACTTTTGCATCGCTTTTCGCAAAAAATTACTTGCCTAATTCATACCGAAATATGCTCAACGTCAACAGACACCCAATTACAACGGGCATGTGAGAATGTGAGCAAACAGTGAAGACATTGTTACACTCCGTGGTAAAATATACCAGAGTTTCGGATATGAAGATCCTTGCATTTTTACACAGAATACAATAACGACCTATTATCCTAGGAAGACGGGGATTATCGAACACCTGTTTCTGTACACCGACATCATCACTCCTGAAACCGTAGGTGATTAAGAAGTGCCATTGTTACAACATTTTGGCGTGCCCTTATCAGAATTTTGGGAGCAGGCCGTCGACGTGGCACCACCGATCATCGCCTACTATTCCGTTAACCGAAATCCCATCGATTCGATCGAAATTGTTATCCGCGACGGAACGGGGCAAAAATACCATTCACGACAAGGAGATCAATCGTCGGGCTGCATTTTCGTCAACAACGTTCCTTGTAGATATATAATGTTGCCGCAAACGTCGTACAATTCATTATCGCTCGAGACGAAGACGATCAAACATCATGGCCGACGGCCGTCTACCCGTGTTTATTGGGCCAGGAAATCAACGAGGCTACGGTCTCGGCGGAATGCTTTCGGGATTGTTTAGGATGGCCATACCGTCCCTCAAGAAAGGAGCCGTGAGTTTAGGTAAAGAAGTTGGAAAACAGGCTTTGACCACGGAGCCGGTATTCTAGGAGACGTTATGGCCGGAGAAAACATCAAACGATCAGCCGCTTGCAGATCGAGAGAAGCAGGTTGACATATGAAACGAAAAGCCATGACTCGTGCCAAAGAGGCATTGTCCCAACAGAGAGGAGGAGGAGGAGGAATACAAAGAGGACGCTGGAAAAGGGTTTTAAACCGTACTGCTCGAACACGAACCGTCATTACCACGAAAGATTCGAAGAAGAAACCATCTCGTCCAACTTGCGGCCGAAAAGGGCTGAAGTTACCATTGAGAAGAAGAACCCTATAAACATCTACTAATAGTAACCGTAGCAGATGTCGTCGTCGGAGCAGCAGTCGTCGGAGCAATTCTTTTAGGTTAAGTGATTCGCGTCTGAACTCCCCCGTGCGTCGACAACTCGCATTCTCTCCTGTTTCAGCGTACACTCCCGCATCGCATTACTCGGCTTAAAGCGACGAATTGTAAACACTTGTTTCACGTCGAAGACGGTGATCCGTGATAAAAAGAAGAAGAAGAGACCTCGTAAACGTTCAACAACCGAGACGAGCATCGCCTCTACTCCCGTCTCCTCTCACACCTCTGCGTACACCATCATCTTTCGGTTCATCTCCACATCGATCTTTCGATACTCCGGGAAGCGCAATCTTACCAGTCTCGCCTATTATTTGTGGATTTTTGCCTCTCCGCAGTAAGAAACGATCGCAACCCGGACGCGGACCGGCAAAACGAAAAGCCATTCGTGGCAAAAAGAAACCGTTGAAAAGAAAAGGAAGATATGTTTTTAGAACATCGGCCCGATACGCACAAGAACATCCACCAACACGACCACGATCAAGTACACCTCGGTACAGTCCGAGTATCCGTGCCCAAAAGTCGGCCTTGAAAAAGAAATCGAATCGTTTTCACGATGCATCTACCTACTGTGGTGTAGCGGTTATCATACCTGTCTACAGACCACGAGGCCCCGGGTTCAATCCTGGGGTGGGTAGACACGCAAGTCTACCACAACTGGTTATCAAAGGCCGTGGACATTGACTTGGTTGTCGATGTTATGTCCGTCCGTACGTCGTACCTGTGTTCTCGTCCGGGTCGTATTAAGCGTTTCGTGATAGCATTTGTACTATCATAACCGAATACGCAGGCGACGACCCCGTCATTGTAGTTGTGTGTTCAACTCTCTCTCTCTCTCTCTTTCACGACGTGGAACCGTTATAAGAAGAACGATAGTCCGATTCTAGCCTCATTAGCAGCTCGGCTATTACACCGTCAACATGGTTCTCGTTCACAATCACTCCATGCCTTGCTCCAAATCAGAAATGGAGCTGTTTAGTGTTCCTCGGACACAAATGGTGATCGAAGACAGCAACTACGTCAAATTCCGTCCGTTTGGAGGATTAAACTCTTTGGGACCGATCGAATTCTTTATTCCCGGAACAGGAAGCAAATATCTGGATATCAACAGCACCTAATTTTTGTTCGACGGCGTTCATGCCGCAGATCAGTCACATTTACCTTTGGAACGTCCTAGTGTCATGGTGGTCAACACGGATCCAAGTTGGAAGCCGGGCCGGCGTTGGGTCGCTATTTACGTGCCCGAAGTCGGTCCTTGGGAATATTTTGACTCCTACGGAGAACCCCTCAGCGTTTCTTTCTTTCGACGTTTCTTGAAAAATAAACCGTTTGTTTACAATCACAAACCACTTCAGAGTCCTACCTCTAGCGTATGCAGTCATTATTGTGTTTATTATCTGGTTCATAGGGCACGAGGCTCGGACATGAACGGCATCACAGATCGTTTTGGGAAAGACAAGGAACGCAACAATGAGGACGTGTTTACATTTGTACTTCAACATCATGGTTAAGACTTCGTTTAATTGATTTGTAAGATGTTCTTTCATTAACGCCCTCTATACAAAAAAACATCGATAAGTCATCCGAAATGACCAAAGCCGGAACGGAACATCGTCTCCTCGTCGAAACGACAGACTTTGACCAAAGTAGTGAATCGTTGTTTTTTATTAGAGGGCGCTTGTACATATATTGTTTTAAAAAAGTTATAAAAAGGCGACGACGACGGTATGCAACATTCAGTCAAAACTTAGACATGGAAGCATTCACTACCCAAGGATTAACCGATGCCCGTGCCGGTACACAATACAAGAAAACTGTCGCTTTAGGAGGCTAACCCTACCTCGCCGTCTCTGGCTTCAACGGAAAGATTTATGTTCACATACGGCAGTATTTTACACACCCTAATGTCGGAACGACACCCGTGGCGACCAAGAAAGGTATCGCCCTCACACTTGAGCAATGGGCCGTGATAACTCGTCGAGATCGTCTGGTAACGGACACACTCAAGAAATTAAAGGACAGTACCCATCGCATCCATTCGGGAGAAAAGCTAAAAGTGGTGCTAAGACAGCATACTTATCTCACGATCTCTTTGGTTAAAGACAATCTCTACGTACATATCAGAAAATACAGCAACGTTCCTTCTATCGGTGAAGTACCTACCAAGAAAAGTATCACTCTCACACCCGAACAATGGATGATTTTGGCACGTCCCGAGAGCTTTCGTCAAGTATGTATTTTGAAAGACGAAGAAGAAGAAGACGTAAAGACCAGAAAAGCGACGAAACACGTGTCCTCCGCGGATACCTGTACTACCTGAAAAATACAAATCTTGGAATGAAGCAGGATGTCATCCGACGACAATTGACTAGCGCCCTCTACTAATTTTTTTTTTATATAAAAGTGCCCGAATTAAAAAATACCCACAAATCTTTCACAACTCTTCGAGAAAGACCCATCGTCATCATCATGGCTCAAACCGGTTGGAATAAAGTAAACGAGTGGAACGGTAACGTGTACTGCCATAACAAACATACAGGAGAAATGCAATTCTTACCACCTCCTTCGGGTCCCGACAACATACCGTTGAAGAGAGCTTTGAAAATGCAGAGTTTCGACAAAGTAAGAGACAGTCGCGGATTGGTGACCCGAGCTTATCCCGTAGGGGGAGAACGTGTACGTGTCTACATCGCAGTTTCAAAGCATCAAATATGTACATCTCGGCAAGTATGCCAAACCCCAACCCCTGCACCATACCAAGAGTCACGGCTTAAGGCATCGCCGTGGAAAAAGGCATTTGGGATGTACTCTGCAAGAACAAAAACATGGTATCCGAAATGGTCTTACATTACCATACGTCTAACGCCAAGGGAGCCCTTCACATGAGCGGGCCGTCACATCCCGAAAAGTTACGTTTGCTTTTGGGTAAACAGATTTACATCAGTCTGACCGCAGAAGGTGAAAGCATTCTCGTGGACATACGCCATTACGACTACGCAATGCAAACCATCCGTCAGTGGACCGTCATACCCGAAGAAAAAAGGATTTCTCTCAACCTGGACCAACGGTGCAAACTGGCGAGCATGGAAGGGCTATTTGCAATAGAACATTTAAAAGCACTGGTCAAAGTACTTATCTTGGAGAAAAATCCCAGTAACATGGACGAATTGTGCGAACAGATGGAAACAGAACATTCAAAAGCAAAGAAAAGGGCCCGTTCACCGTCGACGTCGCTACCTCCCACCTTGTCAAAAAGACGCAAGGTAAATTTAAAACTGGACATACCACCCATCATCATCGAGAAACCCAAAGAAGAAGAAGAAGAACCCTCTGCATGAAGATGTTTGTTATTGTTATCATTATTATGCCATATAAACTGCGTCTTATTTTCTAACATCGAGGGAAAATAAAGTTTGAAGGAAAAAAATGAGGACGGAAGGAGTACAAAATCGTGGCATGACTCCTGCGGTACCACTGCGTTGGTTGGAGCAGGTACTTTACCCTCGCATATGAATATTCAAAAAAGAGAAAAATAAATTTAAAGAGATTCAAAAAGAGTTCGAGGCTACCGTAGAGGCTACCGTAGAAGTTCGGCAACTACCGCACAATAGTCAGGCGTGATAACTTGGACGCGAGCCAGACAAGTGTCAACAGGCAGGCGTGATACAAACCAATCGGAGAAGGGGGATCCTGGGGGGGGTAAGTATACAGCTACGTGTCTGTCCAACCAATCATGGCATAGTGAGTATTATTTACAGACATAATAAAAGTACCGACTTTGATAATTTTCAATCATTCGCTCTTTTAGATTAACCAAACCTACAAGGAAGATGAATACGCTATATAGCTACTTTCCAATGGAAGTTTACTTCGAGGACCGAGAGGGTTTGCTTCAAAGAAATAAAGTTAGTGGAAATGCTTACTAAAGAATCAACTCCTGAAACAATGATCAAACTGATGAAAGACATTGAGGAAACATATGAATTTATTTTTTAACAGTCTGGTAGTAAAATTCTTGATATCAAAAATTTCTGTATAGATATTGCACAATTTAAACCAATATATGGTCATAATTCATTCCAACCTAAAATTGATATATAATAAACAATGTGCACTAAATATCCAAATTAAAGATAATAAATATATTTTTTGGTCAATTCTTGAGCCATTTTATGCGGTAGAGATTAAAAAAGTAGAATCTCTTATTACAAAAAAAAAAAAAACATAAAGACAAATAAAAGATAGCAAAGTTTCCGTGGCGCTAAAGGATATTCGTAAGATTGAAAGGAATAATAATATTGCTGTAAATGTGTATCAATGTCAGACTAGTATAAAATCATTGAATGATATAAATCCCATATATTACAGTAAGCAAGATCCTAGCATCAAACGATTTAGTATCATATTTTTATACGACGAAGTTGCATCAAACGATGGTCTTATTATATCCCGAGATGGCCACTATAGTCTCATTCACAAAACCTAATAGTTTATTTTATTCTATTTCTAAAGCTGGTCAACAAAAATATTTTTGCGATTTAAGTAATCAACATTTTACTGACAGAATACAAGTTGATCATCGTGGGAACTGTATAATCCTAACAACTCCAGCAAAGAACGTTACCCAACCAAGAAAAACTCAAAACCGGATATGCGAGGAAACCTACTTAAATTCTTAAACTACAGAAATATGGAAAAAGCACCATTTGTCATTTATGCAGATTTTGAATGCATTATTCAACGCGCTCCCCTTGCGTCATCTGTTGGATCCACTGCCAAAATTAAAATAACCCAGAAGCACAAGGTTTGTAGTTATTTTTATATAATTGTGTTTAATGGTGAGATATTCTATCAGGAATCATTCACAGCTACAACAGAAGAGGAAGCGGAAAATCTTGAATCAAACAACCATTACTCACAACTTATAAGAAAATAAGAAACCACATAATAGTAAATGATAAAAAATTAGTAATGACTCCAGAGGGTGAAAGAATATACAACAAAGCAAAAACTTGTTGGATATGTAAGAAAAATTCTTTGGAGGTAGATTAGAACAACATGAAGACAACCCTTACCGTAAAGTGAGAGATCATAAACACTTTACCGGCAAGTTCCGTGATGCAGCACATGAAAGATGTAATAGAAAACTTCGTATAGAGAAAAGTTATTCAAATATACCTGTATTTTTTCACAACCTAAAAGGTTATGATTCTCACACCATCATTTCTTCTTTACAAAATGGAGAAGAAGTGGCCTGCATTGCTCACAACTACGAAAATTATCTGGGATTTAATATCTCAAATTTCTCTAAATTCTCAAATGGTGCACTGGTATTCAAAAACACTCTCCTGTTTATGTCGTCTTCTTTGGATCAACTTGTGAAAGACCTGTATGAAAATAAAAAAGAGAAGGAGAAGTTCCATTTTTTTTTTTTTTATCAGTGGCGTAGTAAATCTGCAACATATCCTTGGTTGACTTTAATAAGTTTATTGTACCGCAAAGGTGTATACCCTGATGAATATATGGATTATTTCGAAAAACTAAACAAACACCACCTGCCTCCAATCGAAGAATTTAAAGACCGTTTGAATAATAAAGAATGTAATTTAGATGACTACGAAAATGCGAAGAAAGTATGGGAAACATTCGAATGTGTAACTATGAAAGATTCTCACGATCTATACCTAAAGACAGATGTTTATCTTCTAGCCAAGGGCGTAGGAAGCAGGGGGAAGGGGGGGCTGGGGGGCTTTAGCCCCTTCAGTCAAAATTTAGGGGATGGGGTTAAACTATGCTTTAGCCCCCTCACACTTATCATATACGAAAACCCGCTTATAAGACTTATTTATACCCACTTTAAATAACATAACTTTATAGGATATTGTCATATGTTCTAATTTCTTCGATTATGTTGATAAAAAAGGTAATGTAATTCCGATGGAGACTTTATTACTTCTTAGCACCCTCACCCTCATAAGCATTTTGAGCTGATCGAAGCTGTGTTAAACATAACATTTGCGTGCTACCGCAGACTCTGAGTGCGGGCAGCATACTTTTTTCTTTCCCAGGAGTGTTTAGGGCAATTTGCGTTTATTCCGTTGAAAATTAGACTGATTTGGAAGGATTTTCAACTGATATCAATGCAAATTGTCCTAAAAACTCCTGGGAAAAGAAAAAAAAACGCGTGCGGGCATCTGTGACACCTAATGTGTTTGTACCGTTGTACGTAAATAACAAATTATACGTACCGCTGTACGTGCACGCATGTCTACTGCCGGTACAACTGATAGCAAGCATAGGCGTAGGAGGCGGGGAACGTGGGGACGGGGAGGCTGCAGTCCCCTCCCCACCCACCCCAACAAAATATTTTTGTGAAAATTCGGCAACATTCTGAGAATTTTTCGGGCAAGTACCCTGGCGGTGGCACCTAACATAAACCGTTGGTACGTATCCGCGTTATGAAAATCGCGGAAAAGGGGGTAAATTTTCACAACAAACGCGGACCGCGAATTAGCAAAAAAGGGTACTTGAAAAAGTGGTCCGCGATTTCAAAAGAAAGGGGTGTTAAACCAATGGGTTGAATTCTTCATCCCACTAATTTCCACAAGGTAATTTTACCGGCTGGCGGTCACTTAAGGCCTAAAATCAGTGCCTAATTTCACGCTCTTGTTGGAAAGCTCATAGTCATATCAATTAGTTTGCTACTTCAACATCGAACGCAGAGAGGTCGAACTTAAATTGCACCCGATTTAAGAGAGGTTTTTATGATCAATTTAGTGAAAATAAAGTTTAACAATTATAACTTTTTAAGACAACGGAGATCACGCTGAAGTTATCAAAAGGTGCAGGTTTCGAAAAAATATGTAGAGTCCGACTCCTGCACCTTTGTTCCCCATGAGTTGAAAAAGTATTGTCTGGGCCAAAATCAGCTTGTAAAAACATTTGTTTTCCATTTTTGTAAATTAATAGCAATTTGAGCAACACCTATAAAATCAAGGAAAAATATTTCAACTTTGTTTGGATTTTTAAAACCATTTCTTGCAGTCTAGGAGCCATTTCCCCAAAATTTCCTTCATACGCTACGCCCCAACCAAGGTGGCGCGCGCCAACTAAAGGTGGCGCGCGCCACCAAGGTGGCGCGCGCCAACCAGGTGGCGCGCGCCAGCAAATGGCGCGCGCCAACCAGGTGGCGCGCGCCACCAAGCGCGGCGCGTAGCGTAGTTGTTGTTTTTATAATAATTTTACCCACTTGATACCAAGTGGCCCGCAGTATCCTTCTCGCCCCCGGCCCGCAGAACCCTAGTTACGCCACTACTATTATGATATGTACATTAAGATATTGAAATATTTTTCGGGCAAGTCGTTACAGCCCTCCTCTCCCCATCCACAAAAAAATCAAATCAAATTGGGCTCCTACGCCCTTAATGGCAAGCATGAGTGGTCAAAGACACCAATCGAGTTTGAAAGACAACTTCCGAAAGAAGGTCAGCAAGAATGTCATTTGTTCATTCTGCTTTGGAAAAAAAAAAAGAGAAAAAAATGCCCAAAGCGCCAAACATGCCTAAGAAACCATGCCACAAACGAGGGTTCTGAGTGGGGATGGGGGTCAAGGTCCTTGGAGAAATAAAGCTTCAGCCTCCCCTAAGAAAAAAATTGCTCCTACGCCACTGCTTCTAGCAGATGTGTTTGAACATTTTTAGGACACAGTCAATGAAAGATTATGAACTTGATCCTGCTCATTACTTGCAGCTCCAAATTTATCATGGGATTCATTGCTCAAAACATCGGAAGTAGAACTTGAATTGTGCACAGACGATCAAATAAATATGTATCATTTTATGGAACGAGCAATTCGAGGTAGTATCAGTGCAGTATATGTTTCTTGGTACTGCGAGGCAAAGAACAAGTATTGAGATAAAAAAAAGTGAAGAATCCAAACTATATACAATACAATAATGTGAACAGCCTATACCCGACTGTTATGACTCGTAAACTACATGCATTGATAACTGCACCTCCTACCGTCATAACTATTGCCATTGTCAATATCTTTTATAATAACAACTAAAAATGCATTGTAATTTTAGTTTTCAGGAGTCCCCACTTATTTATTATTCATTATAGTTGGCGGTAAAATTTCTTGATTAACAAGTCAGCTCTGTGGCATTAAGGCAGAAGCAGTTATAAGGGCTAACTTAACGGCATTTTCAGCATCAAATTTTCCGAGATCTAGAGGTTTCATTTTAAGCAACTTCTTGGAAAGAATGCTATATGCTACACTTATTCCACTAATAACAGCGCCATAATATGCGGTATTTACAATATTATATGTGCCCATTTTTATCTATATAGAAGCAAATTCTAAAAAAAATCATAGAAAAAGAGTTTTGCTTTTGTTTGTGTTGTCTCGGGTCGCATGACCCCTCGCGTTGCATGGCTCCCTCGGGTCGCATGACCCCTCGCGTTGCATGGCTCCCTCAGGTCGCATGGCTCCCTTGGGTCGCATGGCTCCCTCGGGTCGCATGGCTCCCTCGGGTCGCATCGCTCTCTCGGGTCGCATGGCTCCCTCGGGTCGCATGGCTACCTCGGGTCGCTAGTTGCCTCGGGTCGCATGGCTCCCTCGGATCGCATGGCTCTTCCGGGTCGCATGCCCCCACCGGGTCGCATGGTTCCCCCGGTCGCATGGCTCCTTCGGGTCGCATGGCTCTCCCGGGTCGCATGGCTCTCCCGGGTCGCATGGCTCTCCCGAGTCGCATGGCTCCCCCGGGTCGCATGGCTCCCCGCGGGTCGCATGGCTTCCCGGGTCGCATGGCCTCCCGGGTCGCATGGCTCCCCCCGGGTCGCATGGCTCCCCCGAGTCGCATGGCTCTCCCGGGTCGCATGGCTCTCCCGGGTCACATGGCTCCACCGGGTCGCATAGCTCCACCGGGTCGCATGGCTCCCTCGGATCGCATGGCTCCCTGGGGTCGCATGGCTCCCTGGGCTCTTCATTTGCCGGAATATATTTTCAAGTTTTAACGAAATTTGTTTCAATTTTCGGTAAATTTCCTTTATTTTGGGGATATCTTCTTCGTTTTGGGAAAATTTGCATCAACCCTTGTAAAATTTCCTTAAATTTTGTAAAATATTTTTCATAAATTTTCGGCAAAGTTATTTTTTGTAAAATCTCCTTCATTTTCGGAAAATTGTCTTCATTTAGGGGAATTTTTATCAATTTTCGGGAAATTTGCTTCAAGTTTTGTGAATTTTCTTTAATCCATGTTCAGGAAACCCAAATTTCGAATATGTTTACGCCACCCTTCCCGCCCCCTCCCCTCCACCCCCTTCCCGCCCCTTACAAAAAGTTTAACATGATAAGAGACTTGATAGGATTTTTGTAGGTTTGTTAGGACAAAAATCAAATCTGGCCCCCAATTTCAAATATCTTCCTACGTCGCTGATATATGTACCTCACATACGAAATTCCCCTCCATCCTAAGATGAAGATGGGAGTAGTAGAGAAAGGACAACAAGTTCATGAACAACATTGATGTGTTGTTTTTTCGATATAAAATGGAAAGTTTGTGGAAATTTATGTCCCTTAGAAAAAGTCAGTATTACTTTAAAAAAAAAAAAATGGTAGTTGTTACTCTATTGTCAGATTGTAAATGCCTTCAATCTTGATGATATGGCAAAAGGTCTAACCATGATGCTCAATACATGGCAAGACCTTAACCATTTCTCTTAAATTAAACAAATGCCATTTATTGGTACTAATTTGCACTTGTGGAAAAGAAAAGAAAACAAGAAAGGAAAGGGTTCTTTATGAAAATGCATTTTTGTTTCAAGGTCTATGGACATATAGCAATTTCTACTGATTGAAAGATTATTAAAATCTGAGCAGATCAGATTTTTAAATTTTGAAAGGAGCAATTTTGATAGGATTGAATTAAACCGACATGTATTTAGTGGCATAGTTGAGATGACACCAAAGGTGTCACTTCGAGTGCCAAGTCCCCGGAAACTCTCGCAAAATTGACATTTCAAGGGAAAAAAGTATGTCACAACGCATAGTAAGAAGGTGTACTATATAAGACTAAGTCAAAATTCACGTCAAAGAGAGCTACTATACACTATATACAAAGCGCTCGACTTGTCGACGTGGGGTCCAGGGGCCCGCTTAATGGCTCCTGGTGGGGTCCAGGTGCAAAGCCCCGGAAGCTATCGCAAATTGACATTTCAAGTGGGCAAAAACGTATGTCACAACGCAAGAAGGTGTAAGTCAATATTGATGTCAAAGAGAGCTATATATATATAATACACCGTATACAAAACACCAAATCATGAAAACGCATAATGTGGAAATATGTTCTTTTGTTTACGTTTGTACATTGTAAGATTTACCGTCACTCTTTGAAACATATGGCTTGTCTAAAAGACTAAAAAATGGTTTTCAATAATCTCTCTCCCTCCCTCCCTCCCTCCTTCCTCCCTCTACTCTCTCTCTCTCTCTCTCTCTCCACCCTTTCTCTCTCTCTCTCTCTCTCTCTCTCTCTCTCTCTCTCTCTCTCTCTCTCTCTCTCTCTCTCTCTCTCTCCACCCTTTCTCTGTGTGTCTTAGTTCATATTTAAATACAAAATCGCACAAATGTTTAAAGAGGCGATATCGTCATATGTGCCTAATATTTAGAATTCCTTTCAAATTTTGTGATTGCTTGAAATTTTGCTGCGCGATTCGTTGTCTCATATTGCAAGGTATATAGTTATTTAAAACGCCTTGTAATCCACCACACGAGATAGCCCAGATGCTTGCGGTGATCGCCAAAAATGTGTTTTTTCTTCTTTAAATCATGCCGTGAGTTCAAGCCCCGGTAGAATCGTTTATTTTGACTTTTTGCTTTCATCTTCTTCTTTTTTTTTTTCTCAGTAATTTTCATTTGGTGACTTTCATTGTAAGTATTATAATACTAAAATTTCACTTTCGCTTTCTGACAAAAAAGCATTACAAAAACAAATAAGTTTCTCGTCACAGTAACGGAATGCGCTGTGTATGTAATTCTGCACACACAACGTACATCTTAGTGTCTGGCTGTACTGTGTGGTACAAACAGACAGAGGATCGGATCTTACCTCCACAACCGGAAGTGACGTCAAAATAAAGTATCCCCCATTGTTACCGTATTTTACTGAGACGAGCCTCCCTCTTTAATATATTATTACCAAGAAAGCTATTTCTGAGCCTAGTGCCCTTCTGAAATCTAAAAATAAGCACCTGAAATGTCAAAGCTTGTTGAACCGACGGCACCAATCTGAATCAATGTATTAAAATCTGAAACTACGGATTAAGATATTGGGGGTGGGGGCATCGTCTCCCTCACTCCCTTTCTGGCTACGCCACTGGTTTTAAGTACATTAGGGATTGATGCGATTTGTATCGAAAAGATCTTTCATGTATTGTTGAAGAATTTTAGCTGAATATGTTTGAAGTCCACTGTAAATGGAAACAAAACTCTCATTTTGATATTTTGCAGGTGTATGAACATTTAAAAGGCAATTGATTTATAAATGGTTTTAACAATTTCACAAAATCAATAAAGAAATTGACCGTTTTACAGCTCTTTGAATTTTCAGACATAAACATATAAACTTTTATAATTATAGGTATGCTATGTTTTTGCCTCCGTTTGTTTGTTTGTTTGTTTGTCATCAAGATATCTCACGAACTAATGATTGGATTCTGATCAAATTTGATGTGTGGTTTTGATACTGCTTATGAAACAAGTGATTACAATTTGAGACATATTGAAATAAAGGAAGGGTAAAAATGGGGAGGGGGAAAATTTATCTGTCATCAAGATTTCTCAAGAATTGATGATTGGATTTGGATCAAATTTGGTGTGTGGTTTTGTTACTACTTTAGAAAGACGTGATTTGGAGAAGGGGAAGGGCAAAAAGGGAGGGGTGAGGATGTTTTAGGGTGAGTTCGTTTGTCATCATCATATCTCAAGAAGTAGTTGCTGGATTTTAAATAATTTTGATGTGTGGTCTTGTTTCAGCTTAAGAAAGAAGTGATTAAAATTTGAGCGATATTGGAACAGGTGAAGAATGCAAATGGGGTGGGGACATTTTGTTTGTCATCAAGATATCCGTGAAGTGATGACTGGATTTGGATTTGTATGCTTTAGGAAGTGATTGAAATTTGGGACATATTGGAATAGGGGAAGGGCAAATATGGAGGGGTGGGGATATTTTAGGGAAATATTTATCAACACTTAGTTGAAACTTTCAAATGGAATGTGCTGAACAATGAAGTCATGCCATGAAAGAACAGCCATACAATGAATTTTCTGCACTCAAAGAAAATTAAGTGAAGTGCTCTCTGGTATCAATGAAATCAAAACAATTGGTTTCTGCCATGAATGAAAATGATGGAATGTGAATCTACATGTTCCTTGTATAGAGCTCCAATAATAATTGCTGAATTACAATGAAAACAATGATCACAAGTAATGATCCTTAAGTGTTTAGAATGTAAATGACAATACAGGTCAACAGTGAGAAATAGATTGTTTGGGGTTTCAACTTGTTGGATCGAGGGTTTCTGAGGTAGATTGCATTCCGGTGGGAAATGAAGAGGGGCGGAGGTATGTCCTTTCCAGATTGCTATAATTCTAGTTTGTGATGTATTGGTGCCCTTGGTATTTTCTTATGTAGATTGTTCATTTTTTAATTCTTTAGCATTATTCTTTTGTAAAAGTTGCAGTAAAGTTGAGTGCTTACCATACCTTTCATCAAATTTTTTGCAGGAATAGGCTTCTAATAACATTATAGCGGGAAATAAACTGAAAGAATTACACAAAGATTTTGCGATGTTGGACTGGACGGACAGCGGACTGTTCCCATGTAGGGAAAACAGCTCCAAAACTCTATGCTGTTTTTTAGAATTAACAAAAAGTGATGTGCCAAGATTTTAAAGCTATTTGAATCAGTATACAAAGTGCTATGCATACATAGACCATAAAGATCTTTTAATGTTGTAGTCTTAATATGCAAATTTGTATGTAAGGTTGTATGTACAGTATGACCAGGGAGATCTACATATTAAGTAAGTCCATTGGTTTTTACCATCTGCCGTGCGTGGCTCTCTCAGTCATTTGAAACAATTTTAATCTTTATGACAGTCAAATTGTGTCATGCGTAAACAAATCAATTCAAAACATTCATTATGTGTTACTTCAGAAATAAAAGTGTTAGCTTGGAAATTATAAAGACTGAACGACTGAGATTTTTTATGTTCATTCAATCACATAGAAATTGTTATGTACATGTCCAGGCAGTTTTCTTTTTTAAGGGTACGTTTCAGAGCTTTTATTAAATGTGATATAATTTGCAGAAAAAAAAAACTTAATGTCTATTTAGGAAGATACTGATTAGTTTGATACGTTATAAAAGAAGTCTGGCATTTGCTCACGTTTGGCCTGAAGAGAAATGACAATTTTACAACAGACAATTTTATACATGAGAGTAGCCTAACTTATAATTTGAATAATTTTGTTGTTGTGTGGACATCTCAGCGTGTAGCAGCAAAATTAGAAAACTTTTAGTCTAATACAATTGATAAAATACCAATATGTTTTAACTTGAGGCCCAGTGTATTGCAACCATTTATATTTGTACAGGAATTTTTTACTACATTTTAAAGATAGTTTCACAAGGCTTCATAAACAAATCGGAAGTTAAGTTGGAATATAAACTTTGTTTTGATGTTTGAATCATAGTTAATGGCTAGTTGGACATAGTTAATAATCATCACCAGATATTAATTTCAAAGTTACTAATCATTTGCGATGCTGACAACTTGACATGCTTATGTGCTTTGAATTTCAGCTTCAATAGAGTACTCAGAAAATTTTACTTTGCACATCTTATAAAGTAAATGTAGTAAAATTTTCAATTCTCTGATATCTGTATTATAGAGAAAACCATTATTGCATCGTTAACGATTACCCAGTAATATTATGAAATTAAACAATTCCAAACTGAAATATTGTGTTGTTACTATATATATTTTTTTTTTATAGAGCAGAATTTTAATTTGATGAAGGATTTAGTCAACTGGAGCCATTTGACCACAAAATGGTCAGAAGATTTGACCATGCTGCGGTAGTCAACAGCTTGACCAAGTCTTAATGGTTAACTTTGACCAAGTGAAGAGTGAATTATGCACCAAACCATATGTGGTCAATCTGACCAAGCTGGCTTGGTCAAAAATATTGACCACGCTAACTTGGTTAAATTTGACCACGTATGGTTCGGTGCATAATTCACTCCTCACTTGGTCAAACGTTTATTATATTGTGGTTAAATTTTACCATTCTTTTATAGAGTGTAAGTGTATGTACCTAGCTGTATTTGCTTTTGAGAAGTTTCCTTAGCAACAGTACAACATAATCCTTGTAACACACAGAAAATAGCCTTATCTACCTTATTTGTTTATAAATCAAAGGTGACATTGAATGTACTGTAATATTCTAACACAAGTAAACAAGTTATTGAAACCGAAAAAGTAATGTGAGCAGCCAACAGCCATAATTTTCATCCTGAATCCAAAAAAGTTTTCTAAAAGTGTGTACTTAAAATTTGTATTCCTACCTTTCATGGCCCCAGTAATTACATCCCTCTGTTGAAGTATACAGGAACATTTACCATAACTAAATTTGAAGAAAGCAAAATTTCATCATCATCATCATCATAACGAAAAAGAGGTACCTCTTTATCAATACGTCTCTCAAAGCTTTAGCACCATGCCGCAGAAAGCATCCCTTAAATGTAGTCTATAAGTGTAACAAGTCAAACTTTATAAGTGTAAGAAGTCAAACTTATAAGTGTAATAAGTCAAACTCATAAGTGTAACAAGTCAAAGTCATAAGTGTAACAAGTCAAACTCATAAGTATAACATGTCCAACTCATAAGTGTAACAAGTCAAACTCATAAGTGTAACAAGTCAAACTCATAAGTGTAACAAGTCAAACTCATAAGTGTAACAAGTCAAACTCATAAGTGTAACAAGTCAAACTAATTAGTGTAACAAGTCAAAGTCATAAGTGTAACAAGTCAAACTCAGGAAAACAGCAAATTCAAATCAAGATCCATGGCAACAGCTTTAGCCATACCTAATAAAGAAGAGAAAAGAAAATGCATAGATTGGTTATGAAGGATATCTGTGTTGGTGAAACATATTCTAAAATGAAGGATAACGTTTTACTCTGGACAACAATACACATGAACAACAATGAAAGGATTAGTTCAGGGGTCAAGCAAGTCCATCTTATATGAAAGAGGACTTCAAAACAAAATGTCAAAAAAGCATTAAAAAAATTGTGTAAACAAAAATATGTTTTGAAGCTCAAAATGAAATCCAACCAACATTTTCAAGTTGTACTTTATCTAGAGTTTTTCATAAGTGAAACTGAAAGCGTCTTTATGGCTGAATTCGATTAAGTGATATTACAAAATTCAGTAGTTCAAATATGCAATATCTACAGTAGGATGCACCAGCTATATAAAACCTGTGTTAAACTTTACTTTCTGTACAAAACTCTTCAAATTTCAAATTTGACCGTATACTTAAATATTACTTGCTGAAAATAATTGAAGTAATAAAATTGCTTTCTTAGAGCTTAGATACAGTTATGATACTTTTTTCAGCATGCGTAAAAGTGATTATGAATGAACATTGAACAGGAATAAAATTCTTCACTGTAATTTTATTGCCAGATTTCAATTATCTCATATTGTTATCAAATTGTGTTCTACTGCTAAATCTGGGTCAAGGTTATAATAGTTTCCATAAGACAAAGTTAACATTACCGTAGCAAGTCTCTGTTGTTGCTGCTGCTGTTGCTGCTGCTGCTGCTGTTGCTGTTGTTGTTGTTGTTATTATTATTATTATTATTATTATTATTATTATTATTATTATTATTATTATTATTATTATTATCATTATCATTATTGCTATTATTATTATTATTATTATTGCTATTATCATTGCACTTATTTATATAACGCCTCTCCGTAAATCGAGGCGCTTTACAATAAAATTGATAATACATAGACAAACTCTTAATATGCAATTTCAAAAAATGAAAGAATTGCAGGACAATATACAAGCATAAAAAAATTGGTAAAAATCAAATTACAATAAAATTGATAATACATAGACAAACTCTTAATATACAATTTCAAAAAATAAAAGAATTGCAGGACAATATACAAGCATAATAGAATTGGTAAAATTCAAAAACCAGAAAATAAAACAAGAAAATAAATATTATATTATAGCATAAAACTTAATCAGTAGGAAAAAAGGTGAGTCTTAAACGCCCTCTTAAAAGTATAAGTAGTTTGAGCCTGACGGATTGCAATAGGTAGATTATTACACAAACGTGGTCCCAGGACAGAAAAGGCGCAGTCCCCACTGACACGATTAGTTCTCGGCACCACAAGGCGAGTGACATCCTTGTTGGATCTTAGACCAACGCGTCCAGGCTCATAAATATGCAGCAAATCTTGAAGGTATGAAGGCGCATTTTTTGTATTGCACTTGTACACATGCAGTAAGATCTTGAAATCGATTCTCTGCTGGATGGGCAACTAATGAAGAAAACGCAAGAGGGGGGAAGCGCTTGCACGTCTATCAACACAAAAAACGATGCGCGCTGGACGATTTTGAATTCTTTGCAAGCGTTGAAGGTTTTCACGTGATATGCCACCAAGCAGGGAGTTGCCATAATCCAGCCGATTAAGGACGAGAGATCGCACTGCATGAGCACAAGTATTTTGATCAATGTACCGCCGGATTCTATAAATATTACGCAAATGAAAATTAACAGTACGACATATTGTAGAGATCTGGGAATTCATATTCATACAAGGTTCAAACATGATACCTAAATTTTTCACGGATAATAAAGGAACAATCACAGACCCACTGATCTTCAAATCAATGGACTGGGTGGAATGCGTTTGTTTTTGAATAAAATTAGCAAAATTTCAGTTTTGGTGTCAGTAAGTCTAAGTTTGTAATGAAGCATCCAGCCTTTAACCGCCGCAATGCAATTTGACTACCGAACGCTTGGGCAGCTTCCCTATCACCCGGCTTTTTAGAATCAAAGCTAACATATTGCTAACATCAGCATATATATAGTAAGCAGCATTGAAGAGTTTGAAAATGCTGGTAACAGGCTGCGAATAGGCATTGAAGATAGGAGGACCTGCAACAGATCCTTGGGGAACACCATATTTTAAAGAATGGGCAGTAGAATAACTACCAGAGATACAAACTGAACTCTTACAATCACTAAGATAAGATCTAAACCAGTTTAAAACACAACCTCCGATACCATACTCACACTGAAGCCTATTTATAAGAATAGTGTGGTCAATGGTATTGAACATCTACCTACTGTGGTGTAGCGGCTATCATACCTGTCTACAGACCACGAGGCCCTGGGTTCAAGCCTGGGTTGGGTAGACACGCCAGTGTACCACAACTGGTTATCAAAGGCCGTGGACATTGACTTGGTTGTCGATGTTATGTCTGTCCGTACGTCGTACCTGTGTTCTCGTCCAGGTCGTATTAAGCGTTTCGCATTGTTACTATAATAACCGAATACGCAGGCGACGACCCCGTCATTGTAATTGTGTGTTCACTCGTCATGGTATTGAAGGCTGCAAACATATCAAGTAAAACAACTCTACCCCAATCTAACTCAATATATCGTTCTTAACACGAAATAACGCAGTTTCTGTGCTACAGTATGTGCCGGTTTGTAAGCAGATTGACAATCTTCAGTAAGATGTTTTGAATGAAGATGTTTATTAAACCTAGATACTGCAGGATATTCAAGGATCTTGCCAAGTGTGGGAAGAATGGACACTGGTCGATAATTTTTCAAAACGTCCGGATTCAGGGTGGACTTCTTGATAAGAGGAGAAATAATTGTGTTCCTAAGAATGGATGGAAAACAACCAGCACTAAATGAATTATTTGCAAGAGACATGATTATAGGAGTCACAATATCAACACATTCCTTCAAGAGCCAAGTGGGCATTAGGTCAAGAGAACTTCTTTGGGATCTTAGAAATTATATGTCGAAACTCAGCTTCATCTACAGGGTGGGAATTTGCAAAGATATCAGTACTGTGCATATGTAAACCATCAATCATCAAAACATCGTCAGAATCAAGTAGAAATACATCATCATTACATTTTTTACTGGTATCAAGAGAAGAATCTTCTCTTGATACCAGTAAAAATGATATATTTACATTAACACATTCAACGTCAAGTTCAGACCTTATGTTTGCCAATGACTTTCTCCGTAAAAAAAAAGCAAAATTATTACTGAGTGTTTCATTTGAGCGGCAGATTGGTAAACTGTATTTTGCTCAAGATATTTCAAGCGATTAGTATCACTGAGGTTTTTTTTTTCACTTACGCTCATATTTGCGGCTTTCTGTTTGGGCCGACCGGACATCATCGTTGAACCATTTAGGACCTTTAATCGTTCGTTGAAATCGGTCTGCTCCGCACAGTGTTTGTCAATAACTCTGCGCACCCTTGTATTATACTCGGTAGCTTGAGCATTCGGAACTTTTAGCATATTGAGGCCGCTAAGCTCTAAGATAAGGTCAGTTTTGAAAATACCCAGATCAAGATCCTTGAAATTTCTTATCATGACAGCTTTCCTTTCTGGTGCAGGTTTCAGCTTATTTATTAAGCATTCAATCATGTGAAGATCGGAACCATATAAGTTGGGAGATACATTGTATCTACCAATAAGTCATCATCCACTCTACAGATCACATGATCAAGAATATTATCGGACCTCTGAGTAGGCCTGTCAACAAACTGGTGGAGATTATGTTCAGAAAGCAGATCTGATTATCGCGAAATTTTAGGTTTACTTGGATCATCAACGTGAATGTTTAAACCACCCATAATCAGAGGCTTTCCAGGCATATTTTCAGTCACACAAAACTGTTCAAATTCCTCATGGAATTTGGCTGCAGTAAAGCCATTCCTATAAGAGGGTGGGTGGAGGGGGATATATAGCAACAAGATGAATTGCTTGTCAATGTTAGCCACACATGCATGTTCAAAAGTTGTGTACATATCAGCATTAACTGCAAATGGTGAAATGCATAGTTTTAAATGAGATTTGTAAAAAAAAAAAAGCAATGCCACCGTGTTTATCGCCGACTCTGGGGAAGTTTAAAAGGGAATATTCAGATGGTGTGCACTTCCCAATCACCACAGAATTTTCTTCACCAATCTAAGATTCACAAGAAATTATTGTCCACATCAAAATCGAGAATATAGTCATAGATTGCTAAAGTTTTATTGCACAATGATTGAGCATTCCAGACGTTTATATCTAGTTGCTTTTTACATCCAGGCGGAATTTTAATAAGATTGTTCACATTTGCACAATTACCGTAAGTATGAGCGGGCTAGTGAGATGAGATAATAGTACGGATTCTACGTTTTTGCGCCACCTAAAGCGTTTAGATAACAGCTTAAGGGATGTGAGTGAATTTCGTGTCCATGACAAGATTCTTACAGTATATTTAATGTTTTTAATCTACTCAATAACTCTTGTAAAATATTGCAATTTGAAAACGGCACACATACAGTTCTATGTAATAAAATCGAGTCTGACAGCGACATATTTACCATTGAAACGGGTTGCTCAAAACTGCTTTCGAATTCCCAGGCACTTGTTACGTAACAGTAGCCAATTGTTGATGTTGTCCACAGTGTATGCGTACATATATACGGTAAAATAAGGCTGACTAGATACGATAGATTCACAAAAAATCGTAGATTACACGATAAAAATAGTTTAAAAGCAGTTCTAACCTCTCCATGCATGATCTAAAGACGTTCCGCAAAGTACAGATTTAAAATTAAATATCCAAAATTATTTCTAAAATGTAAAACGAAGCCAAATACAACAGAGCAATAAGCCGGCCGAGGTGGCGCTGCACCCATTTTTATTGTATAGTATTTGCTAGTTCACAGAATATTAGGTATTTATGCTTATTAAGCATTTAAATTTAAAACGCTGTAAAATGAACAACCGACTTCGAATGTCCTGCTGATGGCATAGAGTGGCTAGGTTTCCATGTTGTAGATTTGGAAGGGGGTGGGGAGTGGAGATGGGGGGAGGGGGAGGGGGAGGGGGTGGGGTGGGGCAGAAAAGTTATGTAAGTGAACCGACAAGATGTGCCAATATGTGTAAATCTCAATCAACAGAATATTTATAAAAAAAACTGAGGGAGGGGGACCGCCCCTTGCCTTCCTCTGGCTATGCGGCTGGTCTAAGGCCAACCAAGCTTGGAGGAGATGAGACCAGGAACAGACATGCATCAAGGAATTTTCGCTAGGGGTACAAGAACTTAAGAAGGCAGCCCATTGTGTTATGTATTTTTCGTTTGATTTCCACAAGGGGGGAACAGGTCTGTTGACACAATCCTATGCGTCAAGCGGGTATAGAGAATCAGGCGACAAGTCATATGTAATAATGCCCTGCCTATGTCCTGAACGCGCTCATAACAAATTTGTTTTAATGACAAACCATGATGTGCTGTATAGCAGAGTTAGGGCTTAGAAAATAAAATGAAGACTTTAAAAATCTTGCTAAGGCTTCAAAAATTTCACTAGCAGAACTAAGTCCAATAGCAACATTAACACTTGGTTGGTTTAAATGTTGTAAAGGAGAGTTAAGGCTTCAAAAATGAAATGCAAAAACAAAATTTGCGAGGGCTTTAGATATCTTAGGAATTCAAAAATCATTACTAAAGACACTGCTTAAAAATTTGGCCAGCAATTTTGAAGCAACAAATTAACCACATTGTTCCACAAGATTAACTTTGCATCATAAGATTGAGGTATAAATAGTTCTATGTTCATAGTTCATTTCACCTTTCCCCAGCAGCAAAGACAAACAATGCCAGCATTGATTACGGTCACTACTTATATTACAAAGAATTGCCATTATATTCAGATGTGTGTCACTAAAAATACGACATAACACCAGTGGAAGTAGTTGTTATCTTGAAGGAGCCTTGGAGAGGTAAAACTACACAGTTTTGTGGTTTGGGAACAAAGAAATATATATCATTTTCATCGACCGGCCCTGCTCCATCTGAGGGCAAGTTGAGATGTTCCTGGTTTTAAGCAGAGCCTTTTCTAATGTAATGTTAAAAATTCCTACTAGTTGGCATATTGAAAATTTCAAAAATGTACAAACATTAAAGGTATATGGACAGGAATTGATTTAAAGTCCATTAAAAAGATACAAAATCAAAACCGTCATCAATACCAGTAAAAAATTCGCCACATAAAAGCTGCTTGAAGATTTTTGTGCAAATATGCAAATTTTTGTGTTGCTCAAGTATAAATGCGACATAGTCTATATTTTCAAATGTAAATCCACACAGAGTTTTGTACGCTTTTTTTTTTTTTTGAAAAGGGGAAGATAATTCTAATGAAGCGGATGTGATCTTGACCATACCCCCATCTAACCTCCAACTGTTCAAAATGTCTTCCTCTTACAAGGGAAAGACATTTTGAACATTTTAAGGTCTGCTGAAATTAAAGGAAGACATATAAAGAAAAGCATAGCTAATTGAAGGTATTTTCCTGTACAGACAATACAGTACATCATTTTTTGAACATATTGAAAGATTTTCAAGCGGTGATTGATTACTCACATTTTCAAAATTTCAAAAAGACTATTATTCTCAGAATTTAGGAGCCTAATGCTCTTCTATGTGTGGTTGAAAAGTACACTTTTTTAACTATGAAAAAATGAAAAAAAAGGTTATCTTTTTTTCAGATATTCAAATTGAAAATTGCTTAACCTTCTTTTGTTTCTGTTTACATTTCCCTATTATACAAAGATAAAGACAGTAGTGATTTATTCCTATAATTTACATTTGAAGGGCCCCCAAATTCATGATGCATGGCCCTTTTCTGCCCCTGCCAGGGTACCCCTTACTGGCTCCAGCTAGGGGTTTGTTGTGATAAAAGGGAAAATTCCACAACCCATTATCCTGCTTCTTCAAACGACTAGTATTCCCATTTTGAATATTACATGAAGATTTGTTTTCAAGCAGAAAACCATAAATTACATACAGTACAGTAAGGGCTTATACCTGTAACAATTTATGACCTTTTTTTCATATTAATTTTGAGGAAATTAACTACTTTGAACATATGTCTGTATGTAGGTAATCTCGAGGTACAGATTCACTTGAAGTAAACAGATTAGATAAGTAGGCCTACCTTCTAATTGACTAATTCACAAATACCAGCCTTGTTTGACCACATTTGCCCTTTAGTCTTTGGCATGATTCTTGCTTCGCTGGAACTTAATCTTGACTTGAAGCTTCGCCAGTGATATAATCGAAAAATGCAAAAAGATGATAAAATATGAAGCTTAATTTTAAACTGTATGGGAAAATTCATATAATTTATCTATATTCTAACAGCCTTTAATCTCACCCACAAAAGTGGCCAAACGTTTTTGCCTATATTTTACCTTTTTACCCTCTACTTTTTCTGGCCGGGAGATCCTGGACGCCACAAGTAACTGTAATGCAAAATCCCTGGATTTTCCACAATAGGATGTGGAAATTGCTTAAAGCAATAAATCCCCTAGTCTTTCTTTAACACCCTTAAGAGGTGCAGTGGCTCAGTGGTTAAGGGGTGAAGCTCGTATTTGAAATGTACCGAGTTCGATTCTCGTCGTGAGCGCTGCATTGTGTCCCTGAGCAGGACACTTTACTTTACTTGCTCTAGTCCACTCAGCTGTAAAATGAGTACCAGCACTGCTGGGGAGTTAATCTGAGATGGACTGGCGTCCTGTCCAGGGGGAGTAATGTACTCTCATTCGCTTGCGCCATGGGAACCGGGGATCGGTACCGACTGAATGGCTCGGATGGATTTAGCTTTAGCACCCTGGTGCAAGAATACATGTATTTTAGAACATGTTCATAATTGTTGAAAAAATGTTAACATTGTAAATTCTGTTAGAAAAGGGGTCATATAATAATGTAAGACTACAGTAAAAACCATACATTTTCTTGAAATTTAGTTCTTTCTACATAACCTCCCAACCCTGGCTCATTTTTGAGATTGAGGAAATTCAATGGCGGATTCAATGACCAAATTTACTGGATGGCTACAGATGAATTTTTTGGGGCCCAAATTTCCTATAAAATAAGGGCCAGGAGGGGGGGGCAAAATTTACTTTTACACCGGCTGAAAAATATACAGACGATATGATAATATGTTTTTAAAGAATTCAAACTGAATCTGGCAACACGTCTGCATTGCACTGTAAATGACTATTTTACCCTGGAGGAGCCTACATGTAAATGTGACTATTCCCTGCTTATAGGCCTTCATCTGAATCCGATATGAAGCAAAAGCTAGGTGGTAGCTAGTCATAAGCCTTCAGGATGCAGATTTTCTCATACGCTACATAGATACATGTAGTGCATATATTCTGCAGTAATAAGTATAGGGGTCATTAGGGTAAGGCTGTATTGGAAAAATATCAGATTTTGTTGAATTTTGACTATTTTTTCACAACTGGGGCCCATTCCTGGTTATTTAATTCTTCATAATGGCAAGATAACCTTGTTACCAATGCATTCCCCGCAAAATAATTCAGAAAATATTTTCCTTAGGTGCAAAATTGGGGGAAATTTGCCATTGAGAGCCATGTTAGACTCAAAAAAGCTGTTTCATTGCAGCCTTTATCAAATTTCTTGACAGAACTAATTAATAAATGAATAGATAACCATCAATATATTTTTCTAAGGCTATTTTCATCACAAATTTCAGGTTTGTTCGTGAACAGGTGTAAATAGTTTCATTTATCTTGATTTTGGTAATAAAATTAATGGTAAATGGTATGGTTCCTTTTATTACCTTTATTCACACGTCACGCAGTGCATTTTTTTCAATCTTTGGTTTGTCAAATGACTGTTATAACTTTTCCAATATTTGAGGACTATGCAGTCTAAGAGATGAACAAGACAAATGGACTCGTTATTCAATGGCACGACGAGCAATGGATGTACGAAATTTTCGAGAGATTTTCTTCATAAAAAGACGGGCGGAGATCAACTTCGACACTTCTCAAGCATGTCAGTGTGTGTACTGATCTTTAGTAAGAAATTTTTGAAACCCGAAATATTTGATACCGTTTACCACACAACTGCCCCTCCCCATTCCAAGTCTGTGTCATGGGTTATGTGGAACTAATGGGATTTGAGAGTAATACATTCGGTTAACCTCAATACTCATGACACTGATAAAGTAGCGAAACTATTGTTTTTCCAGGGAGGCAAAACCATTAAATATTTGCGAATGCAAGCAACCTCAACCTCAACCACCACCCTTCAATCAAATATTTCAAAAAATGCCCCTTAATCACTGACCCAATAGTAAGAAATTAGAAACTGTTGTTATTCCCTTGAATGAGAGGAATGTGTCCCCAATAAAAAGTGCTTCTTTTAAAATAAAATCAGTGTCTATTGTTTTTTCTTTATTGTTTTGGTTTCACTTATCTGCTTAATCTATCTACAGATTGGGATGTATGCATATGATTTGGGAAGTCCCCTTAACAGATCGTTTCCTCACCTGTGGAAAGCTTCCTGCATCCCTATCGAATGCATATCGTGCAGGTTGTGAGATTATATTTTTGTTGAAAGTAACAACACAAGTGACAACATCTAACAGCATAATGTGAAATCTATCAACAAAATGGATTAAACTTAAGAAAATTAGCTAAATTAGGATTAAGATTAAAATGAAAGAATACAAAAAGAGAAGGATACAAACAAGCGGCTTCATGTGAATAATTCGTTTTAGGAAAATAAAGCGTAAAAGGTAACATCTTCCCACCGGATTCATGGACTTTATACAATGAAAACAGGAATAAGCATCAACTGAAACAAACTGATTTAAATACTTATTAAATATGCATATTTTTATGTAATTATGTATTCATCTCTCTTCACTTCGATTTTCCAATTTCAATAAA
>JAIGNY010000475.1:32500-74142 GCA_020152595.1 Chiridota heheva
TTTTTTTTTTTTCGTTTGTAAAGTTGTATTCACTCTTTGGGCCAGTCAAGTTTTTGACCGGAAGACGATGCCCAATTTTCTGTCTTTGATAACAACACTAAAATCATCTAACTATTCCCTCACAACACGAATGCGTATTACAACTAGCATTGTTTGTGTACATTATATTGCAACAACAACAAAAATACATGGGAGTACATAGTCGCTTGGTCAGGTAAAGATACTACGGAAGGAACACACATGTTTATCCAATGCCCTTAGCAAAGCGGCTGATATTCACCTGTAAACAAGGACGGACGAAAATATTCCTGGCCAGATTTACCAACGGCGCACAATATACTATCTGCTGGGGGAGAGTCTGAGGGGTTTCCCCTTCTCATCCCCAGAGGCTGCTCCCGGTGATTTTCAAGGTCAGTAGATCATATTAGACACAATTTCAGAAGACATTTTAAAAGCGTTTATTCTGCTGCAGGAGCACTATTTCATTGGTTTTAGAGCGGATTGTGCAGTTTGTGTGATATAATGTCAATCATCATTTTTCTATCCTGTGAGTACACCTTATTTGGATGGGAAAAACCGCCAGACATATTCGCTAGACTTGTGCAAAATTTAGCGGTGCTTCGGACTGTGATTGCTGAATCAATAGGCCAGTCGCCCCTTCCTGGAACTCACAATGGTCACTAAATTTGGTGAAATCTTTCATAAAGTGTCATTTAAGATTAGTCTAAAGTCATGGACAATACGTAAAGAACATGTACATGATATTTCCGAACTAATTCACCAAATGATGTATTATAACATATACAGAGAAGTTTAAGTGAAATGTTGCGACGAACAAGTATATCTATACAACATCATCACTGGAAACGCAGAACTAGATATTGAATTCTTTCTTCATTTTTTTCTGTATGGCGAAAGTCTTGCAATTGTAAAGTGCAATGTTGAAATTATGCGTTCCGACATCTTCTCGTGCTCTATTGATAACTACCAATGGACGGTAGCACTCTCCCATGAAATACCTGATTCGCTCCAGTTGAGTAAATACCATCCACTCTTCCACAATCCCTCGTTCCCACGTATTCCTAATAACCCTTACCATACCCTCGTGCGTTCTCACTGATGAGACTATTGCATGACATCTTGGGTGAAAAATATTACCATATGTTATAATATGATCCCCTTGCTTCAGTTCGTTTATGTTATATACTCTTTCACTACGACCAAATGACCAGGCTGTGGTGCTCAATCCTTCATAGAACGCAATCATACCCGTACCTCCTCCAACGCTACCAACAAACCCCCCAACACCTATCCCAAGAACAGTGCCCATGCCAGGGAAAATGATGGTCCCAACAAGTGCACCAACTTCACTTCCAA
Source organism: Chiridota heheva (assembly GCA_020152595.1). Taxonomy (NCBI): domain Eukaryota; kingdom Metazoa; phylum Echinodermata; class Holothuroidea; order Apodida; family Chiridotidae; genus Chiridota; species Chiridota heheva. The sequence continues at coordinate 33,878 of JAIGNY010000475.1, forward strand.
CGATACCTCCTGCAATTGACCCAATGGCGCCCATTAAAGCTCGACCAATACATCTAACAATACGATCTAATACAATTTTACCAAATTCATCCTTAGAAAGCTTACTGTTTTTCCTGTGTAGCCAAAGATTAGTCAGATCATAAGCGAGGTACACACCTTCTGCCACAATGAACACTGCTGCTCCGACGAGATTTGCGGTAAGACTTGCGTCGGCGGTACCTTTAATAGCTCTTTCAAGAACCTCTGCAGTGAGAAACTCGGATGAGAGTTTTTTTGCAGCTGGCATTATGGCCAGCGCAAGATTGACAACACCCTCCACTGACTGACGTAATTTGGCAGACACAACTTTTTTGATTGCCAGCATTGTTCTCTCTACCTGCAAGCTGATGCCCAATCCGGTCTTGCAGAACCTAACAAAGGATTCGCAGTTGTTGGTAATTAGATTGTAACCAACTTCTCCTACTTTCGCGAGTGCTCTTGCCAAGACAAGCCCATACGGATTATTGTTCTCAATTTGCGTGTCATATTGAACAAGATATAAATTGGCATAATCCATGTCAGAATACGAGGTCATGTTAAACTCCGTCCTCTTAACTCTGAAGCTGCTGTCAAAGTGAATCACACTAAGATATGGATACGATATTTTCTCTACCAGCGCATGGTGATGATATGCCCCCAGCATTCGTTCCCACGTGATATGGCTTCCTTCGACTAGTAGGCGGAATGCCTGATTTTCGTTTTCTATCGCCACCTGTGTTTCCTCCATCTGAGCCTCGTTATCAGCACCATCTGCTTCATCGGTTGCATGCGGCAAAAGACATTCGGTCTTGCAATGTGTGCAGAAACTTCCCCATATTTGATTGTTGTAGAAATATATATGTAAGTTACTGGGCTCTGGCTCATCGCAAAGGCAGTTTGCATCGTAATCAATATATGACAAATCGACGTTTGGCGGCATTTTGATTCAGAAAAGCCTGTAAATGAGGAAAATAGTTACAGAGTATGGAGAATTTTTCACTTGCCAAATAAAACCTTCATTTTCATTTTTCATTCTAATGCTGCGGGGTGCATCACCTCCCAGAAATGATATGCTGGTGGGAAAATCATGCCGTTCGTCGGGAAAATTCTCCCACTCTTCTGTAATTTCAACACATACAAATATAAAGTAATACTACGTTTCGCCGGGGGAGATGATTCATCCACGTTTTTGGGTAAATTTGTGTTCGCTCGCTTGTTGGGAAAGAAATTGGAATTAGCAGTTTCATCATCCATTATACACTAAAACTCCGTTTAATTAGAACTAGTTGTGTTGAATTGTATGTACAATTGAACAATTTTTTAGCAAAATGAAACTCGGAAAAACGGTTTACAAAGTATAACAACAGATGACCGTTTGCACGATCTAATTTTGTGAGCGCGATCTTTCTGAAAAATTAGTGTCTCTTCCCGGCTGGATTGAACTTAGTATCTCATTACAGTTGTTTCTATGTCCTTTGTTGTGATGATTTTCTAATGGAGTTTCTGAATTCAACAAATTGCAATTGTGATTTTTTTCCATTTTCATACAAATTGTTTTGGTAACTTGAAACACAATTTCCTGATATGAAGACATCAGTTAGATTAGATCTTTCGTCTATGTCAGTATGTAGCCATAACATATTCAAGAACAAGAACAGTGGTGTGTCTAAATGATTACCCCTTTAAAAATGCTATAGCCGCAACCATTTTTTTCTCTGAAAAGTATAAGTAATTGAACAGAAAGGTGTTGGAATTTGTTATTTGTATCGACTGAATTATGGTTAGTTTTGGACCGAAACTTGAAGTTCCAGTTTGCACCAGAATCCCTCAATTTTGGACTAAACGCAATCAATTAATAACCAAAAATCTGGATTTTGGACGAAAGATCCCCAATTTTGGCCCAATAATTTTTAAGGTTTGAATTTCAAGATCTGCCCTTTATTCACACTCGATTCCTCTTTTCGCGGATTGCGGCATTTTATCCATAGTATGAATGAAGCAGGAGTGAATTTAGCGTTAATGGGCATTAGGCTGAGTCTGCATGACCAAACTTTTTTTATTTTTTTATGAATTCAATTGATTAATTATTAATCTAATTTCTATTACTTTCACTGAAAACCCTGATCTCATAACCCTATAAGATAAAGTTCATAAAGATGATTTTTAGATCATACATTTTGTACACCTAATTATCGGACCTTAGTCTTAAGCCTATGCAGCCAATAGGGATATTAGCCCCTGGTATGAAGGACAAGGTGACAAAATGTCAAGCCCTCATAAATTTTAGCAAATCCATTATCCATTTTGTCTGTTTTTAAATTTTTATTTTTTATTTGAGGGGAAGGATTTTCGCCACTAAACAGGCATAAATTTATTTAAAGAAAAAGGAATGATCGCTTGTCGACGTGGGGTCTAAAAACCTGCCTAAGGGCCCCTTGTGTGGTCCAGGGGCGAACCTCCCCCCCCCCCCCATCCCCCGAAGCTCTCGCAAAATTGACATTTGAAGAACAAAAAAGTACGTCACCAACGCATATGAAGAAAGTCAAGATTCATGTCAAAAAAAAAAAGAAATAATATAAAATATACAAAAAATAATATAATGAAAACAAATAATGTGGAAATACGTTTTATTGTTCACGTTTCTGTGCATGGATATAGGTCTATGTTCACTCTTTGAAAAATATATGTAGTCTAAAAGAAAAATGTTTGATAAGCTTCCAATAATTTACTATGAAGATGTGTACATTTTGTCAAACTTTTAAAACAAACCTGTTACACCCCCTCCCCTCCTCTATATATTGGTGTCTTAGTTCACGTTATAAATACAATATCGCACAAAGTATTAATATATTACTAATAGATTATTTTACATTTTCAAACTTTTCTCTGAAGAAAGGCCTTTTTTCTGAGAATTTGCTCTTTTGAAATCTAAATACATAAGCACTTGAAATTTCAAAGCTTGATGAAGTCCCGGAACAGGTCTGACCATTTGTCGTGAGCTTCACTCACCATAACATTTACATTTCTGGTACATTTTGAATTGATTCACTTTTCTGCACGTATTTCATTTTTTTTTTGCACGTTTTTCACTTTTCCGCACGTTAATAATAAGAGTGGGTATGATTTGTAGTTTTCAAGATTGATGATTATGTTCTAAGTCCGAAGATTTTCATTTCTTGTACATTTTGAATTATTTCACAAGAATATTCGATTGAATAATCTAAGTCCGAAGATTGATTGAATATTCTAAATCCGAAGATTGATTGAATGATTCAATATTAAAGTATTGATTTGATCTCTTAAGCGTTACAAGTATCCATGTTGACGTTACCTCCTGGCTTCCCCATCCAACCGAGATCATCCTATTTATAGATAATTTTTTACATTTCTTGTACAAAGATTATTTCACTTTTCTGTACATACGAAACAAAAGATTATTTTTGTCGAAATGGCTGAAGGAGGAAGCAAAACTTCGAGCGAAGCTTTTAGTTTGAGAACCGTAGTTGTGCCACCTGTTATAGCTTATGGGTATACGTTAATTTCGTGGGCTGTCAGAAACTTTAAACCTCGTTTGTTTGAAAGACCCGAAGCAACGGAGGATTATTTTGAACCGAAGCAGTCAGTTAGGAAGTTGCGCGGTGAGAATACAATATTCATTTATAGACAATACAGCCCTGTCATAACCACTGCTTTCACACAACGCCGTACACATTTCTTGTTGGCAATTGTCAAAATTTTTACAATTGAAACCTTTCGCGCCAGCAGAATTTTGTCACACTACGCTATAAGCAAGATTTGTACACTGATTGTGCGCACAATACCTTCAGCAGGATTTGTACACTTGGCAGGATTCTGCTGATTTTGCACACGACAATATCAGCAGGATTCGTACATCTGGCAAGATTTTGCTGATTGTGCACACGACACTATCAGCAGGATTTGTACACTTGGCAATATTCGCATGATTTGTACACCTGGCAGGAGTTTCTCTCTTAATTCTAAAATGGAAGGTTATGCACCACCAAACGTTTCCGAGTTAAGCAGGCAGCTGAGGCAGTACCTTAGTTCTTTACCTCTTCATCATGAAATTACCGAGATGGAATGGTTTTTTGAGAGACATTTTCGTTTTATAACACCTGTACATTTTGTTCCTTCTTTTCTTTCTGTTTGTGATGAATTAGACAGTTTTGTGTTTGAGATTGAACCCAGCATTGATAATCCAGCATTGGTAGATATTGCAGCAGAAATGGGACAGGCTATTCATTTTTTTATTCAGAAATTGCGCCGAATCTAATCGTTAATTCCAATTTTCGACATTATATGTCTGCTTTTAATCGCAAACCCTGCTTTCACGTGAAGCTGATTTGGATTGCCTATACAGCTGTTACTGCCTTGGAAAAAGAAAATGAAGAATAATTTTTCCCGCATTTTTTTACCGTGTGCAGAAAAAACAAATTCGCGCCCAAATTTTGTGCCAGATAGGTATATAACCAAGAGCTTTCCAAATTTGTGTTCTCTTCTTTCATCAACCTCACAAGTGACAGTCAAAAATGGCGTGGCGTCAAGTTGAATTAATTAAAAAGGGATATGTTTTTTCTGGCGGTTTGAGTATGCCTGACTGTTCACCCAGACGTCGAGTTGTTAGTTCCGACGGAACAGTTTCTTTTGTTAAATCTTCCGATGTTAAAAGTGTCGACAATTTGAGAAATAGTCTACTATCTCAGCTTGATTTATCAAAAGATACTTCAGAAAGCAGTACTGGCTCACACGATTTTGCAAACGCACCTTTTTCTAAACAATTAAGTATAATACTCTTTTTACGACCTATAGTTTCTGAGAGACTTACGCCTTCACTTTCGCCTGAGACACTTTCACCTATTAATTTTACGCCTGCCCGTCAGTTGGATGGTGATCATATTGAATTTATGAGTTCATCTTCCGATTCGGTAGCATGGCATTAGTAAAGCATGTCATTTCGAGACAAAATGTAAAGAGATAGACACGCAGGAGGGGCTGTTCAGTAAATATATAAACTGCATGCTGAAATTGAAGGCAGAAGCCAGCGGCTTCCCTTCCTGGTGTAAAACTGATGAAGATCGAGAAACTTATATTGAAGATTATCTTCGAGCTGAAGGCATAGCTCTGGATATGTCAAACATAAAGACAAATCCAGGGTTACGCGCTCTCGCCAAGCTGATGTTGAATTCCTTTTGAGGGAAGTTCGGTCAAAGAGCGAACCTCCCTCAGACGTCATTCATAACTACTTGTGCAGAATTTGTTATGCTCTTGACTGATAATACAAAGAATGTAGTTTTTTTGAATGAAGCTATAGCTATGGTCACGCATATGGAAAAGGACGAATGGGTTGTGGGGGTTGGGAAGAATAATGTCTTTATTGCGGCGTTTACCACTGCTCAGGCTAGACTCAAGCTCTACAGCTCTATGAACTCTTGGGCCTCCTTGGTGACCGTGTGCTTTATTTTGATATAGCGGTAGTGAGGCCTACATCTCCGACTTCGTGAGCGGACGCCCGAAAAACTATGCATACAAAGTGACAGACGGTAAAAGTATACTTGACGCTGTCTGATGCTGCCAATATTGTAAACTTTGAGACAATAACAAATTAGATAAGATGCTATGATGTCTGGTAAAGCTGTAGAAGATTATACGCTCACTGTAAAGTACAATCATGAAATAGGACGCAAGGGACCAACCGAAGTTATCTCCAAGGTAATGTTGAAACTTATCGCCCGTGTATACAAAGAGAATGATCAACCCTGATGTTTCAACATTACCTTGGGGATATAAAAGAGTCAGCCCAAAAAGTCATACAAAAGTCGTTTTTGCCGAAATTCATTCCATTCCTATTAAAAGAAAAGCCGAAAACACTTCGCCGGCAACAGCTCCACCTAAAAAAATGAAGTCTGTTTCGCAATTTAAACGTTTTCAGCATGCAAGATCAGCGCAATTTATTGTACCTGATAAGGTAGTAGAATGGACCAAATTGCGTAGCAAGGTCGCTAAACAATTGTTTGTAGCAAATGTTGAATCAGGTGATAAACCAAAAGTTTCAATATTTGCTCCATTTGACGCACAACCAGACGTTAAAGAGCACCTTCTTAAACCAAAATTTGTTTCAGTAAAATATACTACAGCTTTACCGGTATCCCCCAAGCCTTTGCCTAAATTTCGTTTTAAAACTAAGAGAGTCACTTTTAAGTTCCCGTAAAGATTTTAACTTTTAAGTTCCCGTAAAGATTATGGATGTTACTACTAACTTGGATACTCGGTTGCCGGCTCCATGCACATGGTACGTAGCTGGACCGTCATGTAGGGGGAAAACTGTTCACGTTTTTCGAGCAATAAACGACGGATATTTTAGCATAGCTTCTGTAAATGTTTATTGGTTTTTCGGTATTTGGCAGAAGAAATATGACCAAGTGCCAGCCGTCCCCCATTATGATTTTACAGAAGGATTATCTTCTTCTGACCTTTTATCTAAAATAGATTCTTCCGTCCATAATATTATTGTTATAGATGATCTTATGTCGGAATTGTCAGGTAAGACTGGCGATGTGGTTACTAAACTCTTTACGAGAGGTAGTCACCATGCTAATGTGAGTGTTATTCTATTGGTTCAAAACATGTTTTTCAAAGGGGGGCGAGAAATAAAGCTGAATTCAAATTATATTACTATTTTAAGAACCCTGTAGATATGAGCATTATTACCACCTTGGCAAAACATGTTTCCGGGGAAGAGGAGGTAAGGGGGTTGAGCGGAGGTTAGCTTTTTTAGATTCTTATGAAGATGCAACCAGCCGCCGTGATGGTTATTTGTTTTTAAGTTTCAAGCCTGGAACACCTAATTTGTTGAAGATCCCTACGAATGTTTTTAGAGAGGGTGATCCCATCAGTTATTTGATAGAATAAATTAAAATAAATATGGCTACCAGACAAAAATGGATAATATCCTTAAGTACCAGGATGAGCTACATGTATGTTTATTTTGTAATGGTAGTTAATCAATTAAAGACCGTAAGACTCTGCATGGTGTATTACCTGATGCATGTTATAATTGTTTGGGTGAAATTTCATTAAACATTTTGCTAGGTAATGTTGCATTATCAGAACATACAAAGAAAGAGTTGCGTCCTTTTTTAGAAATAATAGAGGTCCTTAGCAGTAAAAAAGTCCCGTTGGAAACAAAGAGGAAGTCTTTTGAGACACATGTGTGTAAGAAACGAGGCTAATAGGCCGTGGTACATCCCTTGATATCCTTTCATTCCGTACAACAGGAAGATGGATGGAATACCATGTGAATGATAAATATGAAAATATCATTCTGAATAGATATTCAGTTGTCCCCACTTACAGTGCTAATATATATGTTCAAGATTCGGTATTTATCTAGCATAAATCGGAACCTTTTATCGTTACTGTACGAGGCTAGGTTTGTCCTATCAGAAATATCGTACGAACGACATTCTTGTGGAAAACCAGAAATTGCGACAAATGAACCAATCACAGCGTTTGTAAATATGGACATAGCAACTGCTCCGTAAAACAAAATGGCCGCCTCCACAAGTGGAGATGTTGGTCGAAAGTCGTTTCAAAAATATTGTATTATGCACGTAAAAAATTGTTCTACACCAAACTTTATTGAACTGACAAGTAATTCATTAGAGAGATTTAAGAAATTTGCCTTTGAGTGGACGAAGTTTGATTGTAAGGAGGCAGAAATAGCCCGAAATTCCGCAACTTCGATCGGCCTAACGTTTACGGATTCAGACTGTTGGGGAAGTTTTCCTGCAGAAGTTACCTGCTGCAGTGAAATTGGCATGCAGTGCGCGGAACTTTGCAGGTGCTCAGGTTGTCAAAACTGCAACAATGAGGATTCTAGTAATATCTCGGAGGAGGAGGGCCCAGATTCCGATGATGAGAATTAAAAACTGAACTTTTTTCAATTTTATGGTTTCCAAGTTGTGGAAAAGAATGTAGAAAATTATAAGGGGAGGTAGCAAGCACATTTCAAATGTTTCAAAATTTTCAAAAAAGCTTGATAATAAATTTCATTTATACAGTTTGCAAAAAGCACTTTGAAGTTTTAACGGTTGTTTAAGGACAATGAACATGTGCTAAATTGAGCAAAATAACAATTTTTACCATTAAAATCCATATACAAATGGAAATTCTTAAGCTGTGTTTTTTATTTAGGTGTTAATTTGCATAGAAAATTTGAGCAGTTTTTCTTTCCATTGAAATTGTGCATGTCAAAAAATGCACAAACATTGGTCAGCCACACTTTAAAGAATGAATGTGTCAAAAAATAGATATATATATTTTTTTAATGTGAAGTGAAAGAAACATTTGTGGTTAAAAGGTGCTTGGGAAAATTGATTTAAACTGGGCCATTATTTGCTGATGATTAGAGGTGGATACTTTTGCTATAAATTAATAGTGCATATTGGATTTGGGATGATTTAGCATGCTTTTAGGGCCATGGAAGAATTTATTGTTGGGGAGTTAGCCGGGGATGGACTGGTATCTTGTCCAGGGGAGGTATCTCTATGTGGAAAAACAGAATTGCATACAAAAAATTGGGCAATTTTTCTTTCCATTGAAATTTTGCATGTCAAAAATTGCACAAACTTAGATAAGCCACACTTAAAAAAATGAATGTGTCAAAATTTAAAAGATTGTTTTTTTTTTAACGTGAAGTGAAAGAAACATTTGTGGTTAAAAGGTGCTTGGGAAAATTGATTTAAACTGGGCCATTATCTGCTTATGATTAATTAGAGGTGGATACATTTTTGTAAGTTAATAGTGCATATTGGATTTGGGATGATGTAGCATGCTTTTCTTTCTTCCAAAAATTTAAGCAGTTTTTCTTTCCATTAAAATTTTGCATATCAGAAAATTTGTAAACATTGATCAGCCACACTTTAGAAAATGAAAGTGTCAAAAGTTAAAAAGATTGTTTCTTTTAAATGTGAAGTGAAAGAAACATTTGTGGTTAAAAAGTGCTTGGGAAAATTCTTTTAAACTGGGCCATTATCTGCTTATGATTAGAGGTGAATACTTTTTCTGTAAATTAATTGTGCATATTTTATTTGAAATGATGTAGCATGCTATGATGCTTTTAGGGCAATTGAGGAATTGAATGCTGGGGAGTTAACCAAGAATGGACTGGTGTCCTGTCCAGAGGAGGTATTATCTCTTATCTTTTTGCGTCACAGAAAGAACTGATGAGCATCAGCCCCGTGAGTTATCAAGCTTGGGAAAGAATTAAGTTCTATCCAAATGAACAAAATGCTCATGATTAGAGTTGGGTACTTTTTTGTAAATTAATACTGAATATTTTATTTAGAGATGTCAAATTCTTTTATGAAGATTAAGGGAGAAAGAGTGCTATGCGAGTAATGATAGGAATTTAACCAGGAATGGCAGGTGTCCTGTCCAGAGGAGGTATTATCTCTAATCTTTTTGCATCATAGAAAGAACCGATAATCATGAGCCTTGTAATTCATCAAGCTTGGGAAAGGATTAAGTTTTATCCAAATAAACAAAATGCTCATGATTAAAGTTGGGTACTTTTTTGTTAATTAATAGTGAATATTTTATTTAGAGATGTAAAATTCTTTTATGGAAATTAAGGGAGGAAGAGTGCTGTGTGAGTAATGCTGGGAAGTTAACCAGGGATAGACTGATGGCCAGTCCAGATGAGGTATTATCTCTCATCTTTTGCCACCACAGAAAGAAAGATAAGCAGCAGCTTTGCGCGTCATCAGTGAACTTTTATCCGAATGAACAAAATGCTCATGATTAGAGTTGGGTAGTTTTTTTGTAAATAAATAGTGAATTTTGTTTTGGGGATGATGTAGCATGCTTTCAGGAAAATTGAAGAAGGGCAGTGTTAAATGAGCAACGCTGGGAAGTTAACCGGGGAAGGACTGGTGTCCTGTCCAGGGAAGATGTTATCTCTCATCTTTTTGTTTCACAGAAAAAACGGATAAGCATCAGCCTGAATTGAAATTCTTTTGTATATGTGCCATCTGCTATAAACTGAAATCATTTACACCACAATCTGTTCTCTTAAAGAGTGTAATAGGGACTTAAAATTATGTGACTGCCCCTTGCAAAGTTTTGCATCTGCTAAAACGATTAAACGTGAACCTTTCAAATAACAGTTATGTAACATGAGAGTTGCCAAATAAAACAAACTTTTTAGTTTGTGAAATGAGAAATTAATGTATTTATAATTTATTTATGAAAGCACTAAATACATTACATCAAAGCATTTTGAAAATCTTTATTCCACAATAATCTGCATGCCACAACTTTTCTTTTAAAAACAGATAACTTAAGTGTGCAAAAAGTGTTTTTAATATTTGAAATTTGCTTCCTTCTTTTTCTCTACCATATATATATATATCCCATCCTTTAAACTGAGAAAAGTGTGTTAATTAATTAAGTAGGTAATTGTGTAATATGTTTATAAATAATTAACTAGACAATTAATTAATATGCTTGTTAAGAATTAACTTGTTAATTAATTAAATTATTAGTAGTTTAAAAAAAAAAAATTTAATTAGCCAATTGGTTAATTAATTAGTGAACTGATTTAATAGTTACAAATCATTTAAGATTTCACTTGTTTTAAAATAAATTGTTTTGAGTGAGCTCCTACGAAAATTGCCAGTGTGTGTGTTCTTTCTCACATGGGTAAAAAAAAAACAAGTAGTGGAACTGGTATATGTGTTTTAAGTATGGGAATTTAACTTCCTTTTCCTTGACTTTTTATCTCGGTCAACCACAACTATGTGTGGGGACAAAGAAATTTGTGATTAGGAACTCACATTTAATCATTTTGTGATAAACTTAGGTAATCCATTCATCAATTGCACAAAAATTGAAAACCGTGCCGTTATTGCCCTATGTCCCATGGCCTACAAAGGGGTGGTGCTAATTTTTACCAGAAGGTTATAAAACCTGTGCTCCAGACAATATGACTCATTCTTGGTGTGCCGGCAGAACAGTTTGAAGAGACGCCAAAATTTGATGCACGTGGTGTACCAAAAGGGTTGGAAAAGATTTTTGGCTTTTCAGGACCTGCGTTAAAACGTAGATAGTATGAAGAAATCTGTTATTGTCCCCCTTGCACAGTATGAGGCTTTGACCTCAAATTCTAACATAATCCCAGTTGAAACCAAATATGCTTTTGACATAAATAAGGAGATGCGCGGCGTCCTTGAAAGCTCGATATCTGACGACGAAAAAGTAAAGCGGTACACCGAGTTATTGCAGGAATACAAGCGTTTTGATCCAGAAGCCTCTCGCAGACAGGTGCAATTCACGCCACCTGCAGTTCGTGAAAATCGGCAACTTCCTCAAAAAGACCTTAATAGTAGCGGGGTAGAAATACCGAAAGTTATGGTAGACTCTGTGCTAGATAAAGATACAGTTAGAACTATATAAAGCCTTTTTAAATGCAATTTGGGGTGAAGTAGGCAATGCAATTGATGAGCAAGGTACCATGCTAGACTATAAAGGCAAAGTTATTAGAGGATCAAACTTAAGTGACCTTTTAATGCAAAGCGCGTCACCTATTGCAAGCTATCTTGCATTATCTGAAGTACCTATAAATTTCATTCCTAACCGTGCTTTGAGGGACATAGTGATGAATATAAGCCAGACGGACCCGTTTGATCCTAATGACCCTAGATTAGGTATAAAAGAAGAACCGCGATGGGGTGATGACAGTACTGAGAGGGAGCTGTCACACATGATACCCGATGAGATTGAGAAAGAAAGAGGTGTAAGTGGACTAATAAAACAGTGGACTAAGCTATAAATGGTGTCAATACCAACATTCAGTGTTTCGGAGTTTTTACGGAAACTAAACTGCACTTGCTGCGGAGGGGTTGTTAACGGTAAAGATAGTACAGATGGAAAACAAAATCAAGAAACATTAAAGGATTGGTACAAGCTGTCGGAGCCTCTTGGCTTCGCAGGGCAAGGGGTTGCAATAAAACACAAGAGGGGGGTGCCGGTAAGGCAAGTGAAACAGTGGCTGAAGTCACAGGAAGTCTACAGCCTCCACCGACCGAAATTGAAGAAATATCTTAGATTGCATGTAAGTTTTTTGGGGAGGGGGAGCAATGGCAGGCAGACTTGATGTCAATGGATTTAGTAGCCTCTCTTATTGAAACGTTCTACAATACTAGCTTTAACGTCGCTGTCTGTTGAGAACAATTTGATTTCGTAACTATCTAACAGTTTTTTTAATTTCTTGTTGTAAAATTCAGTCCCTTTATCTGTTTGCAGTTTTAAAAGGGATGTTCCGGCTCGGGTACGGGGAGAAGTTCAATTCTTGGATTCAAAGAGGAAATTTTGTATCTAATGGCTAAACAGCAAGCGTCTACCTGGACGGTCCCAAGCAATGCCGGTATGCACAAGTATCCTGCTAATTCCACATCAAAGTTCAGTCCCTACGCATACACCAATTTTGTTAGAGGGGGAGTGGGAGGTGGGGGTAACTTCGGCTTACTTTCCAGACGATGTTTTCCTAATACACAATGGGAATACAAAGTTTAATTATATAATGCGACCGGCCGTCGGACAAGTTATGGTTAGAAAAAGCTGTACGATTATTCCGTTGAGGGTGGTAACAACTAAGACACTTATCAAAAAACTATGGTTACCCCGTAAGTGTCGCGAGTTCTTAACTGTGTTATACTCTGGGTCTGGGAAATTTGTTATATGCATGACAGCATCCCTATCAGGGGGTCGGGCCCTGACTGGGATATCCATAGAAGGACCTCTTATAGAGTATTGCCGAATGCAAAATCATAGGAATGTAGATGATAACAAACTGAAGTTTGGGACTTTATATCGACGCAGGACTGGTGCAAACCCTTATATTATCACAGGGATCAATGAGTTTAGGATCTTTAGCTCGCTGATCGAGCCCCAACCGCTTGACGATACATATCGGAGGTTGATTTGTACAGCAAACGTAAGCGAAACGGGTGACATAATATATAGACCAACCGTCATCAAATATTGTCCTGTTAGTGAAACCAATATAAACAAGGTGCAGCTGCTAATTGAAACAGACGCAGAGAAACAGGTTGGCTTCTTATCAGGGGCTACGGTGATAAATTTTCATTTCAGACCTAGGCGCGTGATATAAACATGGCAACATTAGGTAATATTTTTGTTTTGGCATATCACGCACGATTGGCAAAATGTTCATAAATTTTCGCGGACATTATCAGCCAGGGCTTCCCTAACTCAGGACTATGAAGTAGAAGTGCAGAATTATGACATATGAGTACGAAGTTAATAATGGTGGCAGTACAGGAGTCGAAACCTATGAGGACGTGGGGTTTTATACGCCTTACATAAAGTTTCTGAGGTGGCCTGACAACAGCCAGGTTTCAACCTACAAAACCCGTAAAAATGTCGAGGGTAAATACCAGATAAGAGGTACTGAAGAAAATCAGACTCTTGAGTTGAGAGGTCGTATCTGTCATGCTTTAGATTTCGCCAATTCGTTTGTAAGGGTTTGTAAGGTAAGGCCTGTCGACAACGACCCTTTTTTTTTTAGCAAGTATGCCGAAGACACGACCACTGATAGCAGCGCTACCTTGTGGTGGATGACGGTTGACTATCCATTCAGACTTCCTAAAATTAGGCATTTGTATTTGTATTCTAATCTTGTACAACCATCGCTAGTAGGTGATCAAGAGGTACCTTTGCTTATGCATTCAGAAGCAGCAGAGACAGGAGGGTATCAGCCAAACAGTATAACGTATACTCCTATCAGAGACAGTATCTTAAGTAGGGCCGAGGTATCTACACATGACGGTCTGGGATATCCTGTCGAATTTTCAGGCGGGAGATTGGCCCTAAGCCTGCATTTCCGTCGTAATAGATTATTGCTGTAATCTCATAAAAGACAGGTGTCAGAGTCAGGACAGTCATTATTATTTTATTGCGATCGAAGCAAACATGTCTAATGCTGTGTATGTAGGAGCTCCGTATCAGAGAGGAAGGGGGTAGGAGGGTTGTTTGGTGCTCTTGGTAGAGCCATATTACCATTAGGCATAAAAGCTGTGAAAACCGGGGTAAAATTAGGTATAAAGAAAGCTCCTGCGCTAGCGCGAGGCCTTGCAAAGCAAGGTATGAGAGTTGGGGCTGACATGATTGCGGACATTGCTTCAGGACGAGGCGTGAAGAAAACAGTTAAAGGAATTTCCAAGCGAGAAAAGGATCAAATAGCTGCGGATCTATTGCGTAAATTACAAGCAGCTCCGACTGGCACAGCGAGAAGACGTAAAAAACCAGCAGGTGGTAAAAAGAAAGCAGGAACAAAGAAGACTGCAAAAACAAAGAAGAAGGTTACTAAAAAAAAGACAACGAGGAAAACATCAACCGCTTCATCCGCAGCATTGCAATTTTTTTATAGTAAATATAACTTTTAGTTAACACCGCCAATATGTTTATGATGGTGGATATATCCAAATTACATTACTTCTCCATGCCTCCTACGCAAAATGCGATCGAGGAAACCATCGATCACAGACTCCATGTGACAGGGGATCTAACGGATTATGGCCCCATGGAATGTAATATTACAGGAGAGGGGGACACTTATCTTGACTTGAACTCTATCCGCCTCTCTATCGAATGCAAGGTGCAGAACCTGACAACCGCAACTACAGCTTTGGCTGCAGCAGATAAACTATCCACCACAAACAATCTGCTTCAATCGTTATTTTTAAAGATTTCAGTCAAAGTTGGAGGGCAAGAGGTGAGCGAGCAGACCTCCACACACCAATACAAAATATACCTCGAAACCCTCCTAAACTTTGATTTTGAGGCAAAGAAGACCTTTTTGTCCATGTGGGGATGGTACGATGATGTCCCCAAAGATGATGCGACTTCAAATGTGGAAGGGACATTTTACACGTCTTCAGCTTTCAAAGGAGGGTGGAATTCAGAAAGAGGTGCAAACATGCGTAATGGTACCACGTCGGCGAAAACCATTGAGCTATTCGGTCCTCTGTTTGTGGACATGGTCAAGTCACCCTTGTTACTACCTAACCTGATCGATGTGGGAATCAAGCTGTACCGCACACCGCCCAAGTTTTATATGTTAGCCGGAGATGATACCACAAAGGCGAAGGACTTTGGGATTGCTATTACCAAGGCCACGCTCCTCTACAATCGAGTTCGTGTCACAGCGTCAAAGAAGATGGAGATCGAGAGGCAGTGGCTGACGACAAGAGTACGAATACCTCTCAAAAGATCAAAGGTGTACGACAGTAGTATAATGTGAGTAGGTTGCTGATATGGAGGTAGGTTGCTCACCACATGGAGGTAGGTTGCTGAAAGTGTGTAAACCTTGCTGATTTTTCCTGGAGCGCGAAGCGCGAAGGGAAAAATATCAGCAAGGTTTACACACTTTCAGCAACCTACCTCCATGTGGTGACCAACCCACCTCCATATCAGCAACCTACTCACATTAGCTCAGAGTTTTGAAAATATATTAAGTATCTATTTGGACTTAGATAATTATAATTGTTTGGAATTAAATGTATTGATTTAACTTAGAAGTATTAATTTGGACTAAGATGTATCAATTTGGACTAAGAAAAAAAAATTCCTTAAGTGTTGCTGGTATCCATGTGTCTTTACCCCCTGGCCACCCCATCCAACCAGGATCATCCTACTTATAGAGAAATAATTTACAAATCTTACCCTTCAAAAATCAGCAACCTACTCACATTTTCAAAACTAAATTATCTGCAAATCATACACACGTGGCAAAAATGTAAATTACACACACCTGGCAGAAAATGTAATTCGTCACAATTTGCAAAAGTGTAAGGTCGAATTTTTGATTGACAGCGTAATAGATTGCTATAACAATTTTCTTTGTTTTTGTTTAAAGCAGCAAATTTTAATTGGGTTGCTAATCGGAACTGATATTTGTTTTTGTTATTAATAGCTAATTGTGAATGATTTGATTGACAGATCTTGCTTTTGCCGCTCTCTCATTTTTAGGCGCGGAAATCCAGTGTAAAAGAAAAAGTAGTTTTTTTTAAATGATATTAAATTTTGCTTATTTTTCTTATAGGAGATTGTCAGGTATTAATAGATGTTTTAAACAAGCAATTTAAATTTCATCGTGGTGTAATATTTTCAGCAAATTTGACAAACGTGTTTAATAAAGATGGCCTGGAGGCAAATCGAGCATTCGAAGAAGGGGTTTGTGTTTAGTGAGGGAAAGTGGGATTATGCAGACGGATCTGCTATGCCTAACTGTTCTCCAAGGTTTCGCAACGTACCCGAAAGCGGTACAGTGTCGTTTAGAAGAGGGAAAACTCTTGGTGAACTTAAAGCTAATATGGTTTTGAAAAGTGTTGTGAGGGAATAACACGATAGCGAGGTTAGTGAGGACGAAAAAAACAGTGAAAAGTATGAAGCTGATAACGAGGACAGTGATAGTGAGACGGAAAAAGCAAGTACCAGTAGCTCAAGCATGGCTTCGATTACGATGAGCGACGTGTTGGATGTGTTGGAGGCTGAGGAGTCTGCGGACATTAATGTTGGTTCTGTGGAAAACATTATCAACGACGATATGAGGATTATATTGGAGGAGGGATCTGATGAGAGAGCTATCCTGGAGGCTGCAGCCAGAGTTGATGAAGACGGCTAACCTGGTGAAGACGGCTAACCTGGTGAAGACGGCAAACCTGGAAGAAACGGCTAACCTGGAGGAGATGGCTAGAGGTGCGGAAACGGATGGATGTGCGAAGACTGCTGAGGTTACTCTTGTTCCTGATTCCGCTGAAACTTCTTCTGATGATATGGAGTTTGGGGACTCGAACAGTTTATTCACAACGGAAGCTCCTTCCTCAGAATCGGAGCCCAATGCATTCTTTCGGGAAGAATTTCTCCGGGGATGTACACAGGCCACCATAGGCCCGGAAGTTTTGTGCTCCGATTCTCAGGAAGAAGAAATTGAACAAGTCGGAGGCGCTGACCAGGCCTCCAGCGCCTTCGATGAATTGATGGAGGCCATCGAAATGGCTGAAAATGAGGAGGTAAATCATTCATTTGATCTAAATCATATTGCTTCTGTTGACGATAAATATAAGAATCTGCTTTGTATTCATGAAACAAACAGAATCGCAATCACAAAATTTAAGTCGACAAAATCGATTTATACGATTTAGTTTGAAGAATCTGTTTTGGGGCGCTTGATGGATGATGTACCTAATCGTTTTCAGTCATTTCGAGTTTTACTAGAAATTGTTTTGCATGCGCTTTTACATAAAAAAAAATTGTGGATAAAATGTCTTTTTCTATTACGGGCGATAGTTTAGATTACCCCATAGGTATCCCGTTCGGCCGTGTCGATCAGCTTACTGTAGAACGTTTGATGCAGCGCATTGAAAATGTAATGCAGAGCAAAAGAGATTTTGGTGTCGGCGATCATTTGATCATCAAGCTGACCCATATTGCCATTCCCCTAGGGAAAGGGCAGCGGTTCGGAAACAGAGTTACCCAAGTGCCATAAATTTTTCCGGACCGCATGCAATTTTATTCCCATCAAGACCAAAGGTAAGCTTTGCTTGCCCCGAGCTCTTCTCGTGGCTAAATTGAAATTTTACAACATGTCTAGATATACAAAAAATAAATTTACGAGCGATTATGCAGCCCAGAAAATTCAAGCGGAGCTGTTGTGCGCGCAAGCCGGTGTCGATACCGAAGAATGTAGTACCTTGGAGACACTTAAAAAGTTTCAAAACATTTTACCTAATTTTCAAATTTTGTTTTTCAAGATAAGTTGCATGATTTAGTTTTATTAAAGGTAGTATAGAGAAAGAACAGCGCTTGTGTTTATTTTTTTTAGCAAGAATCACTTTGACGTTATTAGCTCTATTCCTTCGTTTCTTGCTGCAAGGGCTTTCTGGCTTTAAGGACATGTACGACCCAGATCAGATGTTCCCGCGGAAGAGAGCATTTTTTTTGGAATGGTACAAATATCAAGCCGAAAAGAGATTTTGCATGAAGAAAGAGCTTGAGAATTGTTGTAAGTCGGATGTGTGTATTTTGAAAGAGGGATGCGTGAATTTTAAGTCCTCTTTTAATGAGGCTTGCGGGTTTGATCCCTTTGATTTCAGTATTACCATTGCCTCTGCATGCATGAGTGTTTTTCGTAAGGATTACATCATACCCAAGACATTGGCAGTGGTACCCCCCGGAGGGAGGGCTAAAAAACGGACTCAGTCCTTGAAAGCGATTGAATGGTTGAGGTATCGATCCTTTTATTTACAGCAAACCATTCAAACGGCTGAGTCTGTGGAGGGAAGCAAAGATAGGTGAATTCTTTGTGGACGGTAAATGTGGGAAGCGGTTGTTTGAATTTCAGGGGTGTGCATACCACGGTTGTGTGAAGTGTTTTCCTGACAGAGCCGCCTTGGTTCCTTACGGTAAGGACACCATGGGCGAAGTACGAGACATGACCGCCAGAAAGGTTTAACAGCTGGAGGCGGGTGGTTTTTATGTTGAGGAGATGTGGGAGTGTGAGTGGGATGAAATGAAGAAGAATGATGAGAAGGTGAAACATTTCTTACAGGAAAAGTACTTCGTAAGTCTCTCAACCCCAGGGATGCATTTTATGGTGGGAGGACTAATGCATCCAAATTGTACCACAAATTTGCAGAGGGCGAAAAAATCCATTATGTGAATTTTTGTTCTCTGTATCCGTACATCAACAAGAGAGGCACATATCGTGTTGGGCAATTTGTGAGTGGCGGACCTAAGAATTACGCGTACAAAGTTACAGACGGGCGCGGGACCTTAGACGTGGTATGCAAAGTACGGGGAATCACTTTGAATTACAGCTTCTCAGAGATTGTTAATTTTGACACTATCAAAGCACAAATTGATAGCATGATGTCTGGTGCTCCTGTCGAGGCCGTCAAGGCCCCACCGAAGTGATCTCCAAGGTGTTACTAAAAGATTACAAGCCTGTATATGACAAGCGATTTATCAAATCGGATTATACTACATCACCTTGGGGTTTTGAAAAAGCAAAAAGAAAGACATCTCTAAAGGTCGTGGCTGAAATTCATGCTCCTCCAGATCCTACACCTCAACCTTCAGTAGCAACTCTCGCTGCTGTTGAACCTCTTCAATTACTTACACCGCCTCAAACCCCCTGTATCTCGTTATCATCCCCTGAACAACGGACCCCCAATTCTCCGGTATTCAAGTCGGTAATACGGTTTAGACCAAAGCCTTTGTACCGGTGCGAAACCCCTAAGCAAGTAAAAAAATGCAAATTGAACATAACTAATCAATTCAAAACCCCTGTAGACTTCCCAATACCCAACCTTGTGCAACAGCAGTTGAAATTCCCCCCAGAAGTTAACAAAATCACCCAATTTTAAAAATACGTACCTCCTATGCGAACACCTACAGTAATGCCTTTCACAAAAAAATTCGTTGGCACGCAGTTTAAGAGACCGACCCCAGACACGCCAAAGGCTGCTCCACCTGCAAAAGAAGCAAAACACAATTTTAAATTTATGGCGTAAAGGCGATTGCTTGTGGAAGAAATTGAAAGCAAGGGTCCATCAGTCATTTCAACCTGACACTACGAAGAGTACGGCTGTGCCCAGTACTTTGTATATTCAACGTTTCAAACCCTTTGTGTCAGCCAGCGAAGTAATTCCTTACCGTTACCCCTCAAAATTTATCAATCCTTTACCCCCATCGCCCGTGAAAACTTCAACTTTTTCTCCCTTTGAGCCCCAACCGCCAGCCTTCGCACACCCCGCCGAACCTCGACCCGCATTATTTTCTTTAGCGAAAGCTCTGCCCAAAGGTACTGACCACACCAAGAAAAAAAAAAGCGTGTAAATCTTTCCAACTCCCCCGAAAAAATTGAAACGTGCGTCTTTGACGAAATTCCTTCTGTGATGGCTGAAGAATTTGACACCGCACTCCAGGCCCCCTGTATCTGGTTCGTATCGGGACCGTCTGGCAGTGGTAAAACGGTGCACGTTCTTAAAGCCATCACGGAAGGTTGTTTTAGTTTACCCATTAATAAAGTATATTGGTTTTATGGCATTTGGCAAGTTAAGTATAGTGACGTGCCGGCTTCACCTATTTTTGAATTTACTGAAGTCTTGCCTCCTAATTTTTTAAGTAGTATCGATAAATCACAGCATAACGTAATAGTAATTGATGATCTCATGTCTGAGTTGGCGGGTAAAGAAGGTGACGTGGTCACCAAATTATTTACAAGAGGTAGTCACCATGCTAATGTGTCTGTTATCCTGCTTCTACAGAATGTATTTTTAAGGGAGGCAGAGAAATCAAATTAAATTCGAATTATATATCCTTATTTAAAGATCCTGCGGACATGAGCATCGTGACAAGTTTGTCCAAACAGATGTATCCTGGAGGCAAGAAGGGTAACGATTTTATGGAGGTATATAAGGATGCGACCTCCCGTCCTCGCGGCTATTTGTTCTTGAGCTTTAAGGCCGGTACGTCACTAAGTTTAAAATTACGAACCAACGTGTTTGGAGAAGGACCGCAGTACAGTTATTTAATAGAATAGTTTATTATGGCAAACCCTGCACAACTCCGCAATATTATAAAGCACAGTAAGGAATTAAGTTTATTATGCAATGATAGTTTACCGACAAACGATCGGAAATTTTTACAAAGTGTCGTGACTGACAATTTTTACAATGCATTGGGAAAAATATGTTTAAATATATTGAACAGTAATGTTGTTTTACCTGAAAGTGAAATGAAAGCTATCTCTCCTTATTCTTCTCTAATGCAAGTAATGAGCAGAGGCGAGAACCCTGTAAAAGAAAGAAGGCACGTTTTTGAAAAAAATGTTTGCAAGTGCAGAGGTCAAAAAGGCGGGGCTAATTTTTACCAAAGGGTTATAAAACCGGTGCTTCAAACAGTTGGCACAGTAGTAGGAATCCCGAAACATTTGTTTGAGAAAACACCCAAAGTTAACACAGGTTCGGTCGGAAAAGGATTGGCAAAGATTTTTGGGTTGTCAGGACCTTCATGGAAACCTCCACCTAAAAGGAGATAATCTTATAACAGCAGAGTTTTTTTAATTAGTCGACCCATTATAGCTCTTCAAGATGTAGAAGTCTGTTCTAATACCCTTGGCTCAATATCAGGCCTTGTCCACAGGTTACAACATGCCAGCTCCTGAAACTAAATACCTGAAAGATATTGATACCGAGATGCGTAGTGTGCTGGAAAGTTCTTTGGGTACTGACGAAAAAATGAGGCGGTATGCTCGGTTAATGCATGACTTTAAGCAGTGCGACAATGTAAATCTTCAAAGGCATACCTCTTTTGCCAGACCCATAGAAGCCCCAAATAGAATGCTCCCGTATAAGGCAACACCCACGAGCACCCAATTTGAGATACCTCCAATCATGGAACACTCGATCGCTTTCCGATAAAGAGATAGCGAAAACAAAAAGTTTTCTTAACACAATTTGGGGCGATATTAAAGGGTCGGTCAACGAAGAGGGGAATTTGCTGTACTATGACGGGGCCCCGATAAAAGGATCAAATTTGAGCAACTTATTGCTTCAGAGATCATCCCCCATGCAACGCATTGATGCCCGGGGTATGCCTCAATTCATTGAATTGCTAGCAGAATCAAAAATACCCATAGGAGTGATACCAAACAGAGCGCTACAGCAGGAAGTCTAAAAAAGGAGACTTTTTGGTGACGATCCGGATACAGACGATAGTGTAAAAGGAGACTCTGATGAAGACGACAGGTTATTATCAGAAGAAATAAAGAAAGAAATACCTGATACAGCGGAACGAGAAACTGGTGTAAGAGGGTTATTAAAGGACTGGAAAATGCTGTAAAATGGCTGGACTTCCATCTCTCAATTTGTGAGAGTTTCTCAAAAAATGTAATTGTGTTTGTGCTTGTTGCGGAGGTACTGTGTACCGGGATTCTACAAATGGCCGACGAAAAAACCGTATTAAACAACTGGTACAAACTATTGCAACCTCTTGGTTTCTTAGGTCAAAGCGTCGCAACCCGACACAGGGAGGGCGTGCCGGTGAAGACATTAAAGAACTGGGTGCAGCTACAGGAAACGGCCAGTCTGCACAAACCCAAATTAAAACATTACCCTAGAAGCCACGTAAGAGTGTTTGGCGAGGGGGAGCAGTGGCAGGTCGATCTGATGTCTATGGAAAATATTTCGAATCAGAATAGAGGCTTTAATTTTATTTTGGCAGTGATCGATGTATTTTCGAAACTGCTGGCTTGAACCTATCAAACGGAAAACAGGCATTCTCGTAGCCGGAGCGTTAACTTCTATTCTCGCAAGAACCGATCACACACCATTAAAATTACAAACTGATAAGGGGAAAGAATTTTATTACAAGGAAGTAAAAGAGCTTTTAGCTCAGCATGAAATCAAATTATTTTCAACAGATAGCGATGTGAAGGCTAGTATTGTTGAAAGATTAAACAAATCATTTAAAACACGTTATGGAAATATTTCACTTTCGTTGGCAATACAAATTGGATAGATGTATTAACGGATCTTGAGAAAGGATACAATAAACGTTATCATTGAGACTTTCAACTGGGTAGTGACTGGTACCTCGGCAAAGCTTGCAAATCTTATTATGCTGGAGGGGAAATGAGAGGTCGCTGTACGCAAAGCTAGTTTACCCCCAGAGGCGCTTCTGTATGGGGCTTTAACGAGTAGTGCTATCTACACGTTTACGTTGGGGGTATTACGTATAGCAAAGAATTGACTTTTAAACAGATCACAGAATTGGGCGATTATTGGACCTTTGTTAGAGGACTACAATTTTTGAAAGACCCACCCTCAGATTTTTCAGGTAAACTAAAGGATGGGTACTTCCAAGCCAAAAGTTACAATGCTGATCATATTCTTACGCTTAGGGGTCGGATATGCTATGTATTAGGGTATAACGAACAGAATGTAAAAATATCTAACTCTTGGAATATGGCACCGAGCCCTCTCAGATGCCCTCAAATACGTCACACATATATGTATAGCAATACATATACATATAGGATATAAGCCGCATACCCTACGTTTCGTACCACTAGAAGTAAATGTTGTCGAAGATAGCAACATTTCAATTTATGACGGTATTGGGTACCCTGTAGAATTCGGGGTAGGGCTATTTATTTTTGATTTGGTATTCCGAAAAGTAAAACAACACTTTTAACATGGCAAATCATTTTTATTGGCATGTTACCGGAGCCTACAGTAAAAATACGGTGGAAATGCAATTAAAGGTCCCGTTAGAATTTGAAGGGAATTGGGAGGTTGGTGTGCAATCGGCGGTTTTCCCTTTTGAAGCGAAAGCTTACGGTCCTGAAAACAGTGAAGCTATATTGACCATGAAAGGTACGGATCCGGAAAAAACTTAATTTTCATTACCCTGCAGAACCCGATACACACTCGGATGTCTCAGGTTTTTTTGACACCCTGGATTTCATAAGATCTGCTGCGGGCAAACAAGTACTAGTTAGCCGTGTCAAGGGTGGTACGAATGCCGAAGGGTATTACGCTATGCGTCTCAAATCTACGGGACATAAACTAGAACTAAAGGGGAGAATTTGCTATGCTTTAGGGTATGATAGGACACCTGTAGTAATTGATCAGTTTGGGGGTTCAGGTGAAGACTCACACGTGTGGGTTACGGCCGCTCATAAATGGCGAACACTTAAAATAAGACATCTCTATGTTTATTTAGATATTGTAGAGCCGACTCGGGTAGGAGGGATGGATGTACCGCTGCTCATGCATGGTAATAATGAAACATCCGGTGGGTAACATCCAGCAGTCATAGGGTATACCCCCGTTAGTAATAACCGGTTGACCCGGATTAAGTTGTCAGTTTTTCACAGTATCGGGTACACGGTGCATTTCCGGGCGGGTAGAATAAGTATTTCTCTGCATTTCAGGAGAAAGCAGCTGTAGTTGTAGACTATTTAGGGAGGAAATGAGGTCTTGTTTATTCATTATTGTTTAGCTATTTGTACGAGCAGCATGGCACATGCGGTTTATGTCGGGAATCCATACCAGAGGGGCGGGATAGGAGGAATCTTGGGAGCTTTAGGACGTATGTTAATACCCATGGTTACCAAGGCAGCGGCAACTGCAATAAAGAAAGCGCCAGGCATAGCTCGCGGATTAGCCAAGCAGGGGATGCGTGCGGGTGCAGATATGGCGGCAGACATTGTTTCAGCAAAGGGGGTAAAAAAGTCAATTACTTCAATCTCGGCCAGAGAAAGAGATAAAATGACAGCGGATCTCCTGAAAAAATTAAAAGCTGCTCAGTCAAGCAGTGCAAGAAGACCTAAAAAGAAAACTCCTGCAAAGACGAAAAGGCCAGCAACCAAGAAAAAGAAAGCTCCAGCCAAGAAAAAGACAGCTGCAAAAAAGAAGACAACCTCTGCTGCTGCTAAAAAGAACGCCAAGTTGCAGCAACTGTTCAAGAAATACTGTTAATATGGCGTTACTCGTAGACCAATCGGAACTTCAATATTTTGCAATACCTTCTATTCAGAATGCTATTGAAGAAACTGTGGATCACAGACTTTATGTGACGGGGGACCTGACAGACTTTGAGAGTCTGGAATCTAATTTACCGGGGGATGGCGAAACATACCTAGCCATGGACTCTATTAAATTATTGATTGAATGTAAACTAAAAAACAACGATGCTTCTGCGCTAGCTGCAGCAGACAAACTGTACTTTACCAATAACATCCTACACTCGCTGTTCTCCAAAATATCATTGAAGGTGGGAGGGATTGCGGTCAGCGAGCAGACATCGACGTATCCGTACAAGACCTATTTTGAAACATTGCTGAGTTTTGATTATGAGGCCAAAAATACTTTTTTGAAGAACTGCGAGCGGTATGACAGTGTACCGAAAAAAGACGGAGCCCACAACAAGACGAACACGCTTTACTCTTCCAATGCATTTCATGGAGGTTGGAAGGAACGCGGAATGCTTGCAAGAGCTGATGGTATTACAACAGCAAAACAGTTTGAGCTTATGGGACCTCTCATTGTAGATTTGTTCAAGTCCAGCAAACTGTTACCCAATCTGATTGATGTGGGGATCAAGCTGTACAGGACAGCACCAGATTTGTATCTACTCTTTGGAGTTGCCACAACCAAGGCAAAAAATATAGCTCTAGCTACCACAAAAGCGACACTCGCCTACAATAGAGTGAAAGTAGCAGAAGCAAAGAAGCTACAAATTGAGAGACAATGGCTAGGCCAAAGAGTGATCATACCTTTTAAGCGTACAAAGGTGTTTGATCATACCGTTGCATCAGGAATGCGCACGATACACTATACAGTGATGAAGAGGGTGATACTAAACCGTGTCCTGATTGCTATGGTCAACAATGAGGCATTTGCAGGAAGCAAGCTACTAGACCCGTTGTATCTGGAACACTTAAAAATCGCGCATATGCAGCTGAAAGCAGGAGACCAGCAATACCCGCAGCAGGAAATGCGGCTCAACATGGGCGGAGAGGATCTGACATACAGTACCTGGAAGGATATCGGGGTCTGTTGGATGCTCTAGGCATAGCCAACACCAACGATTTGATCAACTTATTACCTATCAAGTGGACTCAAGGACATACCATCTTCGAATTTGACTTGACACCGGCAAGGTCAGCAGGGGTTGGAGTTAATTTCAATGAAGAAGGTGCTTTGTCGGTGAAAATCACGTTCAAAGCAGCTTTAGCGAAACCGCTTACTTTGCTGGTGTATGTGGAACATGACGAGTACATAAAAATCGATCATGGCTGGCGAGTGCTGTACAAGCCGACAAATCTATAAAGCTTCTTATAAAACAATCAGGAGAGAACTTCTTAAAACCATTATTTTTTGATCAGTCAACATGGATATACTTCCGAAGAACCAGACTTTAAAAAAAAAAAAAAAACAGAAACAGTACATTCCTTTTCATCTTAGATTCCCGGCTTGGATTTATTTTCAAAAGGCCCGCCTAGCCAGGCGAGCATTATTCGAACCGTGGACGAAACGTTGCATCCGCAAGCAGGGGTAGTGGGGAGGGGCGATCTCCATTTTATAATCCCGGCACAACCCACAGGTGTCTTCATTTGCAAATAGTGAAGAATAATGACGAAGAAGAAGATACAGACACAATTATTTATGAAAAAAATATCTTTCATACGTTATGGTCGGATGTGGAAGTCTCCTTCAACGAGGTAAAAGTAGCCGACACCATGCAGATGTATCCCTACAAAGCTTACTTGCAAACCCTCTTATCCTTCGATGCATTTTGGAAAACGACCACAGGTATGTTACAGGGGCGGTATTGAGCATCGTTACCAAAAGAAGAACCGACAGATTACGTACCTGCGGCTGCAGTCGCCACGTACACAGAAGGTATGTTGGAAAAATGGGAATAGAAAGGAGGGCAAACAGCGGCCACAGCCAACAAGTTTCAGTCGTCCTCAATGACTAACGAGCAACTCCGAAACAAAGAGAAATGTACCGAATACTGTGCATGTCCAGCGGTTGACATTTTCCATGCACACAAACTAATACCCGATGGTATACGGATAGATATCCGATCCAAGAGAGCCCCCTTTGCGACTACTGTAATAGCAAAAGGTGATACTGAGGCAGAAGCTATCTACATAGGAAAAGCCCGAATGATGTTTGGAAAGGTAACCCTAGCACCATTCGCTGTGTCCGCATTAGCCAATGCCTGGATCAAGGAGGATGTAATGATACCGTTCCAAAATGTCAAAGTGCAGGTCCTTTCGTTACCAAAAACTCCGCTGACATTCTCCATCAACCAATCTTTGTTTCAGAATACACTTCATTATGCACGTGAAAGAAGATACATTGACAGGGAACAAGACGCAAAACTAGTTTTTCTTTGATGATGAATCCAAATTGGAAAGTCTACAAGTCGCTTTGGGCAGCTGGTATTATCCAAAAGAGAGTTCGACTTTTACAGAGAAAGGAATGGGACAAGTTGAATTGAGAGCCAGATTAAGAAATGTAATGGGTTTAACCGAATCTTCACAAAGCATCGGGTTGAAGAACCTGGATGGAGGGAATCGGATATATGCTTTTGACTTGACGCAAGACGGACGTCACTTGGAGCATCACTACAACGAGAATATGGTGGGAGGCTTGCGTTTGTTTTTAAAGTATAAAGAGGCCCGTACCAATGATTTTAAGTTAGTGGTGCTGGCAGAATTTGATGCAGTGATGACAATCCCGTATGATCGGGCAGGAATAGAAATTATAGAATAAAAAAGGGTTGACATGGCCATGCTCAGTACATTTCAGTTGCAAGACTTGATAGAACAAGACCCCATTTTAAAAGATTCAGATTGTAAGTTACATGATGGAGTACACGGAGCCGACGAAGTGTTCTCCCATGAGTATTTTTTTCCTGGCGATATTGTCATCTCAAATACGGAAGTTAGGCGAGAAAACGGGGAACACTGGGTATGTTATTATATTGTTCACCCAGACACTATTGATTTTTTTGACTCGTTTGGTGAAGAAGGCCCCGAACTCGTCGAAAAGTTCTTAAGTAATTTTAAAATTGTGAAGAGGTCTCATATCCAGGTTCAGCCTGATTTATCCCTGCTCTGCGGGTTATACTGCATGTTTTTTCTTAAATTTAGAGCTAGAGGTATGTCTTTTGGAGAAATTATGAATCTCTTTGATACTAATAATTTAAATAACAATGATAGGCTTGTAATATCAATGTTTGCACCCCCGGCATGATTTGTAAGTCGGTTTTTTTTTAATTGTATACACAAGTTGTACATAAGTTACTAATTTTATAAACAAATTATGTACGTCGTACAAATTTGTCTTTGTCGGAGGGGTTGAGAAATTGCTGTACCCAATGTGTTCCTTTGAACGAGAACGCACAGCCCCTATTACTTAGATTCCAAGATCGGGTAGCTAATAGGTGGGAAGCAGAGTTTAGCGGGTATTCTTGGATTAGAATGTGTAGCATGGCTTCTGCAGATATGCGCGTCGCAATTGGGGCTATAGCAACTATACAAACCCATTTTATCAAGGTTGCCGCATTCCTATCCATTAACCCCTTGAATGAATTTACTTTTACCAATCTGAGACTGAGAGGTCCAAGAAGGTACATGGTCGCGGGGGGCGAATTTGAAAAAGTTGATACTAGGTACAACAAACCGAGACAGGGCGTCAAACAATACACCCAACTTGCAACTCATGACATGGCTGTTTTCTTACAGGCCTCTGATTTAAAGATGGGGCGTAGAAATCATTTGAGGGATTTTGTACAAAATGTATGAGAATGTGTTCCAGCCCACGCGGATCCAGACAGACCGTATACCAGGGTTAGAGACATATCCATTTTCACAATACATATGTACGTGGAGAAGGTGCTCGGTGGTTGTATGCCCCACATCATCACCCCTACCCGCCCAACTGCACCCTTTGTCAGAGTCCCTAGACTCCGGAGACACCTTCTGCACTTGTCATGTCTGCATGAGGTATCATGCGCTGACCTGTAAGCAGAGACTATGGAATTCTTTGGGGTTACGCATGCCCATGATTGATAGAATCAATCTATGTAAATTCAGAGTTGAAAAGCTTGCAGAGGGTAAAGTGATGTTGAAAGATTGCGTGCAACTTTTGTAAATTGGCTTGAGGTACATAAGTACCAATATTTTTAGCAATGGATATGTCTTTGACCATTCATTATTTTTATGATTATTATGTCTTTGATGATTATTGGGTGTTTGATTATACAATGCATATGTCTTTGAATATTCCTGTGATCAATGCATACGGTTAACTGTTAATGTTGGTGTTGATGTTCTATAACAATATAATAATGATGATGATACGATATGATTTTACTCTACTATAACAATACGATATGGTTTTACCATAATCTATAACACTATTATTCTGGAAGTGATTGAAATTTACTTGTTAAACAAGAATCCAAACCATTCAACTTGATTGACTTGCTTATGACTGCTAATGTTATAACCACAGCTCCTTACGGTATGGTATTGCAAGTTCTCTTTTTGTTAATATGTACTGTAGTAGTGAGTTTTACACAAGTAAATTTGAATGGCATGTGCAATGTTAAGAATATAATATTGGACTTTGATATATAGTAATTTGATATATATATAGTTTTCAGGAAGCTCGGCCGCTTGATAACTTCCTTGTATATCTTTCTCTTTAGTAGATTATACTATATAAACAATGTAATAGAATAGTTACGAAAGTGTATAATGTTTGAACGCTCTGAAAAAATATTTTCTTGCTGAAATATATTGAAAATCTTGTCGATTAGTTTTTTTCTTAACATTTTTAATGCTTGTAAGTTGAATGGAAATGAATAGAATAAAGAAAAAAACCGGTAGTTAATGTGAGTAGGTTGCTGAGGTGGTAGTAGGTTGCTGAAGTGGTAGTAGGTTGCTGAAGTGGTAGTAGGTTGCTGAAAAATATGGTAGTGAAATGTAAAAAAGTGTGTGTACCTTGCTGATTCAGCAAGGTACACACATGTCTTTCAGTGAAGACTTATCTCATGCAATAACTTATGTAGGAAAAATTCAAAACTTCCCTACGAAAAGTCAAGCTATCATACCTTTGTATGTTAGCACAGGCGCACCATCGTACGAAATGGGGGACTATTTCTTTGAGCAAAGGGTGGAAGAATTTACCCGCATGAACTGGGAGGCCATGTCTCGCTGCGCCTTAGCAGACATGAAAATTGCGTTTGAGGCAATAGCCATGCTTCAAACGCATTTTACAATGGTGGGTAGTCTGCTGCAGTTTGAAGACCTGAACGTGCATACGTTGACCAACATGCGTCTGAAAGGTCCAGAGGCCTTTTCATCGCATAACGGGCAATTCAAACGTCTGCGTGGAAACCCGGGCGATTCAAGACTGTGCCCACGACATGGCTCCTTTTTTCCAATATAGAGACTTGGCTGTGGACAACGTGATGGGGTTAAGAATTTCCGGCAGAAGTGAAGGATTCACTTAAGATCCTGCTGAGCCGTACGGAATATTTGAAACAAGGGTATCCCATGCTAGGCTGTATAGCTATTACAACAGAGCATTGGGCAGGTACCAAACAGCGCGTAAGCTGGCTGAAGTCCTCGACACGCGCCCCTTTAAATTCCGTAAAAATCACACCATGCACGCCGTGGGGACAAAGAATGAGTTCTTCTGTACCTGTCCCACATGTCTAAGGTACTATTACCTCACGGGAAAGAAGGAATTGTGGGGGCAACTAGGGCTGAAGCTCACCGATAAGGAAGAGCGTGCATTGAGAGGGTTTCCCAGGTTGGATGGGCCGGGCGCTAAAATTATACTATTGGAATGTCAACAATATAGTATCTAAAGTTTACAAGATGATCAGATGTCATAACTAGACATCAATGATGTTATAGCTCAACCCATTACAATGCAAGAAGAATTGATTGCTTTCACTGATTTTATTTTTGTCATATGTACTTTTATGATGTTTTTAAAGTTTGATTTGAGGTGCATTCCATTTGTGGGCAATTATTCATTATGTTAAAAATTCAAGAGTTTCAACTTTCCCGTATGAATTGTATTCAGTTTGTTTGTTTGGGTGTAATGGCACCTTAACTTAAAAGTCAGGTCATATGTGCCGAACGAGGTTAGTTGTGAATGACTGTCAGCTCTAGCCGCGAAGAAGAAAGTTTCATTGTACAATGGGATTGAAAGTGGAAAACTCGTAAGTATATCTCAAATTCCTTTCTTAAAAGTACATAATTTTGGTTGTTTTTTTCTTTAATTTAGTTCTTTACACTTGTCCGCATATTATTAAAAAAAAAAAAATATCAGTTGAATGTGTACTTTATTAAGTATAAACATCACGTCCTATCATATGCAGTAGTCATGGTAGTACCTGCCATGAGGGTGAAGGGAGGTGGAGGGGGTGGAAGGTGGGGAGGGAGAGGGTGGAGAAAGAGGGTGGAGGGAAGGGTGGAGGGTTGAGGGGAGGTGGAGGGGAGGGGGGGAAGGTGGAGGGGAGGGTGAAGGGGGAAGGTGGAGGGAGGGGAGGGTGGAGCGGAAGGGTGGAACGGGAAGGTGGAGGGGAGGGTGGAGTGGTAGGGTGAAATGGGAGGGTGGAGGGGAGGGTGGAGGGTGAGGGTGGGGGTAGGGAGAGGGGGAAGGGAGAGGGGAGAGTGGAGCAGGAGGGTGGAGGGAGAGGGTGAAGGGGAGGGTGGAGGGGGAGGGAGGGTGAAGCGGGAGGGTGGAGTGGGAGGGCAGGGGGAGGGGAGAAACAGCGTTGGGCAGAGGCGGTTGTGGCTACAGGGAATGGGATGGTAAATTTCGTCCAACGTATCTATTTTATTGGTATTTCTTGTCCCCAGTAGGCAAATAGACTAAAATATTGGATGGGATCAATAGCTAAATACAAGTGTAACTGCCACGGTCTGTGGAGAACGAATTTTATTTATACAACAGGAGACAAAGAAAATTGTTAAATAGTGTAGAGAGGGGGAATACCCACATTGTGGGAGTATTCCCTTATAATGGCGGGGGGGGGGGGCACGGAGGGTAGGCCTATAAATGTTGTATTTATATATCGTTTTGTCAGTTTGTAGTAGTTGCTGCTGTAGGATATTGTGTAACTTCTTCCTGGGACGTACAACATAAACTTCAAAATTATCATGCTACGTCGGAGTTCTTACTCACAAAGTGGAGACAGGCTTAACGCACCACACCCTAACACACATCTGAGGCTAACATGTTTTTAAAACACATTTTTATCTCAATATTGGGTATATAGTGGTGCGTGGCCAGGGGACAGGGGAAACTTTCCAATAATTACGGCCCTTAGTGTTTGATGATGGTAATCCCAGGGTCATACAAGCAAGAATATGTCTCCTTTGATGTAGGTAAACAATTTGAATAGAAGACAAATCTTTTTGATTCCTATGCCAGACATGACAGTATCTGAAATGCGAGGAACAAGAACTAAATTTTTTTTAAATCGCGCAGAACGAAAAAAGAAGCTTATTAAAGTAAACATAAAGCAAATGAAAAATAAGAAACTACTGTTGCATGCTTAACAGTAAAGAAATAAAATAGATAATACAAGGATAAAATATACTTATCTCACTAAAAAGAAAGAAACGAGAGAAAATACTTAATACTTCTTTAACAAAAATAACGCACCTGATTTCATGGCCCTCGGTATTCGCGAACTTAGGGCCGGGTATATACAGCATACTACCTCTTTTATTTAAGAATAGTGACAGTTGAAAAATATGCTTCTAACAAAACTTGTAAGCCGTTTTGTAATAATTTTAATGTAGGAGTTAATGGAGGTTTCCACTATGTAACGGTCGATTACCGACGTTATCGGAGAGCAAAGGTCACTTTGAGTGCAGCATATTCTGCAACAATACATTTCAAAAACAAAATTACGAACATTAGCGACCATCTACATGTATTAAAAAAAATGTTAGGCTATGACGTTTGCATGTTTGATTTTTCTGCATAGGAGTTCCAATTTGTTTAGTTTTAGTTTCACTACGGAAAAGCGTACTGCCGTGATTCCGGGATACATATTCCCCTACTTTTTAAGTATAGGACTATAGAATGAAAAAAAAAAAAAAAATAGTACACAATTGGGGGTGGAAGGGGAGAAGGGGAGGGGGATTTGTTTGAGTTCCAATTCATCTTATGACCCCAAGTTTGGATAAGAACCCAAGCATGCTCCTTCACGTTGAAGATGTAAATTTACGGCCCTGAAGTGTCAAAGATTCATTGTATGAAAATGCGTTTCTGCATCTCATCCACCCCATGCCATCTCAGAATTCAATTGTCTTATCAGGGGTGGCGGAGCGTTCAAAATATTGGGGGATTTAATGAGATAAGGTGACATGTGATACGTTCACCTAAAATTATTGGGATGAAGCCCGCACATCCCCCTTCCCAGCTCCGCCGCCTCTTTTGATTGCAAGATATCATTGATGATAAGGACCTAAATAAAAACCTTGATATGAGCGCATAATGTAAGTTTCGCGTAACTAGCATGGCTACTTTAGTATGAAATTAAAATTGGTTCTTCTCCGTTTTTCTTTTTCTTCAAACTTTAGGAAACACTTGAAATATTATATTTAACATTCATCCTATCCATGTAATGATAATCATCGGGATTACGTAATTCCCCTTTGATGTCGCTACTGCTACGAGAAAAATCTGGGTCACTGCCAAAATGCGTTTACAGCAGTGATGCGGTCTAATTTGCTGCACCGTATAATTTAGTGCACTTGGAATAGCTTTTTGAATGATTTAGTCAATGTATTTTTACCCAAATCAGCACTTAATGGGGCTGTTTTACAGCAATAAATATTCAAGTGTTTAAAGTTTTTTTCCCCCAAAACCGAGAATGATTGTTTGTTGTCCGTATAGCGACCACGTGTGACTTCCGCAACTGGGGATGACAAATCACACGGCGTGAGAATATTACCGAGTTTTGAGCATGAGCAGGCTATTACCGCATTAATTCATGTCAACACGTGCTGATTTTGTGATTCGTAATCCAAGCAACAGCTCCCTGGTAATCCGGTCGTAAAAACAATAACAATACCCAGGCAAACATTTAATCCGTCCGTAAATACAATTATTAGTTTTGAAATATTTGTTACTCTTTGAAGTAAATGTTAAAAGACACGAATTAATCTTTAATTTTATCACAATTGATGTGAAACGAGAATTTGTTCAATGTTTTCACTGCACATTAGATCTCTTAAAAGCTGGAATACTTTCAACGATAGGCCAAAGGACATCAATGCGTATGAATTTTGATTTATTTGCATCGCTACCGTGGTTTGATTCATGACTTGTGTGTTTCTAACCTTTAACGCAAATTCTCCTGGGCCAACTTTAGGAATAGGTAGATTGGAAAAGAATTAAGTTGTTGTCTCCATATTTCATAGGAAAGAAGAGATAGGCCCAAATTTCCTATGGACAGTTTTACTATGAGGGGAACAATTTTACTTGATGGCTGGCTTAATTGTCTGAGGCCCACATTTCCTGGAAATAAGAGCCGGGGGGCCAAAATTTACTTTTACACCTATCAGTGGTTGGGTGATGTGTATTGTGATTTGATAATGAATGAATATAGGCGGAAATTTCTTGTGTATTTGACGGGTTATGTTAATGAGTGCTAGCCTAGGCCTAGCGCCTTCCTCATGAGCACAAGCTAGCTACATTCCATGCATCCCATCCCAAGTACCGTGGAAATAATTAGTGATATGCATATGGCCCCGGGTGAAAAATGTAAAAGGCAATGACATAGTGGGTAAAGATTGAAATGATAAGGTTGGTTAAATGGTTTAAATAAATTTATGCAAACTTCTGAAAAGCAAACATAAAAATTAAATTAACATTCGTTTTACACGTAGCATGATTTCCTAAACGGTTAAACGCCACAACCTTATTAGCAGCCTGGGATGCGCCATTGAAATACTACCGTACCCATGATGATTCTTCCACGTGTCCACGAAAACTTATAGGTTTGAAACAACTTTATTTCTGGCAATCTGCTGCCTATACGGCAAATTACGGCTTACGCAATGCCGCTGCGTTCACCAACCCAACAAAACTTTATCCTTAACATTAGTGGATTTAAAGTATAACGCTCTAGCCCGCGACGCAATGTAGCACAACTTACTGACAATTTGAGACGTACTGTACGACAAGCGAAATGATCAAACAATCAACACGTTATCTTCTAGGCTATGTCGCAACCTATTATACAACTCGGTAATCCAATCCGATACAGCGTGACCTAAATAAGAATACGAGAATTTGCATATTCATAGCAGAATGTCCAAATTTGATTGGAAAAATACTGCGATATGATTAAACATATATGTCCATACATGTAACTAATAGACATGCGTGTATACCAACTGACCAATATCATAGCCCGGAGCGGTACCGGTACGAAAACGCGAATAGATAGAGCTATTTTTGGAAATTACGCATGAAATCTAATACTGTGTTAAAACCTTTCGAGAGCTTTAATTAAAAAAATACATGGAATATCTCTTAACAAAATACAAGGTTTATTATTGATACAAAAATCTCGCTTGAGCCAGAATTTCAAGAGCAAAACTGTAAAAACCTAGGAGGAGATGCATTTTTAAGCAAAACTTAGTACAGGCACATATGAGAGGTCACGTACGATTTGATAATCTCCACTCATACACTCTGTGTATAGGTGGAGCTAAAGATAAGAATCCGAAATTCTTATGCTAGGTTAATATTATATAGGACTGTTTTTAATAGCTCCGTGCTGTATGGCAGTATAGCTTTTCCTAGATTTGAAAAGTAGTGCATTTTGATTACAAAAGATATGATCATTTTTTAAACAAAGATGTAATTTCGTCATTAATTGTAACCTTTTCATTACATACATGCTTCCTACAGGTGTTTTGTATAACACAGGTGTTTTACGCTAAAACTCACTATTACAGAAACGATACCGCAGTATCTATTTAGGTGTTGTAGTAAAACTCTCTATTACGGAAGCGATACTGATAGTATCTATTTAGATGTTTTACCTTTTTTCACATTTTCAAAATTGTATGTTAGAACCATTGTAATAAGGAAGTGCTATGAATTAAGTATTGAAGCAGTAATGAAAAAAAAAAAGGTTTTGTAACGTGGCTGACTTTTTTGCTCTTGTCTGTATAACCTACTGAACGTTCTGATACGAATTTTCAAATTACAGTATTCCTAATGATCTGTACTGAATACTTAAGTAATTTTTCAACGAAACGGGTATCAAATATATACAGCAGGTCCTGTGTAGTTTCAAAAAAGTGCACGCAAAGACGAAGCCACTTTAATAATCCTCTACAGTGGCGTATTCAGTATGAGGTCAGGGAAAACTTGCCGCCGCCATCCCCTTTTTTGCGAATTTCGTAAGAAAAACCAAAATAGCGGCATGTGCTAATATTGTAAGGAAGGTACGGGTCTAGGTTTTTGTTATGCTTAAGCCCTTCCTTAAACATATCTTATTAATACATTTTTTAAAACTTATATTTACCCCTAAAATATGTTGGTCCAAAGAAAAATACTTTTTGGTCTAAAATTTAAATTCTGTGTTCAAACTTGAAGATTATTGGTGCAAAATTGAAGACGTTTAGTTAAAAATTGAAGATTTCTCATCAAAACTTGAACAATTTCTACCCCAAATTGAAATTTTTGCAATATATGTAGTCTCATTTCAAGAACCGCCTTTTGCTTTTAGAACACGGGCTCTGTATACCACTATATACACATACACAACGAGTAAAATTAGACATATATTGTAAATCATATACTGATTAAACTTAAATGAGAGTAGCATGGTTTAACAAACTGACAAACATAAACACATTGACTGATAAGATTTTTTGCACAAAAAAAAAAGAAGCTACTTAAAGCTTATGGGTACAAAACCCTCTTATGCTACAATAACAGAAAACAAGACAATAGATACTCAATTCAGTGTGTATGTACACCCACCCTTCCCTCGTACCACCCTACCTAAACCCCACTCCCTAATTCTCTCTCCTTCATTACCACCTGAACATACCTTCATCACCTACCAAAACAAAACTAGTAAGGATTCAAGAAAATGCATAACACAAGTATGTAATACACGGGTTAGAATAAACTTTAAGTCAAAGAATAGGAATTTTACCGGATTTTTACCGTTCCCAAAGTCATTCTTTTCCAAAGCTAACGTGCATTGTGTAACGTCATGTAATTACACTCCCCAAGCTAAAACATTTAGAAAAATGGATAGCTGGATAGTAAACTTGTGGAAATTTACGAACAACGAATTGCCGGCAGGCCGGTAAGCTTTCTAATATGGATAAAATGCAGAAGGGGGGAGAGGGGAGGAGGAGGGCGCTTTCCTGAGTTCAAGATGGCGATGAGGTACGCTAAAAAATGAGAGAAACAATGTGTTTATAAACTCTGGATTGGCAGTTTATTAACATTCAAGACTAAGGAAACAATATTTTAATGGCTTCGGGTATTAAATATGACTTTTATAATAAACTGGATGTGATTTCAGTCACCCACGAGATTGAAATGAACCTGGGATATTAAAAAAATTGACAAGGGCCTATTGGCCTGGGCCAATGTGCATACTATAGCCTTATACAGTAGGCCTAATGTTGAGCCCTACATGCATCTGTGCAGTGCAATGCACATGAATCCAGGTTCATTTTAGCCTCGCCCGTGATTGAAATCACATGCAATGTGTTATAAGAAGTCATATTAAATAACCGAAGCGATTAAAATATTGTCCACTTACCTGCCAAGTTGCTAATGAACTGCTCATCCAGGTCATTCCCGTCGTAGTCTATACTCCATTTCGTAAGTCAGCATTAAAGTACTGGGCATATATATGTACAGATGCAACGCACAGATAACACATGATCCCCTTAGCTTCAATGATCGTTGAATGGGTCTTTTAAACCAAGTGTTTCACTTTTTTACAAAACAGTTGCTTAAAATACCAAATTGGCGGCAATTTCTATTTATTGTTGATTTACAATGAACAATTACATTTTCCACAACACATATTTTTACCAACTTGATAATAATTACACAATGCTGATTAAGATACGTACACAACCACTTTTAAACAGCATTTCAATTGAACAGCATTTCAATTGAAGAGTAGAATTGCAGTGTAGTACCGCCCTTAATGTGCGTTCTCTTTCAAAGTCACATTACATGCAAATATGTTACGGCGCCCCATTTAGTTAATACACATGCAGACATGCGTGAGGTTTAAAGGAACATGAATATTCATAAGTGTCCCCACGCTCGGTTTACGCTAAGTTACCACCTTCTTTGTGGAACATTAGGTGACAGCTGTGACGTCATATCAAAATGAATTGATATGAATCAAAGGGAAAACACATTGGGCTATTTTTCTATTCCAAAATTAATTCATTTTATAGATATAAACTTGATTTATTCATTGATGTAATCTTTGCATCCGTTTTGACTGATTTTTTTAAGATTTGTACATTGCGCAAGGTTTGACGTCATGATATTAAACCGGGATTTTGTGACAGTTAAGATAGATTATATGTACCTAGTAAAATGTCATATGTTATAAATATGCAATATTTGAATCGGCTAAAGGGAGGAAGAAAAAGAAAAACGGATATGAATATTCACGAATCTTTGCTTTGCACACGGAATAATGCCCTTTTTCTTAAATATGTCTTGCGCAAAACGTATATTCAGACTGACAAAAAACGAGACTATTGACACGAGGAACTGCCGAAAATTGTTTTACGTAGCGCTAAAACATGAACATTTTGGTGGAATCCAGCCGCAGAAGAAACATTCATGCATTTCTATGTGATATTTCTATCATAAATTACAGAAAAAAAGAGATGGAAACATTTTGGAAAGTTGCGAGAACAGTGCAACTCAATTTTATTTTCAGATTAAGCCCATCTTAGGGCACATGTGATACAACGGCCTGAAAGTGAAACAGGTACGGTAAACTTTGAAAGTTAGGGTCGCCTTATAATTTGACAAAGATAGGCCTAACGTTGTCATTACTAACAGACTAATACTATACAAGAAAAGATTAAACAAAACATATTAATATGTAGTATGGTACAAGTTGAATAAAAGTAGGCCTAAGTAACAGTTACATAAGGTTGATTATAAACAACATGAATTCTTCACAAGACTTCAACTTGAAGGCAAGGCCCTTACTGTGTCAGTCACACTGTCACAGGCCCCCAACATGTAAATTATAGGGACATACTCTGGCTACATCTCACACCATGGCTAAGTTTAAAGATTAGCAATGATTTTTTTAACAAATAAATGCCGAAATTTGGTTATTTAAATTTCAGCATAGGTTGGCTATGTGCATATCTTGGACTAGTACTATCAATAGTATCACTAACGTTAGTATATTTAATTTGGATTTTTATGAAGTTTTGTTTATTTTTCAGTTCTTTTCTGTTTGCTGTGAGTTACTTTTTTATATATGAATTTAAGTCTAATAATTTTAATTTGCATAAATTTTGAGAACCTCTTTAAAATCAAAACTAAGTGAGGTGCACTTCTAGGCCGAGGGAAAGGGGGTTGCTGCCCCTGGCGGCTGGTGATGCCTCCAGAGTCATATATAGTCCCTGGTAGGAGTAGCCTACTGTCGTATTGATGACAGCTGTGTTTTTATTGCTGACATTTACTGATAATTAAGACACAATCCTAATATAGTTCCCCTTAATTGAGGCACAATTGAATGATATTAATTTTCAAATAGGCCTATTTATAAATTCAGACTAAGAGAATATGGGTAATATATGGTCGCAAAAACCTTTTTTGACATACACGCTACCCAAAAATATTAATACACAACATTTACACATCATCAGAAAAATAGTAATTGCTATCCCTGCTTGATAAATTTGATTTTGTTTTTTTGTTTGTTTGTTTTTTTTTTTTTTGGGGATAATAAAGTGCACCCTCACTTTCAATCTAGTGCTCCTGTAAGTACTTAGTTAAAGTGGTCGGGAGGCGCAGGTGGAATACTCCTCTGAAAAAGTGAAACCAAGTGACCAAGTTTCCAACGTACAATGTAAAGATATATGGACAGGTAAGAATAAAATTTTCATCTAGATGAGATAGATTAAAATTTACGAAAACCATGCAAACAGCAAAAGGGCCCCCAAATCGGTCGTTTACAACATTGTAAAACTAAGTGTTCTTATTTAGCATAAATCGGGCAATAATTGTCACTTTAGAATGGGAGTTAATTATGAATTAATTTTGCTGTATTTCTGCTCATACAAAATCACTTTTGACATGTTTAAAAAATGCACAAAACCTGGATTTGTTGTAACCTAAATACTTTAGGGCCTACAAATAGGTATTGTGACCAATTAAGACTGTTCGGCCTCAGAATTTAATGTTTCATTTCAGGGCAAAAATCTTTGTCCATATACCTTAAAAGTAATTCAATTCCATTATTTTTGCCCCAGGTCTGGTCTGGACCCAGTGTGTGGAGACGTGATTGGATTTCCATATTTCAAGGTCATCCTTGCCCCAGTTCCC
>JAIGNY010000483.1:0-7500 GCA_020152595.1 Chiridota heheva
ATGTCAGTTATATGCCTTTTGGGCGCATTTTTGAGTATGCCTGACGGCCTTATTGCACATGGAACTTCTATGACCTTACACTGACCCCAGGGTTTCACGTGGATACGCGGGCACGTCTGTCCACGATCTAGTTTAGTCGCGCCATGTCCGCAAAAGTGCAAATAAATGCCATCTTCAACAAGTTACACGTAACATGTCAGTTATATGCCTTTTGGGCGCATTTTTGAGTATGCCTGACGGCCTTATTGCACATGGAACTTCTATGACCTTACACCCTGACCCCAGGGTTTCACGTGGATACGCGGGCACGTCTGTCCACGATCTAGTTTAGTCGCGCCATGTCCGCAAAAGTGCAAATAAATGCCATCTTCAACAAGTTACACGTAACATGTCAGTTATATGCCTTTTGGGCGCATTTTTGAGTATGCCTGACGGCCTTATTGCACATGGAACTTCTATGACCTTACACCCCTGACCCCAGGGTTTCACGTGGATACGCGGGCACGTCTGTCCACGATCTAGTTTAGTCGCGCCATGTCCGCAAAAGTGCAAATAAATGCCATCTTCAACAAGTTACACGTAACATGTCAGTTATATGCCTTTTGGGCGCATTTTTTTGAGTATGCCTGACGGCCTTATTGCACATGGAACTTCTATGACCTTACACCCTGACCCCAGGGTTTCACGTGGATACGCGGGCACGTCTGTCCACGATCTAGTTTAGTCGCGCCATGTCCGCAAAAGTGCAAATAAATGCCATCTTCAACAAGTTACACGTAACATGTCAGTTATATGCCTTTTGGGCGCATTTTTTTGAGTATGCCTGACGGCCTTATTGCACATGGAACTTCTATGACCTTACACCCCTGACCCCAGGGTTTCACGTGGATACGCGGGCACGTCTGTCCACGATCTAGTTTAGTCGCGCCATGTCCGCAAAAGTGCAAATAAATGCCATCTTCAACAAGTTACACGTAACATGTCAGTTATATGCCTTTTGGGCGCATTTTTTGAGTATGCCTGACGGCCTTATTGCACATGGAACTTCTATGACCTTACACCCATGACCCCAGGGTTTCACGTGGATACGCGGGCACGTCTGTCCACGATCTAGTTTAGTCGCGCCATGTCCGCAAAAGTGCAAATAAATGCCATCTTCAACAAGTTACACGTAACATGTCAGTTATATGCCTTTTGGGCGCATTTTTTGAGTATGCCTGACGGCCTTATTGCACATGGAACTTCTATGACCTTACACCCCTGACCCCAGGGTTTCACGTGGATACGCGGGCACGTCTGTCCACGATCTAGTTTAGTCGCGCCATGTCCGCAAAAGTGCAAATAAATGCCATCTTCAACAAGTTACACGTAACATGTCAGTTATATGCCTTTTGGGCGCATTTTTTGAGTATGCCTGACGGCCTTATTGCACATGGAACTTCTATGACCTTACACCCCTGACCCCAGGGTTTCACGTGGATACGCGGGCACGTCTGTCCACGATCTAGTTTAGTCGCGCCATGTCCGCAAAAGTGCAAATAAATGCCATCTTCAACAAGTTACACGTAACATGTCAGTTATATGCCTTTTGGGCGCATTTTTTGAGTATGCCTGACGGCCTTATTGCACATGGAACTTCTATGACCTTACACCCTGACCCCAGGGTTTCACGTGGATACGCGGGCACGTCTGTCCACGATCTAGTTTAGTCGCGCCATGTCCGCAAAAGTGCAAATAAATGCCATCTTCAACAAGTTACACGTAACATGTCAGTTATATGCCTTTTGGGCGCATTTTTTGAGTATGCCTGACGGCCTTATTGCACATGGAACTTCTATGACCTTACACCCTGACCCCAGGGTTTCACGTGGATACGCGGGCACGTCTGTCCACGATCTAGTTTAGTCGCGCCATGTCCGCAAAAGTGCAAATAAATGCCATCTTCAACAAGTTACACGTAACATGTCAGTTATATGCCTTTTGGGCGCATTTTTTGAGTATGCCTGACGGCCTTATTGCACATGGAACTTCTATGACCTTACACCCTGACCCCAGGGTTTCACGTGGATACGCGGGCACGTCTGTCCACGATCTAGTTTAGTCGCGCCATGTCCGCAAAAGTGCAAATAAATGCCATCTTCAACAAGTTACACGTAACATGTCAGTTATATGCCTTTTGGGCGCATTTTTTGAGTATGCCTGACGGCCTTATTGCACATGGAACTTCTATGACCTTACACCCTGACCCCAGGGTTTCACGTGGATACGCGGGCACGTCTGTCCACGATCTAGTTTAGTCGCGCCATGTCCGCAAAAGTGCAAATAAATGCCATCTTCAACAAGTTACACGTAACATGTCAGTTATATGCCTTTTGGGCGCATTTTTTGAGTATGCCTGACGGCCTTATTGCACATGGAACTTCTATGACCTTACACCCTGACCCCAGGGTTTCACGTGGATACGCGGGCACGTCTGTCCACGATCTAGTTTAGTCGCGCCATGTCCGCAAAAGTGCAAATAAATGCCATCTTCAACAAGTTACACGTAACATGTCAGTTATATGCCTTTTGGGCGCATTTTTTGAGTATGCCTGACGGCCTTATTGCACATGGAACTTCTATGACCTTACACCCTGACCCCAGGGTTTCACGTGGATACGCGGGCACGTCTGTCCACGATCTAGTTTAGTCGCGCCATGTCCGCAAAAGTGCAAATAAATGCCATCTTCAACAAGTTACACGTAACATGTCAGTTATATGCCTTTTGGGCGCATTTTTTGAGTATGCCTGACGGCCTTATTGCACATGGAACTTCTATGACCTTACACCCCCAGGGTTTCACGTGGATACGCGGGCACGTCTGTCCACGATCTAGTTTAGTCGCGCCATGTCCGCAAAAGTGCAAATAAATGCCATCTTCAACAAGTTACACGTAACATGTCAGTTATATGCCTTTTGGGCGCATTTTTTGAGTATGCCTGACGGCCTTATTGCACATGGAACTTCTATGACCTTACACCCTGACCCCAGGGTTTCACGTGGATACGCGGGCACGTCTGTCCACGATCTAGTTTAGTCGCGCCATGTCCGCAAAAGTGCAAATAAATGCCATCTTCAACAAGTTACAC
This sequence comes from Chiridota heheva, assembly GCA_020152595.1. Taxonomy (NCBI): domain Eukaryota; kingdom Metazoa; phylum Echinodermata; class Holothuroidea; order Apodida; family Chiridotidae; genus Chiridota; species Chiridota heheva. The sequence goes on from JAIGNY010000483.1 coordinate 3,129, forward strand.
GTAACATGTCAGTTATATGCCTTTTTTCCTTTCTCGACCCACAATTTTATTTTTATTCGACCCATGTTTTTCTTCACTCAACCCATGAATTTGCCCTGTCGACCCATGATTTACCTTACTCGACCCATGATTTTGCCTGTTCGACCCATGATTTTTGCCCGCTCGACCCAAGATTTCCAATCATTCGCCCCACGATTTTCTTTACTCGACCCATGATAATGTCCGCTCGACCCATGATTTTTCTCGCTCGACCCATTATTTTTCAATCATTCGACCCAAGATATTCCTTTCTCGACACATGTTTTTTTTTCTTTCTTTTAACAATGGCTGCATGAGCCATTCTCTGGATGGTTATCCACGTAACGTAACACAGCATGGCCCCCATAATAATTGTATGGTTGATAAGTCTTTTTAAATGTTGGGGAGGTAGAGTTTAATGAAATAAAAGTATCCCATTGAGTTAAGAGATATTTCAAGATTTTGTATTGCGCCTATATTAAGCAAAACAAAATGGTGTGGGCCTAGAAACTGAGGCCAACTTTAATATCATATTCCGTTAAATGGATAACTTGGAGAAGTAAAAGTTTACAGTTCTGTCCCATTTTGTAGAAATGACAGGTGTTTACTGCAATGAGTGGAGTCGTCTTTTATCTTCTCGATAATTATGAATGTAGGCCCTATTTTATATATTTTGTTATAATATTTTTACTAATTTCGTTTTTTCCAAATTTCGTCAGGTGTTAACGCGGACAGGTGGAGATATGATTAATATAAAACTGTACATTACCGTTTTTACCCCCTCCTTCCCCTCCCACCGGAGCTCCTAAAATTCAGAAACTTTTAACAAGCAGATATCCACCGTCCAAGGTGCCCTGCAGGCCACATCCCTTGAGAATTTGACCTGAGCGAATCAAAATTCAGTCGCATAGGCTGTTTATTTTACGACTTGGATTAAATGAAGGGGTGGCGCGAGGAGTTCCCGACGAAATGAACTTCAATTGATCATCGGGCATTGGTTAAGTTGGTGGGGAAGGGTGGGGTGGTTCAGGGGTGTAGGAAGATTTCGAAAAGTGGGGGAACGACTTCTTAGGCACTTCCCCAAGTCATTCATATGTATATGTCTTCCCCATGTCTGTAGATAAAAAAAAATAAAAAAAAATATTTTTTTTAAGGGGCAATTTCCAATGGGAACACATTTCCCTGTACATGGTTTCCTACTATTACGTCGGTAATTAGGGGAATCACATTTTGAAAGGGATTTTTTTGTAATATTTTTTAAGTGTGCGCAAATTCCATCAAATACTTGCACCTTTGGCAGTAATTGAGGGTTGTTTTCATTTCAAAAGGGGCACTTTTGTCAATTTTCATAAAGGTGGTGCCCCTCGTTTCCTACACCTGGTTCTAATCCCGTGACACCCTATAATACAATCATGCTGCAAATATGCACACAAGGGAAAGTGACAAACTCATATGAATCGGAAGTCAATTCCTTTTACAAGCCAATATTCATTTTCTGTCGTTTGTTAGCCTATTCATGCGTACAACAGAAGAATAAGATGCCCGGATAAGATGACAAACATGAGAGCTATTTAAAGGTCTCTTTTATAATATATGCCATCAAGTTTACAAGTTTATTGGTATCTTTGTGTCACCTCTGCTGAGGTATAAGAGTACAAAAGACGCAAGTAAAATACAAATGTACAAGAACACCCTTTCAAAAAGGGCTGTCGTGGCAATTTCTGTTTTTTTTTTTCTTCTTCAAATTTGTCCGACGCCTTTTTACTGGTCACACAAAAGTGTATTCTTAAAAGGGGTTTGGAGATGTGAAAACAATGCTTAATTGCTATAGCATCTATTAAAGGAAAGTTATTGTCCCATGAATACATTGAGAAGTAAACGCGCCGTGCTAATGACGTCACTTCCGGTTTTCAATTTTCCTTATTGATTGCAGCACTGGAACAATACCTTTCCTTTAAAGGTCATAAAAGAGGAATACAAATTTCATCAAAACCGGTTAGAAATTAGTCACTTTTGATTTGGAGCGCTCTGTATAAACTCTCACATAATCCTTTGTTCTATAGAAGCAGTAAACTGGTAAAGTAAGAAATATTTAGTGACATTTAGTAGTTTAAGGTTTCTTCCGGCCTGATGGTATAAAGTTGCATTATAATATATGTTCCAAATTTGCCGTCTCTGTGTTTAATCAATAAAGTTATAGTTATTTGCGATATGGGTTAATGTATCCAAATAAGTTCCCGCCTGTCTCGACACTGAGCTAAAGTTTGATATTGCTAAGCAGTGTAATTATATGTTTAATCGCTGGTCGGACGCATGATCTTCCATTGCATGCGTCCAGTAGCTTTAGGAAATCAGAGTTATGTATCCCTGTTTCGTCAATACAAATGCCAAACTAAACACATTGCTGGACGTGCTTCCCCGAAAATTGAAGAGAAGTTCTCGAAAATTGAACCAAATTATCCCAAAAATGAATGAAATTGCACGAAAATGAAAGCAAATTCAATAAAAAAATCCCGAAAATAAACGAAATTAAAGCAAATAATGTCTGAAATAAAGGAAATTTTGCGAAAATTGAAAGATATTTTGAAGACTTTTTTTTGGCATAGTTCAAAAGTGCCCTTTCAAATATAGAAAAACTGCCTATATCCAGCTATCCTAGTATAGCTACCTTAGTATACACCAGACATTCCTTTTGTAGAGCAAAATTAAAAAGTAATACAAGCCTCTCAACTTAGTATAAGAGAAACAAATCGTGAATATTTCTGCATTTTTGGGAAATTTCCATAATTTTCGAGCAGGATTTTTTATCTCCATTTTCCGGATAATATTTAATGTTCGGGAAATTTCCTTCACTTTCTGACTTTGCAGGACCTTTTCATCATCTGAACATACAAAGATTCCAGGTACTTTTCTTTGATTTTCGAAATAGTTTCGGAAAATTTTCTTCATTTTCGGATAATTTTCTTAGATTTTCGGAACATTTTGTTCCAATTTTCGGAAAATATTCATCAATTTTCGGGTAGTTTTCTTTATTTCCGGGCAAATTTTCTTGCATTTTCTTCCATTTTCGGGAAATTTGCTCTAATTATCGGGAAAGTTTGCCAAATTTGGGAAAGTTTTCTTCAATTTTCGGGAAAATTTCTCCACGTTCAACAATCATATATGATTAAAATATCAATATGTGTAATATTCTTTGTCCTTAAATTATGCTTAGGGTCTATGGCTTGTTTTTACTTTCCGTACAATCCTCATTTATGACAGAAGCGGCTGAAGTATTCTAGGAACTGAACAGGTATAGCGGTTATATTTTCAAGGTGTATCAGTCTATTAAGGATCAAACTAATATACCGAAGACCCTATCTGCAGTGACACATTCACCACAAACCGCGTAACCTCCGTAAGCGACCTCCGTAAGAGACCTCCGTAGTCTAGTGGTAAAGCCTCCGGTTTGGCGTTCTAGCGTCCCCAAATCCCGCTTCAAACCATAGGAGCCCCCTCCCCCCCCCCTCCAGCCCCCCTCCCCCTTACACACACATTTATCCAAAAACTGACAAAAGTGCCCGTTTTGAAAATAAATAAGTGCTCCTCAATTACTGTCAAAATGTGCCCTCGCTTGATTTTCTGCCACCCCTTGACCCGAGTTCCTTCCGACACCCCTGTTTTAAGTTCGTATATACCTTCAACATCCGACGAAGAACGGCTGGATGATCACGAATCTTGCCTGTCAGACTCAGAGGATGTTTTGTTTCGTGGTGTTTCCTTTTTCTATTTCCCATGAAAAGTTGCGCTTGTCAAGAAATTGCGTTTCCTGTAAGTTCTGGCGGACAACATGGTGTCACAATGTGGACAGAATTTCATATTCTTTGGAGTTTAAGCTTGTTTCTCCATTACTAGGCTGCTAGGTGTACGGATCTGAAGCAAATCAAACGACATATTAATAGAACGTATTAAGTAATTATACAAAATCAATAAGAATCAGACAATACAATAGGTGGGTCAGAAAAGCAGAACGTAAAACAATTTTATCATGGATTTCGAAGAATAAAACAAATGGGTGCACGATAATTTTGTTCTCTACCATTTTCATAGTTTTTGACCCGATTATATACTATTTTGCAAAAATCACGCAGTGTGAGTCGTTTGGCACTTGATGGTGGGTGGGGAAGTCTTCTAGCAATTGTTTTATGTTATGTAGTTGTATACACATAGTCAGTGGCGGCGCTACGGGGGGTTTGCCCCCACGGGATAGCTTACTTCCACTTCCCTCGCTCTTGCCCCGAGATCAAAATTCTGGCGCCGCCGTCATTTAAAGATAAGTCGGGTCAATTTGTCCTAAATATGAGGGAACTTGCGC
>JAIGNY010000483.1:10000-42500 GCA_020152595.1 Chiridota heheva
TAGCCTGACCTGGCGTGATATCCAGTGGAGCAGTCAGTTATCTCTTACACAAGCAGTGTTGTTTATCTGGCTGTCATCTCAAGAACGAATACATTGCCTCTTCTGATAGCTGGTAAATAACAGCAGTAATTTTTTCAAAAAAATGAAAAAAAAGAAACAAACAAAAAAGTAACTGCCATGACTTTTGGACATGAAAATCACTGCTATAAGGCAAATAACTGTTCTTACTCTGTTCATAGTGTGTAACCTAATAATGCATACGTACATGTAAGTGGTAATTTTCCTTCTTACAAAAATATTGAAATATCTCAGCCTGCTGATATGTAGAAGCAAAGAGTGTGGAAGCTCTTTGGTAGAAGCAATCGTCATCTCTTGATAAATACCTTAAACATTCAAATCCGAATAAAGCATGTCCCATACATGAGGATGCAAACATCGGAAACACTAGCTTTCTGTCTGTCTCTTGCCATCATCGTGGGAAAAAAATTGCACACCGCAAAAATGCCTACCTTGAATATGTTTTGCATGTTATATTATATTTTTGTTTTTTCATTCTACAACAACGCGAATCTAAAAGTAAGATTTCCTGGAGAAAAAAAAGAAAAAGCTTATATTTTTCCTTTTCATTTTTTAGGGGCTCAGCATTAGGTCAAAAGAAACTAAACAATATTTGTAAATGATTCTATAATATTCAAGATGGCCTAGACCTGAAAGCTCTTTGCCTAGACTGAACAATCATTTTGTTTCAACTTGATAAATGTCAGTGATGGACATGTCAGTTACATTTTGAATGTGGCCGTAAACAACGATGTGCGTTGCATTGTCTTTATTTGCAAAATACCACGCGATCCTCTGCAGAGTAGGCTCTGCACTCAAAAGGAAAACAAAGGAAACTCGGAAACTATAGTTCTTCCTTAAAAGCATTTATTTCCCGAAGTAAAAGTGACAAATGCAAAGAAGATTGATCGAATTTTATCCGGACTTTCACAACCTAAAATTTAAATTAAAATTATCCTACAAAATTTGGTCTCACTCAGTCTTTATGCTGAGTGATCAGCCCTAGCGTCAGGACTATGTCCACACTATGTGGACCAGTTGAGCGAAAGGACCAGTTCCAATGAAAACGTTCTCAAAAATTCCGTGTTCATTGAAAAATGACCAATACCACCAAAAATTGATAAGATATATTGCTTTCCACCTATAACAATCATCGGTATTGTTTTCATTGAACTCTTTAAGAAATTGTAATGCTATTTGTTGAGGGAGATTTTTCTACCCATAGTCTGCCATGTTGTCTGTTCAGAATCTTGGAAATTATCAAATACATTCTTTGCTAATAGTTTTTGCTTATAACAGGAATAACTGCAAACATGTTTTCTGTCTACCAGTGTAATTTTAATTTAATTTTACTATTGTTTCAAGATTTTATTGTAAGTTTAAAATTTTAGTCATGGGACTACTTCCACTAAAATTGTAGTTCCAAAATGTGTCAACTGGAATGTTATGTCGTGCTTACAGAGATTGATGGAATTTGTTGTTACAAACACCATTATTCTATTCTTACCTTAAGGCATCAAGGGTAAATTGACTTACTTGAGAAATACATGTTAAGCCCTACCTACGAAGCCTAGAGGTTAGGCAAATATATTGGTTATCAAATGAATTTTAGCTTTCTTTTTGATCAAAATTGAAAACAAATAAGATGAAATGCTTTGAATATGCAAAAATATTTCATGGAAAATGTAATTTCAAATTGTTCTGCAATCCTAAAACTAAAAATATGGGACACTTAAGGATTTATAACATAAAAACACATTTTTCCCTGGAACTGGTACACACACCGTTTGGTATCAGCAAAAAATGAATAAATAAAAACTAGCAAAAAATAACTAAAATAGAATTGAGTAGCTCAGCTCTAGCGCCTTATGCTTATTTCGAACACTGAACCAAGGTGCGTATACTTTGTATGTGGTTCAGTACATAATGCTGAATCTCATTTGGTGGAAGGTCTAAAGAGGTTCTGCCCACTCTTAGGCCTGCTCTTACCACTCTTAGGCCTGCCCTTACCACTCTAAGGCCTGCTCTTACCACTCTTAGGTCGCCCTTACCACTCTAAGGCCTGCCCTTACCACTCTAAGACCTGCCCTTACCACTCTAAGACCTGCCCTTACCACTCTTAGGCCTGCCCTTACCACTCTAAGGCCTGCCCTTACCACTCTTAGGCCTGCCCTTACCACTCTAAGGCCTGCCCTTACCACTCTTAGGCCTGCCCTTACCACTCTTAGGCCTGCCCTTAAAACTCTTAGGCCTGCCCCTACCACTCTTAGGCCTGCCCTTACCACTCTAAGGCCTGCCCTTACCACGTTTAGGCCTGCCCTTACCACTCTTAGGCCTGCCCTTACCACTCTTAGGCCTGCCCTTACCACTCTTAGGCCTGCCTTACCACTCTTGAGGGCCTGCCTTTACCACTCTTAAGGGCGGAAATATTTAATAGCACATCAATTAATTACAACTGTTGTCATCCACTGCTGTGGGATTGAATTTCAAATTTGCAATTCAAAACTCGAGGCTGTCAAAAGGGATTTGATATTGGTATGGGCTAAGGTAAACCGCCTGTACTATCTTCGTAGTTAAAAGATCCCCTTGAAATGAAAGGTAAGGAAGTTTTGATATTATAATGCACAGGGGTGTACACCAATAAGCAAGTTCCCCTTTTTGGGATAAGATTTGCAAGTGATAGGCTACAACCAACTAAGGCTGTGGTCAATAGGGCTCGGCTTCCCATGAAAAAGGAATGGCATTTGACATTAGTTGATTTGCCTGTAACTCAGTGGCGTAGGAACAATGTTTTGGCTTAAGTGGGGGGGGGGGGCTGAAGCTTTATTTATCCAAGGACCTCGACCCCCATCCCCACCCAGAAGCCTCGTTTTTGGCATGGTTTCTTGGGCATGTTTGGCGCTTTGGGCATTTTTTTCTCCAAAGAATAATGAACAAGTGACATTCTTGTTATCTTCTTTTTGAATTCTAACAGACTTGCCGGCAGTAGACATGCGTGCACCTACAACGGTACGTGTAATTTGTTATGTACGTACAACTGTACAAACACATTAGGTGTCACAATACACGCACGCATAATTTTTTTCCCCAGGAGTTTTTAGGACAATTTGGATTGATATCAGTTGAAAATCACTGTCTAATTTTCAACAGAATAAACGCAAATTGCTCTAAACTCCTGGGGAAAAAAATTATGCTGCCTGCACTCAGAGTCTGCGGTAGCACGCAAATGTTATGTTTGATGCAGTTTCGATCAGCTCAAAATGATTATGAGGGTGCTAAGAAGTAATAAAATCTCCATCGAAATTACATTACCTTTTTTATCAACATAATCGAAGAAATTAAAACATATGACAATATCCTACAGAGTTATATTACCTAAAGTGGGTATAGGTAAGTCGTATAAGGGTTTTTTCGTATATAAGAAGTGAATGGGAGGGGAGGAGAAGGGGGGTGGGGTAAAGCATAATTTATCCTTCCTACATTTTGACTGGGGCTAAAGCCCCCCCCCGCTTCCTACGCCCTTTCTGTAACTTCATAGTCATCCACCTCGCTTGATGAATCGCAACAATAGGTGGTCCAGGCCTATATGAGAAATTATATCAGTAGGACCTAACGTTAGGCCTGTTCAGGATGTCATAATTTTGTGTATAAATAGTAATGACCAAATATATATTTTAGAATTTTGCAAACACGTGAATTGTGTGTATTCCTACATAAACTAAAAGCATGTTGCTCAATTGCACACAAATCGTTGCATGTATTCACCGATTAAATGCTCCGTCCTGGATGATCAAATTACCAATTGACCGAGTTGTTTCTGAGCGTATAATGTCAGTGCTTAATGTAATTGTTACATCTATAATTGGATGTACTGAATGCTAAGATTTCCAAAGTTGGGAGCAATTTAAAAATTATTCTCTGTCAACATGTCAGTGGCCCAGCCTTAGCATAAAGTGACCTTCGCTGCCTCTTATATTTTAAGTTACGCCCTAAGTCTAACAACTGCTGTCACTTTCTTACTAAAGTGCAATAATGAAAGAAACAGTAGGAGCAGGCATGGATTGTGTTTCGGACCTAGGCCTAAACCTTCTCCCAATAAAGAATATATCCAATGATACTTCCTTCAACTTATGATAATCTGCAAGAATTTAAACTGCAGTCACAAATGCTAAAATAACCCTGTTAACGGTAGGTAAGGAAGTTTTGGCATTATACGGAACCCTTCACCCAAATCCTATCACGGACCCCCCTCCCCCACCCTGAAGTTTAAATCTTATCACCCCACGAATCCCAAACCCAAACCGAATCACAAATCACAAACCCCCGAAACCCAAATCACGAACTACCCTAAATACCAAAACCATATGTCACTGACCCACATTCACCCCCATTATCCTCCACCCGGGAGGTGGGGGCTAAGTATAGCCTAATCTTAGACCCCTGATAGTCTCACAGATAGCAAAAAGCTAGTGGTCCGCCGGCGGCCCACTAGCGGCAACATCGGCGGTCCATTGGCGACAAATACCGATGGTCTGCTGGCGTAAATGGCAGATGGATCTCCGTCGGTCCACTGACGGCACTTAGCAGATCGCCACCGAGAATCCACCGATGGTCCTTCGGAGGTCCACTGACGGCACTTAGCGGTTACCCACCGTTAATTTACCAATGGTCCTTCGGGGGTCCACCGACGGCACTTAGCGATTAGCCACCGAAAATACACCAATGGTCCTTTAACGGTCAATCAGTGGTATTTAGTAGTTAGCCACCGAAAATCTGCCAAGTCCTTCAGCGGTCCACCAGCGGTATTAAGCAGTTAGCTACCTGGAATCCGCAGATGCTCCTCAGGCGGACCAGCAAGGATATTCAAATGAAAACAATTGGTCCTCTAAGCCATGGGAAGAACGTAACAGCAAACCGCAAAGAATGCATGCAGTATAATAAACCACCAAAAAACTGGAAGTCAAAATGTTACAAAATAAAGACACAAAAACTCTTGATTTCAATCTGTTTGAAAGTATTTATTTACAATCGTATTCATTTAAAGTCATGTTTCTTAACAAACATTTTAAGTAATACAAAATTGGAAGTCCACCAAAGATTAACTCTCATGTCTAATTGTCAAACATTTAGCAAATACTTTGGTATCGATCAATAGTTCTGTTGGATATTTCATATTAATATGGATAATTTTGACAAGGGTTACTTACACTGACATAAAAAATCGTGCTGACATTTATCAAATTTCATTTTTATCATTTTCTTTAAAAACAAAACATTGAAAATTGGAAGCACACTTTAGGATCATTTTGACTAAAAACACATACAAAACCAATTACACAATCTTAAAGGAAATTCCAGTGAAATTTTATCTTAATACATGTATATTTGACAGACAATTAAAGAAACAGATTATTGGAATTCACATGTCTTATTCTTACAAGTATTGCAAAAAAAAATTCTTGCAGGATAACAGTGACTGTTGTAGTAAGTCTAAATCACTCATACAACATAACGCTGGCAGAATATGATACAAATCTTATTTATTTCTTCGAATTTTAAAATCATATTTTCCATATAATTTGGGAATTTTGTCCACCAATTTCCAAAGGAATAAGCACATATTTTTTTTTTTTTCCATTCTACTCCTGCAACATTTGTGTGTAAAATGTGTGAAACATAAGCAAACATCACGGATCAAATTTCAATAACATAAATAAACATTTGAAGACCATTTGCCGGTGTAATGGAAGAGTTGTCTTGGACTCAGCACTTCAGTCACTTTTATGCATGCAAGAAAAATTATTTGAGGCCATAATTTCTGGTAGGAATAAGCAATAAACAAGAGATTTTTACCAATCTATTTCTTGTATTTTTCACTAAATAATATGAAAGAATATTCCTTTAATTTCTGGGGTAAAATATGCAAAATTTTGTGCTTTGTTATCTTTTTCAATAGTTCTTTTAAAAATATGACATCAAACTTCATGATTTATGCTTTCTGGTGAGATATAAGAAATACCTTCTACATGCATTTAAAATGAAAGGTATTTAAAACTTGTACTATTTATTAGCTTACTAAGAAACAATTTGGTCGAGCGGCAGAGCACAAGCCTGCTACGTGGAGGACACAGATTGCGCGAGTGTGAATCCCTCGGAATAGATTCGTCATATATTTTTTTGCAATTGTGAAGTGTTTTTTCAACTTTCCCTTGACAAAGAAAAAATATCATTTTGCAACATTGTAAAGAAATCATATCATTTTAAATACTAGTTCCATTTCAGCAATCACAAAACCATGCAAGGGCAAGTAATCTTTTTTAACCTAGGGTTAAAGCCAAAAATTGCTCAATTTGAATTTGTTTTTTTTTTCTTCAATTTTAACCAAAGTTTGCATCATTTCTCAAAATGTCAATGTTTTAGCTTTCATTTCACTTAAACTTGTAATGAAAGGAAAGTTCTCAAAAAGCTTTATAAAAGAAAAAAAATCCTAAAACACCCACTCACTGTTGGAATTAACTGTTTTAAAGTCTATGTACATAGCAACAGGTTTCCATTAATTTACAGTTTGTAAAGTAACATAATTATTACAAGCGAAGTCCATTTTTTAAAATTCGACATTAAAATATGGAAAACAAACTGGGAGATTTTTACCCAAAAATTAAGAACCAGCAGTGTTTAGAGTCATCAGACACAGATGACGAGTCACAATTTGATGGCAAAGAGATTCAGCAAGATTTTGTTTGTGGCAAGGATAAAATTCAGTCTTGTCAATGTGAGCCGGAAGAGGAAGAAAATTAGCCCCCTGCAGTGCCGGAACATCAAGAAGACCATAACCAACACCTTCAAAACACACGAGTGGTGAGGAGGACAAATTTTACTTTATTTTGACTAGTACCAAGTGTTACAAAACATTTAGAAAAATGTAAATGAAAGTATATAATAAATAACTTTGTATCCTATTTTTGCTTATGACTCTTAATTTGTACTAAATTTTACCACAAAACTACAACCTTACACTGGCTGTCATACTAAATGCAGTGGACGGCAAGGCAGTATGTTGACATGTACACTGTAACGCTTGCCCGTATTTGTTTGACTAATGACACATCACATTATAAAAATGGGTTGGACTTAGAATTGAACAAACAGTCGTCTAAAGAATAGTCAATATTTCAATTAATTTGAATCTTCTTAAAAACTGTAGGAAATTTTGGAAAAAAAACAAATGTATAAGTTGTTTAAGATTTTAATTATCTATATTTTGGTAGGCAAATTGCTACATATCCATAGACCTTCAAGGTTTACCAAATACTGTAAAAGATGAAAATGAATTTCTAATAGCTTAACAAAAGCGTACATTGATAAAATACATAAAATTCAAACCTTATATTATCAACCCTATAATAAAAAATTCGTTAAGTTTAAAAGCACACACCCAAAATTCCTTAGAATAATTTGTTTAAAAATGCAAACATACAACGAATCTTAAATTCTACATCAGTTGAGTGTACCTAAAAGTTGCCAAGAAGAAATGAAACGATGTTAAAAGCTTATGTGGCAATTAACTAACAAATAACACATCTTGTCGTATGTACCAGTACAAGTTTGTAACAAAGAGAGAGAGAGAGAGAGAGTTGAACACACAATTACAATGACAGGGTCGTCGCCTGCGTATTCGGTTAAGATAGTACAAATGCTATCACGAAACGCTTAATACGACCGGACGAGAACACAGGTACGACGTACGGACAGACATAACATCGACAACCAAGTCAATGTCCACGGCCTTTGATAACCAGTTGTGGTGCACTGGCGTGTAACAAAGTACTTAATACTTCTTAAATACCCACCATAAAGACAAGGAAATGCGCAGTGGCTGGTTTACATAACAACAACACAAATGAACTAACCTACAATACTGGGATAAGTTTAACATTCCTAATACTGGCAATAATCAATCTTGATTACTTCTGATAGGGTTGGGTGGTATCGGCAATTTGCCCATACGTTATACCATCACAACTATACCGGTATTACCAAAATACCAGCAAACAAAATATTAAAGAAAAAAAAGTCGTGAAAAATACCAATCAAAGGAGTGATAAATGTTCTGGGTATCACGGACAAAGTCAATACATGACAAGCCATGCAATTAAAAATGCACAGCACACCCAACAAACATCGACGGAAATACTCAACAATTCCAATATCACACACTAAAAGAAAATTGATAGTCTAATATGAAATTTAATATCTTTCCTTGTTACATCGGCAATTCCCATGTTAGATTGTTAAATGAATGTAAAGTAAACAAGACATTTTACGATTGAAATATTCTTTCAATCTGCACTTTACTTTGGAAAACCTGTGCAGCTCTTGCACAGTTCTGGTTGGAGAACCGCCAAAAGACAATATACTAAGTTTTCTAATTCTACCCAAGATTCGATCCTTGATTTGAAAGTGATTTTACTTTTTTGTCCGATTTAAGGCAAGTTAAGAGTCAACAATGATTTTAAAATGAATGTTTACAAAAAGTCTTAGTACACTTTTGGAACATACCTCCACCTAAAAGTGATCAATTTATCACTGTCTCTCTCAGTTAACTCTAAATTTTCAATGTATTTTTTTCAGATGGACTGGATATAATTCAAAATCCTGGATAGATCAGGCAGCTATAAGAGAACCAGTGCTGAAGCGTCCACTAAAACGAAAGCCTCAAAAGGAGCAATGGTTTTTTGTAGGAAATCCGTCACTTCTACAAAAGACAGACGGAGTGGCAGTTATCCAACCCAATGGAGAGGTGGGGAACGACTCATTGTTGAACAAAACGATCCCTTTGGAGGGGTGGTTACGACAACGTGCAATAGACAATTGCGGTATGAACAACTGGTGGAAAGTGTGGCACAAGACCCTCCAGCCCCTGCTGGTGCAATAACTCAAGTTTTGAAATCTTCAAACAAAGGAAATCGCCCAGGAAGACCATCTGAGAAGGTAAGTAATGCTGCTTCCAGAAATGAAAATGGGATTTAAAATGTTGGTTGACGTCACACACATCTTAAACGGAGAAGAATGATGGTCATATTTGAGAAGATAGGAACGGATGATGCCGGGTATTAAGAATTGGGAAATTTATTTAGATTCGAGCAAAGTTATATATCCCACCGGTCAGCTGGACTAAACAATCTTCATGTTTACTGAATCTTCATGTTGAAATATATAATGTGTCTTATTTTCACTGTTTATGATTACCACAGGGGACAGGTGTGACTTCTCAAAGGAAACGTCCGTCAGCTGATCTGGATAAGGAAAATGTTCCACCATCAACAAAACGACCAAAGGCAACTACAACGAAGAACAAACAGAAGACCATCAAGGATAAGCTCGCCACAAGGAAAGATGACCCACAAACAACAAAAAGGGATCCACCGACAATGAAGGGGGACCCACCGACAACAAAGGATAACAACACAAATCCAAAAACAAAACTAGTAAAAAAGAAGGTAAATTGTCATCAAATATCTAAATTTAACATGTATGCCGGGGAAGACTGGCTCATAGGTGCACTAGGCATTTTTTTGGTATGCCCTTCCGCCGTAATATTAACAAAAACGAAAATAAACTAACTAAATTATATTTTAGCAGAAAACAACTTGGAGATTTTTAACTAAATATCGGCTATTTGATCTAAATCAAACTAAAACAAATTTGTGGTATTAGGACGTTTTTAGCAAATTTAAACAATTTCGAATGAATTTTCGGCTTATTAACCTAAAATGCACAGTTTTTTGACCAAAATTTCTTGCCCGACTTGAAATTTATTTGTGGGTTACGTTTGGTTAGTTCACATTCAGAAGTAGACTACATCATCTTCCTCCAAGCTGCCACCGAAAGTTCGATGTTAGCTCTTGAGCTAACAAATCCGTGTGTGCATGGCGGGTAATTTGCATCCTTAGTTTTTGTCATTCTATAGTGATTACTTATTTCATCTTTTGTTTTTTCACAGGCGGCAGAAACTATTGTGATATCATCAGCTGCCGTAACCATATCAAAAGGCCCAACAGACGCAAATCAACAAATGATAATTGATAGAGGACGCTATGAGGAACTTGTGGCAGCGGATGACAACACTTTAATAAAGTTTGGTATGGAAGCTCTTGCAGATGAACAGGCAGCTCCCGTAGATGAGGTACCACCTCCGAGTCCAACCCTTCCTGATTCTCCAAGAAACCCATCCCCACCACCACCTCACATCGATGAAGTACCACTTCCGAGTCCAACCCGTCCTAATTCTCCAAGGAGTCTATCCCCACCACCACCTCACATCGATGAAGTACCACTTCCGAGTCGAATCCGTCCTGATTCTCCAAGAAGCCCATCCCCACCACCACCATTCCAGCCACAACAGCAACCCATATGGCAGCCGCATAGGGGACCATCTGTTGCCCCAACCCCTGTGGAAAGAGACGTTTCAAGCAGAATAGATGTCATGGATGGACAGTTGTACAAATTACAACAACTTTATGATGGCCTATATACTTCCTTTCTTTCTGAGCAGAAGAAGCGTTTTGAACTTGAAAACATTGTCACAGATTTGAAAGCTTCTGTTGCCGTCACCTCCACGCCTTCCACCAATTAATCCTATTATCTTTCTCCAGATATGTCCAACCGTAGTATCTTAACGATACACCCATTACCTCTCCCTCAAATTCAGACTCCAGGCAACTTTGACCGTTCCTTGCCAGCAAGACCCATCTCACACGACTCTGTCTTGGCAGCGACGGAGGAGAATCACTTCTCCTACCTTCGTTATATAAGTACATATATACTGGAAGATGTTAATGGAAATTTGGCAGTCCGACGTCTTGTCAGGGAATCCCTATTCCTTTCAGCACTGATCCCCCTGCTGCAGCAAGAGAGCTCATGAGAAAACTCTTTACTCCCTACGAGCTTGCCGCATTCAACGTGAGGGGAATCAAAACACCCCCGATTCATCCGTCGTTAAGGCAACAGTCTTAGCAATGTGCCGTGTCCAACCAACCATGAGTGCACACACGTGGAATGTATGCGTGAAAGCGATGGACACGGCCAATCGCAACAGTAGGCGATACTCTCGAAAGTTATCTTTGTAAATTTTCCAGCCATGCATTTACATTTATCTTATTTTATTTGCCACTTATTTTATTTTATTTTCCATGTTTCTTATCTTATTTCCCATGTTTCTTATATGTATTCATACAATTTTGTATATATAACCTTTTTGGGCGGGGCAGGGGAATTATGGGGCGGGGTTGTTTTAAGGGCGGGAAAAACTCGGAGTGGGATAGGGCAGTTTATTTATATACTGCAATTTACATTTATCTGCATTCATGAAAAGTGTTTAGGCCCATATATGACAGTTTGGGGCGAGACAAGGGCAGTTTGGGGCGGAGTAGGAAATTTGAGCCAAAATTGGGTCAGTTGTCAAAGGAAATTGTAAATACAACTCAATTTGGTTTTGGATGTGATCATCAGAAATACAATACTCTTGATTTCAGAATTAGATAAGTAATTTCTTCACTGATGTAGGCTTTAATGTAAATTCAAAGCTTCAACATTTCTTCTATTTTCATCAATATCTAGACAAATAAATATGAAATTGTCATAAATATAAAAAGGAGAACTCAAGAACAGATTTTATGTTATAAAAAAAGGGTGCATAACATTGAAAAAGGCATGCATAACATTGATCAGTAGCGTAGCTAAGATTTTCCCCAGGAGGTGGAGGGAGGGGGAGGCTGAAATTAACTAGACAGGGTCCCTGTGATTTTACCAATTAAATACAAAATGATATCGTTCCTGCTGATGGTACTATTTTTTAACCGATACAGATTTAAAGTTGGAAGCAATCTGCTCTTACGTTACTGACAAAGATAACAAATAAAAGAAGATGAACTATTACTTAATACTGTAAAACACGCACTTGCAGTTTCATTTAAATAAAAACAACAACAGTGTAATCAATTTCATGTATATTTCCAATGTGCATTCAGTCATGAAATATATTTGTTAAAAAAATATAGTAATTGGTTTTCCATCATTTATTGTCTATATTTTTCTCAATAGCAGATTAGCCAAAGTACTATTATTTAATCAAGGATACATTTGTGCATAATAAATTGGAAAGGGAGGGGAGAGGGGCAGGTTCACTCGCACCTGCTATGTCCCTCCTTAATTATCGTTGTATGGAGAAACGTATAGCAATCTTTTCAATCGGCTGCTGAGTCTGCTGGAACCTTTTCCCCGTCTGATGAGCCTTTTTCCGTCAGCTGAGCCTTTTCCCCCATCGGCTGAGCTTTTTCCCCCGTCAGCTGATCCACACCCCTCCCCCTCTCTTCCTTCTCACTGCTAAGGATGCGCATTTTCATTTAATTAAGGACCCCTCATAGCTTTCATTTTTAGGAGGGGGGAAGCTAGAATGATGTTATAATTATTTTGAATAATTTACATAAGGCCCATTTGAGAACCATTGCTTTGAAAAATATTTTGGGCCATGTCGCCCCCCCTCCCTTTCTCTGTTCCCGGTGTTGGAGCCCCTGTTGACTCGGTAAGCGATAAACAACCCATTTTTTCCCAAAAATGTTCGCGGAACTGCTTTTATCCTTGCAATAACCACAACGTAAGCATCGCAATTGCCAACCCACAAATAAGTGTGCAATGTCACAAAGCTTAAGTAGGGGCCTATATTCTATTTACAGATTATCAAGAAGGCTGTTAAAAGTTGTAAAAAGAAATGATCCATGGTTTTAACGCACTTTAAAACGATGTTGAAAATAAATACCAGCAAGTAAATTGCTGTAACTTGCAAAGGTTTTGATATGTTTTCAACTCTTATGACATAAAGTGCCGTACAAGTTTTAAAGGTGTGCGACCACGTGGATGCTAGCGTACTGTATAAAAATAATTCCAACCCCAGTGTTAATCCCAACTGTACTGTATTTTTTCTTATGCAAGCCTCTTTGGAAAATGGCGGTCATGTTTGTGAACCACGCTGAAATATTAGCAACGTTTATTTTGCAATCTTTCTTTCATTTTTGTACAATTTATTCCAACTCTCAAATCTTTGCATTTATTTGTGGTGAAAATCACAAGTAATGCTTTTTAGTACGTGTAAATCTGGGTCCGTTTGACAGCTTGTAAAACAGGTGTTGCATAGTCGGATAGTAACGCCAACCCATTGTCAGATTGTTATTGTTAATCAGGTCTAACGTTAGGCTTAAATCAAGTAGGCTTAATTTCGGCATATCAAAGTGAGGTTGTATGTGGAACTGGTTTGAAAGGATTAGGAGACCACAACACCCCTGTCAATAGTTCTGTGGTTAACACTCTCATGACACAGCAAACCAGCTTTACAGAGTTTTATTGATTAAAAGGGATTATTTTCTAGCACAATAGGAAATGCAGGAATCGACTTAACATTACCACCTAATCCTGTCAAGTGCATTCCAAGGTAATGTAAATTACACATTCATTCCCGCTAGCACTGTATATTCAGAGGACTACAACATCAACAAAAATTATGTTTTGGTTGACGGGCAGTTTGTACTAGCATTGCACAAGGACAACAATTAGGAATCGTTTGTGTGCGATGCTGTTATATCTACTGCTCACATGGGTGTTATATTGTCTGGTTTATGACAACACTGAATGGGGAATTGTTGCATTTTTATACTGTTTTTTATAAGAATCTTGATTATTTTGTGGCCATAAATACATTTACCTTTTTTTGGTTTTCACCAAAATGAAATGTATACAACTATGCCTAACATAATATTTCGGTGCAGCCTGGCACCTAAACCTGCCTTGTTGACTTTGTTGTAGCTCATTACTTTAACAAAATCGGTTTTGTGAGATTCTTATTTTATGCAGAACTTTATTTTGATGTAGTTTTTAGTGCATTAACCATTATCAAATATGTATCTCTTTAAATATATTTTTGGATTTTACAAATACTGCCTTGTTTTATGAGCATTTTTGAGTGAAATACTGATACTTTGGTATTTAAATCTACTCCACCGGTTCTGCATTTTCCTGCATAGCGGGTGCAGCTGGTTTTCTGGCATTCCTCCCACCTTCCCTGTGCTGCCCCCTTCAGATAATAGATACTCTCGACTTTCAAATCATCATAGGAGCAATTTTCATAGGTCTTTGTCTGCACTGTAGCATCTGTTTAAAATAAAGAAAGATAAGTTATAGACAAAATACCATGAACCAATCAAATAAGTTGAAACAATATTCATGTTCACTTGATGGTGTCACCCACTTCAAGCAGGCACACACACTTTAAATGCACTTGTTAGTAATCAATAAAAACATGCACATTTTGTTGAAATATAATCAGTGCAAAATATGGACATAGTGAATATGATTGATCACAGCAAAATATGTTTTTGATTTTTGCTAAAAAAAAAAAAAATCAGTGATTATGAACAAAGCTTCACCAAAAGGCCTAACCTAATATTTGGGAAATTGGGACATAATTCCACGACATACAGAGCGCATAGTTTTAGGTTAATAGGCACATACATAACAATAGAAGACTAAATGATTCTAGGTCACTGGATTATCAAGATTCTTGGAAAATGGAAATTTTACACGATTTCGTCAAACATTTTGTCATTTTTCTTTTAAAATTTTATTATTGAACGAAAATGGAACACTGATTTTCAAGCACTTTTCAAGGACTTGCTTTGAATTGTTTTAAATTCAAGTAATTTCAGGGCCATGAATTTAGTCACATTAAATTCAAGTACTTTCAAGGCTTTCAAGCACCCGTGCGAGCCCTGTTCTTATCACACGTGCGCTCTCAGCTGGTTTGTATTCAGGCGACGACGACGACGACGACGACGACGACGAGTGAACACACAATTACATTGACGGGGTCGTCGCCTGCGTATTCGGTTATGATAGTAACAATGCTATCACGAAACGCTTAATACGACCCGGACGAGAACACAGGTACGACGTACGGACAGACATAACATCGGCAACCAAGTCAATGTCCATGGCCTTTGATAACCCAGTTGTGGTACACTGGCGTGTCTACCCAACCCAGGCTTGAACCCAGGGCCTCGTGGTCTGTAGACATGTATGATAACCGCTACACCACAGTTGGTAGACAATATGTGGTTTGTATTCAGGGATTATTTATTATTTTTAAGGGTTTTGTTTGTCATGTGATGCTGGTTTTGCCATGCGATTGGCCCGCATCCTGAGGCTGTTGTGAAATGATGATTCTTGGAAAAAATTAATTTAGAACCCATGATCTATGGTAATGTATCCCAAACATAAAAAATGTCGAGTCCAACATTAACTAGACAGGGAAATATATGTGGACGTTTCTCTACTAACCCCTTGGAATCTCAAAGATTTTTATTATGTAATTCTCGTTTCCCAATCTTACCTCCAAATGTTAAAGAAATTAGTTAACTTTACAGACATAATGTTCCTGAATTTAATGAACTAAGCAAAAAATGTTTACAATTTTTCTTTTTAAATACAAGGGCAATTCACGCTCATCATCGCATTTTTCACTATACACTGTGTGGAAGCTCTTTGATAAGTAATATCAATGATTTCGACAGAGTATCAGATTTTTTATTTCTTTGCCAGATTTTGACATAATCTCAAGTAAATTAAGTTTCCATTTCCAGATTAGATTATAGCAAACATTTTTAAATAACAGTGTGTGAATTCTGACACTGACAACTTTGAAGTGCCCTAATAAATTTTTGGGGCACCCTATTTTGAACAAGTGTGAAATTCCATTGACTTTTGCTTCACCACGCTTTTTTAGTTTTCAGTATGAAATTTTGCTATAGTGGAGTGAAGTTGATGAAGACCAATTAATTGTACTAAACATTGATATATATGGATCTTTAAGGCATTATGTTTTTGAGAGGGATTTGGATACTCTGCATCATGATGTCAATATTTCCACAAGCATTTATGATTTTGTTTCCTTTTTTTATGCTATTTGTCAAGTTTGATTGGAATTTTATGCCGGTCTGGGAGGCCTGGACATGTTAAACCTATTGATTTTTACTTCCTTTTTTGGTTTTCAATGGGAAATTTCCGATATCTAGAAATTAGCTAACTTTGTGAAGTTGATGAAGGTATAATAGCTACTGAGTATAAGTATTAATATGTACATGGATCTTCAGGGCATGTATTACCAATTTTGACAGGGATTTGGGTACTCTGCTTCCATAATGTCATTTTTTCCACAGAATGTTATAATTTTTGATGATTTAGTTTCCTTTTTTATGCTTATTTTATGCTTTGTCAATTTTAATTAGAATTGTATCAATTTTATGCCGGTCTGGGATGCCTGTATGTGTACCTCACAGAACATAAATGCATACCTAATTGCCAAAAATATAACACTACAAATAAGCAGATGTTCATCTGTAATATTAGATATAATTCCCTTGTCTAATGCCAACAACATACCAACTACGAAACCAACCAATAGGCACCCTTCTAAACAATATGTACAGTGCATGAAAAACTGACCTACTGAATTTCACTCAGTGGTGAGATGTAAAGTTCTCACAGGCACAGGTGCTTGCCCCTCTGATGCTGCTGTGTAGTCGGGCATGCGGTTGGTGTGGAATGAAATAACCTTTGACGATGTTGCTGTTCTGATTATCGTTGTGGCTGAGAGGCAGGGAAATTTGGAGCCCTTGGTGCTTCAGAATGATTTTCTTGAATCGCTTCACTTTCCACTTCATCATCCAAATCAAAGGCAAATCGTTGAGTATTTCTGAACAAAAATGGCAAATTAGAACAGCTTAAAAATACAGAATACCAATACTCATTTAAAAGGTAACAGATACATTTACACTGCAAAACAAACCTGTACTCCCTTTTGAGTATGCATGATAGGTTTAGAGAAGAATGTAACACTATTTGTAAGTTATAAATAACTCAAATCTTTCCGCAAATGCAGGATGAGGCGTGTGGAATAATCAAATTACAGTATATGAAAGAAAACAAGGTGACTAAGTTTACACATAACCAGGGTGCGATAAAACACTTGTCCAGCAAGATTGTAGCTGTAATTTGCAGTTTATTAATGTTATTAAAGCTATGAAGATAAGTTAGACTGGTTAAAAGTTTTACTTTTATGTCTCTGAAGCCAAATTTATTTGCCATAGTATACAGGATGATGTTTTTTGATGCATTAAAATGTGATGCGCCATGATTTACAACCATATTCTTTTTATTTCACAACTTAGAATGGTACACATACTTTCTTTTCCTTTTTTTGCTAGCTACACCATCATCCACTTCAGCCTGTACGTCAGAGGCAATCTCAGCCTTTACTGCCATCATATTTGCCTTTTCATACGTGTCTGAAAATAGGAATTACAATAATTGAGCAAACTGCAATTAGAATAACAAAATGGTACACATACCTTCTCTTCCTTTCTTTCTTTTGTTGCTAGCAACGCCATCATCTACTTCAGCCTGTATGTCAGAGGTGACCTTCGCCTTTACTGCCATCATATTTGCCTTTTCATACGTGTCTGAAAATAGAAATTACAATAATTTTTACAAAGGTTGGGTGAGGAAGAAGGTTTGGTGCAGAAGACAAACCTCAGTGCTTGATATCAGCGTATATCGTTCCGCATATCTGTGGAAAAATCGCTGCTTAAATCACCATTAAACTTGAACCTGGGACCTCCAGCATCTGCATTCTATTATACGCTCAGCTGACTGAACTATCTGCATCCCAACAACATGTAGCAACAAATTTCCATAAATTGACAGTTTATAGGCATAATTATCACAAGCCAAGTCCGTTTTTCCAAATTTGATATTAAAGAGATACAAAATATACAAGATTTTCTCCCAAAAATTCAGAACTGCCTTCCTTATTACGCATTATTTTTTGCGACATAACTTGTGATACTGTACATATTATTTTGGGGTCAGTGATGTAGTATTTCAGAAAAATTACTGCTCACTGATTTCAGGAACTTGGCAGAGGGTGTAAAATTATGTAAATAAAAGCGATGGAAGAGGAAACAACTTCAACATTGCACATTAAACTATACAAGAACAAATTACTGCCTATAATAAACATTTTCAACTCCTAGGATGGGAAGAGCTGATACTGGTACTTTGTAAGTCACTTCATATCTCCATAAAACATGAAATACATGAGGCTATTTCAGGTGCAGTAAATTTTGTTGTGCCTTAGATGAAAAAGTATTATACGATAATGCATTATACATGACCATTGATCACTCAATTCTACAACTGTGTACACTTTTGATATGTACATGTCTATACCACAGCATTATTAAGTTTTGCCACCCTTGGCTTACCCCTCATGATCTTTGACATTAAACTAACTGAAAATGTGTGTGATTCAATATGACTAATGAATTGTTTGCCTGTTGAAACTAATCAATGTAGTGAATTCTACTTTTCTTCACTTTCTTTCATTCTGAATCAAGTTGGCCTAGGCGTATTATGAAATTATTAATTCAAGGCTTAATTTACCAAAACGATTAAGGCTTTAAGTGCTCAATGTTTATAGTGGTGAAACTGCAAGCAGTGAGTAATCATCTATATCAATTTAATTTAGTAGCTTTTTCTTCCCAAAGTTTCCCTAACTACTCAAATCAACAGCTAACTACACACTGTATACATTTAACACTTTCACATTATGGAGGCACAAATATGATAGTGGTAAAATGTACTATAACTTCATAA
The DNA here is from genome assembly GCA_020152595.1 of Chiridota heheva. Taxonomy (NCBI): domain Eukaryota; kingdom Metazoa; phylum Echinodermata; class Holothuroidea; order Apodida; family Chiridotidae; genus Chiridota; species Chiridota heheva. The sequence goes on from JAIGNY010000483.1 coordinate 28,820, forward strand.
CTAAGACATTTGTAGGAGAAATTTCACAGTAGAAATCATATCAAAATGAAATAGAAATTGAACAATTCGCTCCAAGCTTGCTTATTTGTACATGATCCTCCCTTACGGGAACTCGGCAAGACTCCTACATGGAGCATAGACGTCAAACTATAGCCTGCATAGCTGATGCCAGTCTCGTGCGACCGGGACGGAAGTGGATGAATACCGGGTTTTCACCCTAGCCTATTCTTTTCGAAAAGTGTTCAGTTGTGACTGTCCTACCATCGGGACCGACAGCTTAACGTCTCCTCCGAAGGACGACGTCTTTCATCTCCAATGGCGTGCATAGGGGGAAAAAACACAACTTTCATGAGGCCGCAGATCAGTAAACAACAGCAATCACACAATGTCAGCACACAGAAACGGGTTAAAGTGAAAGAAATTACGGCCCAACAATTGTAAATGATTCCATAACTAAATTAGGCCTAACGTTAGGCCTAACGTTACTTTAAATAAGTTTAACGTTAAGATCAAACAATAACGTAGGTCTGTAGGCCTAGGCATAGTACAGTAGCCTACTCGTTAGTGTAGGTGGGAAACAAATTTAAAGTTTTGCTAGGGCCTACAGTAGGTGTATTAATTCAGCGTATGCACGAATTCCGCGTAATTTCGCATTTGTTTATTCGTTTACTTCTAGTAATTTATTGCTAAAATCTTACTAATTGTTCTTACTCTTAAAGCATACAAAATTGCGATTGCTGCTGAATTATAAGTTCAAATATGTTTCCGTTCACAAGTAAAAGAAACATTTTTACCTTTTTATTTCGAGCCTACATATGACATCACTCAAGACACTTAATTCTGTAAAAAAAAATACTACTTTTTTTCCGTTTTGATCAGAAATGCACGAATAAAAAAATCCTCAAAAATATTGTCAAGCTTTGCAGGTAAAATAACGTATGGAAATTATTGTAAAGTTACAAAATAAACAAAGTTTGCATGATAAATATTATGTTTCTATGTTTTCGCGACCTTTATCGCTTGCGAAATTCCGGTGCCAGTTTCGCGTATTGTCTTTTCGTAACTACTTGACTGCGCTTGCGCCGTATAAATACGCAATTTGTTATTTTTCTATTACATACAAAAACGATAGAAAAAGGTTCAATCTTAAAACGGATTTTATAATAGCCGACGGGTAACATTGTATCTAAGCCTAACAAAGAGTTTATTTCAGATGTTTTTGTTCAATATATTTGTGAAAAGCTGAAAAGTATATGTATAAAAATGAGATGAATTGCAGAAAATCGTGTGTGGAAAATACGCTCAAGTGGTACACATTTCGTGGTACATGTACACCTTGTCGAAATTTGAAAATAAAAATTAAAACAATTTTACAGTTCAAATACTTTTTAACTAGAATATTTATATCTTAAAGTTTGTATCAATGATGTTTTTTTTTAAGTTAAAAACTACATATAAATAACGAACGGAAATAAAAACAATTCCAACTGTGCTGATTTGGTACACCTACTGTAGGCCTATGCCATATTTCGTGGCAACTTTAGTATTGTTATAATCAATTAACAATTTGTTAATTAAATAATAAGTAACAGAACACATTGACTTAGTCACATAATAGGCCTGTAACATTAGGCTAGGGCTAACATTAGGCCGAAATACGCTAGTTTTATACTGTAAGAGCTAGCCTAAGCGTTAGGCTACGAACGACTGCCTAACGACCAATGACATCGTAAATTCAAACGAGTCGCGAAATTTCTGTATTTTACCTCTTTGACGATGACGAAGATAAGCCTCCAGATATAGTCTTCAAGGCTTCCATTTTTTACCTACTGCTGGCTGGAGCCTAACTCTGTATTCAATTTCGTACAGTCTGCAGTAAACTTGTAGATGAGTGCAGATGAAACTTTTACAGTGAATTTTGGCGCCGCGGATGCCAATTACGTCTTGGCGTATTACGAACAGCGGACTGTCAGTGGTCCAGCGGCGGCACACCGATGCCGCTAAGGATGTATCATTCGATTGAATCATGGCAGATAATTGATAGCGGACTGCCAGCGATCCGCCAGAGGCATACCGATGCCGCTAAGCCCGACAAGTATCAGATAAGAATCGCCGGCGGCCCGCTAGCGTATGCTGACTGGGCTGGGCCAATCTACTTCCATTCAACAACTTGGAAGTTCCAAGCACTTGTATGGCACCTGATGAAATCACTCCACCTATTCAGTGCTGTCATGCAAAATAAATTACACATTATCCATTTAATAGTACCTCAGACTCCATAACAAATGCTATTTAGAATTAGCTATCAGTCATAGTTGTATAGTAAGCTTGCTGCCTATGGATACAACTAACTGGCCAACGTTAGTGTTACTGCTGTTAGCGTGCGTGGGACCCAGAAAACAAACATTCAGATATTAACAAAGTAAAAAGTTTTAGGATATCCCGCGGGAAATTTACAAAAACTTTAATCAGGTGATGTATCACATGATTGGTGTACGCAGAATCCTAATTGCGACTTTAGTATGACATCACTTTGTGTAACTTGCCGTAACAAGAAATGACGTCAAAAAGCCATAACGAGAAATGACGTGATATTGACGTTATAAAAAGACACCCGGTTGAAGATTCTGTCGATTGCATTAGGCCTAGGCCTACTTGAAGCGAACGGTAAATGGCTCGTAACTGTTCACAATTTAACGCGTTTCATGGTAAATAAATTGGTAACAATTATGACTAAACTTATTTTTCTTACCATTAAAGATATTGCGGTCATTTATTGAAACCTTTAACCTCCCATTTACCCGATATTTCGTGAACAAAAAAAGTCGAAGCTCGCTTTGAGTAGTTCCAGACTAGTTTCGAAATTCAGCTAAATGCAACTTAAACATTAATGACGTCACCACCGACCAATGAGATTTTAGTATTGGTTTGAACAGATTACGGGGTCAGAATTTGACTAGGGAACGGATCCGATATTTGCAAGGCATTCTCCATTTGAACAGAAACAGTTCAAATTCGACCCGGACGACTGTTCAGAATAAACCGTTTTGGTTCAGATAAAAATGAACCGGAAAACTAGTCAAATACTTGATCCGGGATTTTTTAGAGTGTATATTTAGAATGGAGACATCGTTGTCATCTCGTTGTCATCTCGTTGTCCTCTCGTTGTCCTCTTGTTGTCCTCTTGTTGTCCTCTCGTTGTCTTCTCATTGTCCTCTCGTTGTCCTCTCATAACCTGTGCATACATTGAAAATGATCCAAACTTTAATTAGTATGTTAGCCAAAAAACGAATAATACAGGTTCCTTTGACATAATTTAAAAATCTTTCTGTTCAGAATTGAACACCTTTACCAGTACAAGAAAACATTATTCTATAATTTGGACCATTTTAGGGTATGTAGAAGTAAGCACATCATTTGAAATATTGTTTTCTTTATTTCAGGGTAAATGATCATTGACTAACGATAACTTGAACGACTAAAATACCTGCCAGTCCGACGACGTGGTTTTTTATAATAAAAAAGAGCGTACCAGTACCACAATTGATCATTTAAAGGTATATGGCCAAGTAGCAACATATTTAGCTTAGTTGGTTTAAAATGAAATACAAATATGAAAACAGCAAAACATCCTATCAGAATTGGTTGGAAATTGAATATTAAAACATTGGAAAGCTTCGATAACTAATTAGCATAATTTGCATAACGCTCTGTGACCTCAAAAAAATGAAAACTAGAAAATTATTCATGGTAACTTATTGTTAGGTCTTTTTCTCGAATAGGAATTTTGAATTTGGTGAACTGAAAATTAAATATTGTTATAAAGTTGGCCTAGATTAAGCAGTAGAACACAATTGAGAACCTTTGATATTTGTAATTTGAGACTGAGAATACAGAATTACATTAAAGAATTGTATTTGTATTCATGTGCATACATTATTACTTTTGTGCATGCTAAAATTTCTAACAAATTTGATTTGATATAAGTATTATTGTGCCATTTAGAGACTTTTGATATTAATTTAGAGGATAAGATCAGTGGTCAATCATGTTAATCTTATATTAAAGCGAATTTCGAAAGAAACAAAAATGTCACCGTGCAGAAAGCATTCCAAAATCTTATTCCGTTAAGGAGATATTCAATTTAAAGTTTAGTATTATTTCTGTAGAAACTACTAAAATCAGACTAGTTGTGAGGTCACAGTCCCAGATTCCTCAAAGTCTTTATGTAATAATCTAAAGAAGGTTTTTTTAATATTTTCACTATTGACATTATTTTTTCATCAAACTTTTTTCAGGTTGTATATTAAAAATACCCTTTCTAGATAACGTTTTACTCCCTTTCTGACATCTCTTGTGGTTCGTAAGCCACAAAATCGCAGGACAAAAAATGACAGAATACATCAAGACTTTGAGGAATCTGAGGCTATGACATCAAAACTAGTCTGATTTCAGTCGTTTCTACACACATGATATCAAGCTTTAAAGTTAGATATCTCCTTAACGGAACAAGATTTTTGGATGCTTTTGGAACCATTTTGTTTCCTTTAAGCCCTATTTCAAATAAGATAGACTTGCTTGACCACCCAACGAATCCTTTAATATCTCATCAACGGAATAAAGATTTTTGAATGCTTCTTAACCATTTTGTTTCCTCTGAAGTCCTCTTTTATGTAAGATGAGCATGCATGACCCCTGAAGTAATCCTTTAATGCTCTTTCTTTGGCAACTTGAAGAAATCTTTACCTGTCCAAATACCTTTAACGTCAAAGATTAGTTTAAGTTTTCATTAGCTGTTTTTGCATATAACTTAGTATTTAGTACTTTTTTATATTTGAGTAATTTGCTATATTTTGAATGCCGCAAAGTTGAGCAAATAAACTATTGATAATCTCTAATATATCTAAAATGTTGCTTTTGAGTGTTTTATATAATAACATATTTCCGCTTGCCCTTATACTTAGGTTATATATAAATAAATGAAACATCTTGACTGTGTTCCACTCTGAAACATTCTCAAAAAACGTATATGGTCATATATTTTCACATACCACGTAAATGAGACCTACTTCTTGGTGATCCAAAACTTGTATATCACTAGACTTTCTTTTATTGGGGATCTTACCTCTCCAATGTGTCCGGTGGCGTATTAAAGGATTCAATCTTGGAAAACAAATAATATTCGAGACGCTTTGTTTACAAATTTCACCCAAAGCAAATCATCTAAACCTACTCATTGCATATGTTGAAAGAAAATGTTAATCTATCCCCTAAATTTCATTACCCTCATGTTTAGTCTCATTATAGACTCTAAAACAAAGTCAAAAGTAGTTGCATGAAATCCCCACGTTTACCCCAATCTTCTGCCGCCCTTATGTTTAGCCTCATTATATACTCTCAAGCAAAGTCAAAAGTAGTTGCATGAAATCGCCACGTTTACCTCAATCTGTTGACACCCTTATCTGCTTATGTTTAGCCTCATTATATACACATAAACAAAATCAAGAGTAGTTGCATGAAATCCCCACGTTTACCTAATGCTTCTGATGACCTTATGTTTAGACTCATTATAAACACATAAACAAAGTCAAAAGTATTTGCATGAAATCGCCACGTTTACCCAATCTTCTGACAACCTTATGTTTAATCTCATTATATACACATAAACAAAGTCAAGAGTAGCTGCATGAAATCCCCACGTTTAACCTAAGCTTCTGATGTCCTTATGTTTAGACTCATTATATACTCTCAAACAAAGTCAAAAGTAGTTGCATGAAATCCACACGTTTACCTCAATCTGTTGACACCCTTATGTTTAGACTCAATATATACTCATAAACAAAGTCAAAAGTAGTTGCATGAAATCCCCGTGTTTACCCAAAGCTTCTGATGTCCTTATGTTTAGACTCATTATATACTCATAAACAAAGTCAAGAGTAGTTGCATGAAATCCCCACGTTTACCTAATGCTTCTGATGCCCTTATATTTAGACTCATTATATACTCATAAACAAAGTCAAAAGTAGTTGGATAAAATCCCCACGTTTACCCAAAGCTTTTGATGTCCTTATGTTTAGACTCATTATATACTCTCAAACAAATTCAAAAGTAGTTGCATGAAATCCACACGTTTACCCCAATCTTCTGCCGCCCTTATGTTTAGTCTTATTATATACTCTCAAACAAAGTCAAAAGTAGTTGCATGAAATCCCCGTGTTTAACCTAAACTTCTGACGCCCTTATGTTTAGCCTCATTATCAACTCTAAAAAAAAATCAAAAGTAGTTGCATGAAATCGCCACGTTTACCTCAATCTGTTGACACCCTTATGTTTAGCCTCATTATATACTCATAAACAAAGTCAAAAGTAGTTGGATAAAATCCCCACGTTTACCCAAAGCTTCTGATGTCCTTATGTTTAGACTCATTATATACTCTCAAACAAAGTCAAAAGTAGTTGCATGAAATCCACACGTTTACCCCAATCTTCTGCCGCCCTTATGTTTAGTCTTATTATATACTCAAACAAAGTCAAAAGTAGTAGCATGAAATCCCCATGTTTAACCTAAACTCTGACGCCCTTATGTTTAGCCTCATGATATACTCTCAAGCAAAGTCAAAAGTAGTTGCATGAAATCGCCACGTTTACCTCAATCTGTTGACACCCTTATGTTTATCCTCATTATATACTCATAAACAAAGTCAAAAGTAGTTGGATAAAATCCCCACGTTTACCCAACGCTTCTGATGCCCTTATGTTTAGCCTCATTATATATTCATAAAGAAAGTCAAGAGTAGTTGCATGAAATCCCCACGTTTACCTAAAGCTTCTGATGCCCTTATGTTTAGACTCATTATATACACATAAACAAAGTCAAAAGTAGATGCGTGAAATCGCCACGTTTACCCATTCTTCTGACGACCTTATGTTTAATCTCATTATATACACATAAACAAAGTTTAGAGTAGTTGCATGAAATCACCACGTTTACCCAATCTTCTGATGACCTTATGTTTAGACTCATTATAAACACATAAACAAAGTCAAAAGTATTTGCATGAAATCGCCACGTTTACCCAATCTTCTGACAACCTTATGTTTAATCTCATTATATACACATAAACAAAGTCAAGAGTAGCTGCATGAAATCCCCACGTTTAACCTAAGCTTCTGATGTCCTTATGTTTAGACTCATTATATACTCTCAAACAAAGTCAAAAGTAGTTGCATGAAATCCCACGTTTACCTCAATCTGTTGACACCTTATGTTTAGACTCAATATATACTCATAAACAAAGTCAAAAGTAGTTGCATGAAATCCCCGTGTTTACCCAAAGCTTCTGATGTACTTATGTTTAGACTCATTATATACTCATAAACAAAGTCAAGAGTAGTTGCATGAAATCCCCACGTTTACCTAATGCTTCTGATGCCCTTATATTTAGACTCATTATATACTCATAAACAAAGTCAAAAGTAGTTGGATAAAATCCCCACGTTTACCCAAAGCTTTTGATGTCCTTATGTTTAGACTCATTATATACTCTCAAACAAATTCAAAAGTAGTTGCATGAAATCCACACGTTTACTCCCAATCTTCTGCCGCCCTTATGTTTAGTCTTATTATATACTCTCAAACAAAGTCAAAAGTAGTTGCATGAAATCCCCGTGTTTAACCTAAACTTCTGACGCCCTTATGTTTAGCCTCATTATCAACTCTAAAAAAAAATCAAAAGTAGTTGCATGAAATCGCCACGTTTACCTCAATCTGTTGACACCCTTATGTTTAGCCTCATTATATACTCATAAACAAAGTCAAAAGTAGTTGGATAAAATCCCCACGTTTACCCAAAGCTTCTGATGTCCTTATGTTTAGACTCATTATATACTCTCAAACAAAGTCAAAAGTAGTTGCATGAAATCCACACGTTTACCCCAATCTTCTGCCGCCCTTATGTTTAGTCTTATTATATACTCTCAAACAAAGTCAAAAGTAGTAGCATGAAATCCCCATGTTTAACCTAAACTTCTGACGCCCTTATGTTTAGCCTCATGATATACTCTCAAGCAAAGTCAAAAGTAGTTGCATGAAATCGCCACGTTTACCTCAATCTGTTGAAACCCTTATGTTTAGCCTCATTATACACTCATAAAGAAAGTCAAGAGTAGTTGGATGAAATCCTCACGTTTACCCAAAGCTTTTGATGCCCTTATGTTTAGCCTCATTATATATTCATAAACAAAGTCAAGAGTAGTTGCATGAAATCCCCACGTTTACCTAAAGCTTCTGATGCCCTTATGTTTAGACTCATTATATACACATAAACAAAGTCAAAAGTAGATGCGTGAAATCGCCACGTTTACCCATTCTTCTGACGACCTTATGTTTAATCTCATTATATACACATAAACAAAGTTTAGAGTAGTTGCATGAAATCACCACGTTTACCCAATCTTCTGATGACCTTATGTTTAGACTCATTATATACACATAAACAATGTTTAGAGTAGTTGCATGAAATCCCCACGTGTACCCAATCTTCTGATGACCTTATGTTTAGACTCATTATATACACATAAACAAAGTTTAGAGTAGTTGCATGAAATCCCCACGTTAACCCAATCCTCTGACGCCCTTATGTTTAACCTCATTACATACTCATCAACAAAGTCAAGAGTAGCTGCATAAAATCCCCACGTTTAATCTAAGCTTCTGCCGCCCTTATGTTTGACCTCATTATATACGTTCAAACAAAGTCAAAAGTAGTTGCATGAAATCGCTACGTTTACCTCAATCTTTTGACGCCCTTATGCTTAACCTCAATATATACTCATTAACAAAGTCAAGAGTAGCTGCATGAAATCCCCACGTTTACCCAACCTTCTGATGACCTTATGTTTAGCCTCATTATATACTCATAAAAAAGTCAAAAGTAGTTGCATGAAATCCTCACGTTTAACCTAAGCTTCTGATGCCCTTATGTTTAGACTCATTACATATTCATAAACAAAGGCAAAAGTTGTTGCATGAAATTCCCACGTTTACCAATCTTCTGACGACCTTATGTTTAACCTCATTACATACTCATCAACAAAGTCAAAAGTAGTTGCATGAAATCCCCACGTTTAACCTAAGCCTCTGATGACCTTATGTTTAGCCCCATTACACACTCATAAACAAAGTCAAAAGTTGCTGCATGAAATCCTCACTATTAGCCCTAAGCTTCTAAAGCGCTCATGTTTATCTTCAACATATACTCTCAAACAAAGTTAAAAGTAGTTGCATGAAGTCCCCACGTTTAACCTGAGTTTCTGACGCCCTTATGTTTAGCCTCATTATATACGCTCAAACAAAGTCAAAAGTAGTATTTTGTTTAATTTCAAGAGGTCTGAACTGTTTTCAAGTGGTCTGAACTACTTTTAACAGGTGTCAACTGGTCTGAACAGGTTTTTCAACAAGTCTGAGCTGTTTTAAACAATTATCAAATGGTATTACAGGTTTTCAACAGGTCTGAACTGTTTTCAACAGGTGTCAAATGGTCTTAACAGGTTTTGTCTCTGGTTTTAAGAGGAAGCAACTATTTCTTAACAGAAACAATTTTTTCTGGCAGATCAGATCTGCATTTGAAAAGTTATTTCAAATGAGGAATTTTACACAGATCATTGATCGAATTTCCTTTACTAACTCTGAACCAAATATTACATTGTTTAGAGAAAACACAAAAGCAAAATAAATAAATAAAGTCAATTGATTTCTTTTTCTTTATTCACAAGCTACATAACTATTATCATGAGCTAGGATATAACATGCAAATATTGATTGAAAACATACTTTGGGAATGGCAAGATTTTTTTACGCTGTAAAATGTCCATAGCCCTTTTTTGTTAGTACTAAAAAACATGTAGAATAAACTATACTTAGGACAATAGAAGTTTTGAACACATACAAAAATACAGAGAACACCTAACCAAGAAATTTTTTTCAACCTAAAAAGTTAATACTTACGATTCAATAACAATTACCTTATGCGAACTTATATAACTACACATGCAATAAACTCTTACTTTAATACAAAGCAAGTTGAAAAAAAAACGTTTGTACATATACATCCAACTCTGAATTAAAAGATATGCACATCTAGGCATGGCACGTTTTCTTATCCTTTGTCAGAAATGTTTTAAACTGTTCAGTTTTCATTTTCTGCTCCCAAACTATGAATTAAAAGATGTGCACACTTAGGCATGACGATATTTTCTTATCCTTCACGAATTTTTTGTTGAACTTTTGATGTTCTGCTCCTTCCTTTTCTATTCTTTCTCCTTTCCCTTTCCTGCTCTTTTTTTTTATATTTTTCAACTCCCATCTTTCTTCTTACGTCGTTGGATGTCCTGCAGCTTCACATTTGTTGAATTTGGAAGCTTGCTGCCCAGCATTTCTTTTGGTTATTCCAAAAATAATCTGTAAAAATAGAGAAAAGAAAACTGCACTGAAATTTCCAGGAGTGTAACTATATGGATTTCTATTTGGTTATTAGGAGAACGCTTTTCCATTCCAGACACTTACCGTATTAAACGTAATAAGCGCCCGGGGCGTTTACGAAAATGAAATTGTGCCACTGTTTAGGTCCCGGCGAAGCTTCTTCCTAATAAGCACCCATGCTCGGGGCACGTACAATGTGCTATTTAATAGAATATTTTAAGTTTTGTGCGTCACATGCAGAATAAGTAAAGAATACACACAAAATAATATAAGTCTTTAAATTAGTAAAATGTAATATGTTATCACTGTCAGTCAACAAAATATTGCGTGGGTACTTATTAAAGCAGGGGAGCCTAAAACGTTAAAACACGATATGTCCAATTTATATTGCGCAAGCGGATAGAGTACATGACTTCACCTGGAAATGACACCAGGCTGTTACAGCTTATCTCCCCAGCATCGCTGGTTACTCGTTTAAAGTCGAGTGGACTGGACTGGACAGAGTAAAGTGTCTTGCTCAAAAAGACAAGTTCCAGTGAGCCCTGGCTGTGAATTGGAATCAGTATGCTAGCTAATGCGCATGACACAATGTAACCAAATTAGTTTTTCCTATGCAGCCTAACACTAATGACCCCTATGGTTACCATTGCAAGTGTGGCCTATACAAAACTCAAAATCAACATCATTTTATAACAGTCCGAACAAATTTACGTGCTTAAAATTTCACTTCGATATCTGCAAGTTTTCCTAATTTCATTACTATTTTAAGAATTGCATTTCGTTGTCATTGTTTGGAAGTCTAAAAAGTGAAAGAGAAATATAACTACTGTATTCTAACTCTGATGTCCTATGATGTAACTCTACACTTGTAGAAAGTTAGTGCAAGTACAAGCTAATTATAACAGTACCTTCCATCTTCTGAAGCATCACCGATACTATCATCAGTGGAAGTTGCTGATGGTTCTGGAAGGCTTCTTTCCTTCATCATTTTGGAAGTGGATGATGATGCACCGAGGTCAGATTTTGACTTCTTCTTTGGCAGTTTGGTGGAGTATCACCCTGAGAATACAGCATACAGTAGGTTTCTGATCTAAAAGACGTCAATACATTATTACTTCTAGACGAAATTATTTTGTGAATCTATTCACTTTCTTCGTACAAAATTAAGGAATACTTACCTGGTTAAGTTCTATGACTAATTATCTTCACTCTTTATTGAGATTTGTTGGGAGTGGCAGATTCTTTCAAATATATGCGACAAGACATGTAAAAATAACTCTTAATTTACACATCACATTTATTTCATTTTTTACTAAATACATTTTTCTTGCATATTTTCATGCTTTAAAATTGACAAATAGAATAGTAACATATTAATATCAATAAGTCTTGAGTTGGATTTGAAATCATACACATAAAAATATAATATGGATTTGGGGGAAATGCAGTTATCATATAAAAAGAAGAAAGCGTAGCCAAACAGTATCATATGTTGCACCATGGGCTGCTACCTCTTTAGTTACTTCACTAAAATAACAATTTATCAACAAATTCCAGTTGGAAAAGAAATTACATCATTCTTAAAAGAGCTAGCGGCTGATAAACGATGGTGTATTTAAAATTCTAGACCAGTGACTCCAGGTGGACAAATACACTACAATTATTCTACTTGATGTACTTTTTGTGAAAGGTGTAAGAACAGCATCCCCACTTTTTGGCCGCCATATTCTTAAAAACCTAGGTTATTCTTTTCTTGAAGGGCAGTTAGCTAAGTGACGCCTTGCAGTAGCTGATATTTAGCAAGTTACAGGAAATGTATCGACCAATAAATACACTGAGAAGTGAGCAACGCCGTACTGTATGTGGGATCGATAACGTCACAGATTTCTCACAAACGGCATTGCTCATTTCTGAATTTATTTATGGGACAATAAAAATGTAATTTATGTAGCCATACATATTCTCTTAAAAGTTTACAACATTTACAGTAAAGACAAATGCAGAGACTTTGTTGTTTGTGTCCTTGTAAGCATTTTTTGTCCATAGAGCTCCATAGAAGAACATGAAGATGGTATGAGGCAGTTAACTTACCATGTTTCTTTAGCTTGCACAGGAGCTGATCCTTTGAATTCGAATGTCTCCTTTCGTATTGCATGTGTGTGGTTGTCTTTTCTGGATCTGCTTCCTCCCTTGATGAGTTAGGCTGCTGCTTACAATACTCCCATGTTTTTGGTTGCATCACTAAACCACTCACAATGTTGTGTTGTTACAGGAGCACTAAACAGAGGAACTGCCTTCTTTTCCTTTCGCTTATTATTTTATTTAACTTTGTTGACGTTATAGCTTCTAATTGTTGTTGTTTTTTCTTTCTGAAATATGATTACACAAGATTTGAATGTTGTAAGGGAATTACTGTATTTTAGTAGCACATCTTGAATAATAATTCAATCACCGTATTCGACGTATTAAGCGCCTCTGCTCTAATAAGCGCCCATCGAACATTTTTTTACTGATATCATAATCCATTTGATTAATATGATACTTAATACAAGACTTTAAATACTCAAGTTAAGTTTCGTTACATTCTTTACTTATTGTGTGACGCTCACAACGATTTTGTGCTGGTTGTTGTGGGACTAGTTCACATATAGGTACAGGGCAGGTCGAATAGCACCCTGAGCGTTTATTAGGAAGGAACTTTGGGCCTAAAAAGTGCTGCAATTTTAGTAACATAAACACCTTGGGCGCTTAATACGTCGCTTACAGTATTTAATAAAACAATACTGTAGTTAATCATTACCATTTTTTAGAGCTTTGATTGTTTAGCTTGTACACGCTGAACATTTGCAAGTGCCCTAAACATTTACTATCTATTGAATTGTGAGTAATCATTTTTCATAGTCAAGTCTTGCCGTTGAAAATCAATATGATTGATTTAAGCCACACAAACATTTGGCTGACAATATTCCAGTTAATGACTTTTACAAACTGTAAAACAGATAAACATAATCCTTTTTAAATGCAAGAATCGTCAATGCGCAGTAATCCGCTATAAATGGAGATATTTTGCACTTTAGGCCAGACCTCAGCACAAATTTGAATATCAATATCCAGTAGTTTGCTAGCTCATAGGAGTCACAGCGATTTAATTCATATACTGTAGGACACACTTGTAGGCCACACATATCATTGTTAGGCTGC
>JAIGNY010000483.1:47500-55000 GCA_020152595.1 Chiridota heheva
AGGGCCTCGACACAAATGGTAAAAATGTAAGGACTGAGAGGGCAGCCTTGGCGGACTCCTCTCGAAATTTTGAATGCTGGCGAAGAAAAACCATTATTTATAATACAAGCTGAAGAATTGGAATAAAACGCACGGATCCATCTTATGAAATTATTGTTGAATTTCAAATAAAGTAAGCAATCAAAAAAGAAGTTCCATTCAAGACTGTCAAACGCTTTTTCGAAATCTAGCAGTAATAAAAAACCAGGGACCTTTTAGATTTGACAATGTTCGACTAAATCTAAGATAAAACGAATATTCTCTCCGATGAACCTATTCTTTATAAAGCCTGTTTGATTTGGATTGATTATAAAAGAGATGACATTTTTGATCCTCAAGGAAAAGGCTTTAGCCCCTATTTTGTAGTCCGTATTCAATAAGGAGATTGGACCCTAATTCTTAATGAGCAATTTATATTTTTTAGGCTTTGGAATGAGAGTAATTACACTACGGGCCATTTCGTCAGAAAAATTTAAAGTATCATAAGCAAAATTAAGAGCATCGGTAACTAGTTCCCCTACATTTGGCCAAAAAAAATTGAAAAAAGTTAACTGATAAACCATCACTCCCTGGGCTCTTACCCTTACTTAATGAATTTAAAGCTGAATGACATTCGTCAAAGCTTAAAATACCTTCACAACTGGCAGCATTATCATTTGACAGCAAATTGTCAGTAGGAATATTATTAAGAAGCAGTGATGGATTACACACTTCACTAGAATACAAGGATTGGTAAAACTGACCTTAATTCAAGTGAATGTTTGGACCCTTAGTAACAAAACTACCATTACAGCATTTGTTACGTTTTTCAAGGTCGAAAAAATACTTTTTGTTCCTTTCCCCCTTCTCCACCCACCTAGCTCTAGATCAAATTATGATACCTCTTAGTTTATAGTCATATATATGGTGTAACTTATTCCTAGCCAGAGAAAGCTTATTGAGATTATCAGAAGAGTTGGATACAAAAAATTCAAGAGTAGAGATTTCGCTAATCAACTTCTTTTTCAGATGTCTCTTTTCTTTAACCTTATTCTTACTGTAAACAATGGTAGTTTTTCGAAAGAAATATCTAATATAGTCCCAACGAAACAGTGGGTCCTCATCTTAAAATTATCGACGAGATCAAGAATAAGCTTGGAAATTAAATTGGTGTAGTCGAGGTCCGTAAGTAGTGAGTTATTGATTTTCCAAAAACCCGGCCCCCTTTTTTCATCCTAAGTGTTGAGTACGAGGTGAATAATTGAATGGTCAGAAATAAGGCCAGAAATAAAATTATATTTAGAAACACTATACGCGAGGCAGCTGGAAATAAAAAAAAAATCAAGTCTGCAATGAATATCATGAGTAATGTTCGAGGTCCAGGAAAAATGCTTAGTATGAGGGTAACGCTCACGCCAAATGTCGATTAAATCTAAGGTGGACAAAAGGTCAATACAATTATCTCTAGCATTGAAATTAGTACTGTGGTTCCCTCCAGATTTATCAATATCTAAATTAGAAACGAAGTTAAAGTCCTCCACCCCCTCACCCCCTATAATTAGATAATCGTGAAGTCTATCCCTAAGTAAACAATGAAGATGCTCGTAAAAAGAGGGGTCGTCGAGATTGGGGCCGTATAATAGACAAGGGAAAAGCCAATTGCATAACATGAATATCAGCAAGAATAAGCCGACCATCATTACTTGTAAATAGGTTGTGAATAGAAAAATTAAGATTGGGATTCAAGAGGATACCGACACCTCTGCTATCAGAGGTACCATGACGAAAAAATATGTTCCCGCTCCATTCATTTTTCCAGGTTCTCTCAACATCAAATGTGCTATGCGTTTCTTGAATGAAATAAATGTCACTTTTATTATTATTTAGGTAGGAAAAAACCTTTCTTCGCTTGTTACTCTGCCTTAAATCCCTAACATTGTAAGAGCTTAAACGAAGTTCACCCATGTATGCAATGAACAACAAAAGTATCTCTAGTTACCATTAAAACGTAAAAAGAATATGTGGGTGATGGGGGGAATGTTAAAATAAGGCAGGGGGCAATTATACAGAGGGCAAATATACTGGCAGTTAAGTATGAATAGTAACACTTTTGGAAATAGTGAGTCGATTGAAAAAAAACATCAAGCAATTGCTACGGGACTACATTCTCCCGCTCGTAAACAAAAGCAAGAGAATTACGAACAAAACACACGTCATGGTAGGGCATTAATGAAAACTTGAAATATTAAGAAGAAAAAACAAACAAACAGTGGCTACATACACATGAACTAGCGTCCAGCATAGACAATCGCATTGATATGGAACAATACAGTAAGGATCCTATTATCCATGGGAGGAGGTGAAGCACTTTTGATAACTTCTGAATACAAAACTTGTTGCCATGGAGGTTGCATAATAGATTATGCAATGCCGTTGCATATAGCATGTAGAGAGTAGCACAAAAGGTAAGGAAAAAACGGAATTCCAGAACGTGAAAAAAAATAAGCCTTATAAACACAGCAGGAAAACAAAATGGCTGAACAGGCAACAATGAACAAGTATTATTACTCGAAGGAATAGGGGCGGCCATCTCCACTACGCCAACAACCTCCCGAAAGACGTAGTTTGGTCCCGGCCTGGTACAACTCTTGCACTTTTGTGGACCATTTCCTTTTTTCTTTGATGTCCACCGGGATTAAATCGTCAATGATATAATAGTTTTTCTCTGCTAGGGCCTGACGGGCATTTCGCATGATAAAAAGTTTGTCCTGATAAAAAATAGCTTTACCAGCAAGTGGCGGTCTCTTCCTTGTCTGCTTATGCCGTCACGGTGGGTCCGTTCAATCTTACATGAAGTCAAACCCGTTTCTTTTTTTCTTTTTCTTTTTTGCTCCTCCTTTACAAATAGGGTTACCCTATTGTTATTCTTCATTTGTTTGTATTCACTCCGAACTCAGAGTTATTATTATTATAATTTAAGATTTGTAAAGAAAAAAGAAAAAGAGAAAGAAAGAATATTAAATATAATATGTTATATTATATTATATTATGTTAGGTTCAAAAAGGAAAGGGGAGAAAAAAAAGACGGAAAGAAAGGAAAGGAAGGGAAAAAATATATCTTTAAAACACTCTAACAAAAGGTTGGTCAGATATCTGACCATTGTGCTTGGTCCGCTCAAATTTCCCGCGATCTGACCACAGTGTAGTCAAATATCTCACGTCCTGTGGTCATACCAGGGAGATGACCCTGACCACAGAACGTGGTCAGAAAATATACGTGTTTTCATTGGCTTAACTACAGGCACTGACGTAATAGAACTGAAACGACCACAAAACCAGTACCGCTGACCATCGCCATCTTGGAGACTTGATGGAAACTCGCGTGAATTTCAACCTAAAGTAACAACTATTTATTGCAGATATGGTGGATTTTGCTGCAAGAAAACTTGAGGAATGGAACTTAAATGCGTTGAAAGAAACGTTTTCCGGTGAGTGGATTTTGTTCGTTGAATTTTTGAGCAGTTTCGTCATTACTTATACACACTGCTAGTCTAATGTTATTTTGCAAGGTAGCGCCAGTGCGGTATAGTACGTTAAGATACGTTAAGACTCCTTGAGTGTGACTTTGCCTTTGAAAAACTTCTCTGGAAGTATACTGACGAATGCAGGCACATTTGATAGTTTCGCGTAGTTTAATTAGCATTGCTGCGCGATTTTTTTCGTATTATGCTTTTGATTTGGGTAAATTTGACCAAGTTTAAGCTATCCTGGATTTAGGAATAACGTTAGGAATTTGGTTCAAATTTCGAATCATAGTTATATTGATATTCGGCGTAGTTAGCAGTTAGGTTCAAAATGAATTAATTACGACTGATCCAATGTAAACAAAATCTAAAGCTATTCATGAAATAGGCCTAGGCTTCTCGTTTTAACCTATCTTTAGTCATAATTTAGGCATGTCTGAGATAAAAACAAATGCAGAAAATATGCAAATCAAATTGGTCATAGGCTAACATCGTACCTCATTGAATATGCAAATCATGCAACCCACAACAGTGTCTTTGTTTCCTTGCCTTGTTGTTATGTATGTTGCTAAGTGTCGTGGAAGTCTTGGTAGTATATATCCTGTTTACTTCATTTGTTCTTTGTATATAATTGTACTGTGTGTGCAGCAGAGGGAATGGGAATTTTGTATAGCATTTTAAAAACAGTGGACATTCAACAGAATTACACTGTGCAGAAAAAGAATTGGATAATTTTGCAAAGCATTTTAAAACAGTACACATTACTAATGGAATCTACTGTATGATGGATGTCAAGGCATAAATTATACATTTCTTTTTCTTTTTGTGTTATTGTTTTTTTACAGTAGAATTTAGAAATAGAAATATGCAAACAATTTACGGTGTCACCTTAATTAAATCCAAATACTCTCACTAATAATGTCTGGAAGGGATGTTTTTATAGATCAAAAAAACAAACAGTGGTATAGATTTAGAGAAAACCTTGTATAATATTTTGTCTTCAATTGAAATCTGTAATAATAATTTGTTTCAATAATTTATGAAATAGTTTTCCTACAGATTAAAAGTCGAAAAAATGCAATCAAGTTTTTGTTAATGAAGAAATGATTGTTTGTGTACTGATTTATTGCTATGGGGGGGGTGAAAAAAGGGGCCATGTATTTTTAGAGAAATAACATAATACAATAAGAGACCTAAGGATAGCACCAAAAAGGCTAGAAAATTGCACATTTGACCTTGGGGGAGGGAGGGGGTATTTTTTGGCATTTTCTTGAAATTGTTTTCTTGCAGGAATTTCCTTCGTATTTTTTTTTTTTTTTGCGGGAATTTGATACTATGTGCGGAATCCCGCACCTTAATGTAAACACTGCATTACAGGTAGGTGTTGAAATGTAGTATGCTTTTCACATTTTAATCCTCCAATGTAGCTTACCATGTAGACTTTGTCATTCTTGTAAAATCAAAACTAAAATTATCTGGCTTACATTTTTGAGAATGTTCTTATTTTAACAGGAAGCATGGTTTTCCAGAGGCAGAGGAAGCCATTTTTCTTCTGGTTATCTCGAACAGCGGTTGAGAAATGTACGGAAGAGAACAGGGAAGAGTCAGGGCCGTTAAGTCTCAGAAGCAGCCAGTTGCCAAGAAAACCTTACCAGGTAAGATAAATATATATTTTACAGGTTGAGGCTTTGTATCCAGTGTGATGTTTTCACAAAATTATTTTTACCTCACCATGGGAATGATTGTTTAAGCACTGTGTAAAGGTCAGCAGTCTACATAAAAGGCAATGTTTCTGCAATAAGGCCCGAGTCAGATAGCAAAACAACAATGAAACCGTGAACTGGACCCTATCCGGGTACCAGAAAATTAACAGTAACAAAGATAAAAGAAAAGAAATATCAGCAAGTTAATCTTCCCAGTTTTGTCACTAACATATTTAGGTCAGCATGATGTCAGCATTGACTTCGCATGTCAGCACAGTCTTAGAAAAGGGGAATGCATATTCACAATCGAAGTCAAATAAATCTAAAATATGGGCACTTTGTCTTGTAAACTGTGAACCAAATGGTATGGTAAAACAATTTATGGATTTTTTCTTCTCAAATTTGTGATCAGCGTCAGGTAATACAAATACAACTTTCACAAATTGTGTTCTAGTACCTGTACCAGGCCTAACTTCTAGTATCCAATTCCGGTCGAATTTTGTCTGCCCCTATCCATCAATATCCAATTTTTGGGGGGTAAAAGTTGTGCAAAATTTCATGATTTTTAGTCTTTATGAGACAACTTTTTAAAGAAAATAACATAACTATGGATCGCAATACACTTACTGCACGACCAAGGTATTTTGATGAAACTTACTTTACATATTTTTAATTAAAAACATGAAGACCAAAACATTCTCCCTAATTAAACGAAAGACATGATTTTCTTTTTTACAAAAAAGGCATTCAAAGTTTTCAAATATCCGGTGGCTAGTATTGTATGATTCAATGCAAATTGGACTGTCTGTCCAAACAGGATTTACTCGATAACATATGGATGTCACTTAGTCTTGTCACCATGTCACAAATATGAATAGGAAAAAAACACATTTAATTTGCAATTATTTTCATTTTATGCTTTTGGCATATACAAAAACTCAGAGGGATTCACCTTTTCTAAATATCAAGGTATATTAGACAGCTACAGCATATTCTCTAGCACCTCTGTGATTAAAAGGAGCATAGATCAGTCTTCATCAAGCATTCTGGTTTCACTGATACAAATGATTGTACAATACAATTAGGCTTTCTTAATTTAATTGATGCTTCAAGAGGATCACATTTTTTCAGAATTTTCTGCCACCTGGCAAGTGTATGAATATTCAAAATCCAAAGCTGCACAATGTTTTTCAAATCTTGGCAGAAATGTTTGTTACTTGCATTGTTTTTAATGTGTATTCAAGAAGTTTTAAGTAATGTTACTTACGTATTGGTCAGTATAGATTTCTACACTTTTAGCATTTTACTCCGAATTCAAATTGTAACTAGTTTTTCCTCATATTTACAGATTGGAACCAACATCCCACACATCTGGAAAGGGTTCAATTTGATGGAGGGAAGCGTTGAACCCTCTCTTCTTATACTAGGATCGCGTTTCACTCCAAGTCAAGTATTTCTGGTTGTTGACGATTCTGCCTTTAGAACAGCCCTCACTACTTAAAGCCGTTGATGTCTTTTTTAAGGCTTTTTACGTGTTTGATCGCCACTACTCTAAGCAATGTCACACCACGTGGGAATTTGTGCAGAGGTTCTTTTTTCAACTCACGGACGGTAAGGGGAAAATAGTAACTTCCCCTGCAGTACGGACTCTTCGTACCTATCTTGAAAAGATTTGAACATGTAGTTATTGTCTCCCTGATGTGCTAGGTATTTTTTGCTTCTTTTATTTTAGCGGGTATTTTATGTTAATTTATAGTAAGAGTTTTAAATATCACTTTCATATATATGGTAAAGGACCTTTCAAAGGAATAAATTGGTGTCAAAATCATGTTGACATATATTTCTCTATATTAGTTATTACCTTTAAAAGATTTCAGCAGTGTGTTTAAAAAGCTTGATTAGTCACTTTTCAGCATACTAGTGATATCTTTGAAATGAAGTAACTTATTTAATAAGACTTTCTGTGTAAACATCAGCAATATTTACATTTGTTTAAAGTCCTCATAGCTTAGTCAGCTGTAGCGTAGATATTCTGATTGCAAGATCTTGTTTTACTAAGCATTTCATGTGCTTTTCAGTATTAGATGAAAGAAAATTATTATGTTCTTTGTCCATAATACCTAAAAAAATATTTCAAGTTATGTTTATAAGTTATTAAATAGGACAAGTTTGAATGCAAGCTTTCAGTAATGCCCTATCAAATTCATGGATCGCTTGTTATGGAGGGTATACCTGCCTTTTCTTTTCAAAATTTC
>JAIGNY010000483.1:60000-65000 GCA_020152595.1 Chiridota heheva
TGGTCATTGAATTGAATCGTTTGTTCCCTGTTTTACATCAGGCTTACGATTCACACATAAACAGATAAATGTAAATAAAGATGTGTTTTTAATGAAACAAAATGTGAAGTCTTATTTATTTCGCTAGTCTCACTTTTCTCAGTAAATTTGAAGGGGAAACATTTATTTGAGACGCCGTTGTATATATGATCTCTTCATCATTCGCATGGTAATTGCAATGTTGACGTTGTTGACTTGATGTTCTTAGAATAACTTATCAAAAAGAGAGTGAAATGCTTAGAAGTGAACAATCTTTGATTTATTTACATATCTTTTACACCAGGATTTTAATTCATACATCTTTAATGTGAATAAATATTTCAACACTGCAATCGATGGTAAGTCGTTAAATTATTAGCTACTTTAATGAGCTATTTTTGCGATTCTCAGTAAATATTACAACATTTGGAGTTTACGTAACTTTCCATTTTTAAAGATGTGGTTTGGTTTTTCTGTTTGTTAACATTTTTTTTTTTAAATCATAAAATCTGTATTCCATTTTCAAGTTATCCAAGTTCCCAGAAAACACAAAACGTTTTTAAACATTTTGTGTTGTAATGTTTTGATAATATTAGAATGTGGTGTCACAAACACATTATCATAACATTAAAAAAAAAAATATGCAAGAAATGTTTATGTTATGATATTTTAATGTTTTTATAAAATGTTTTTGTTTCAATTATGTTCATAAATACATTTTTATGACACCACAAAATGATATTATAAAAACATTTTTTTTTCATGATGTTTTAAAACATCATTGTGTTTACCAGGTTTGAAGTTGTAACATGGACGCCGCCATTTTGTCTAATTTTGTGTTAAATTTATGCCAGTGGTGACATTCTTTGCCTCTTATGTGCTAGCACACTCAATGTATTTCTTTAGAATTCTCTTTGAAATTTCCAAAATGCTTTGACATGAAGTTCTAAGGACTTGAATCATTAATATCATATACAAATAGAAATGCATAGACCCATGCAGACAAAGATTACTTCTAGACTTGAATTTCTTACAATTTGAAATTTTAAGAATTAAGATTATATAGAAAAACATTAATATTCTAATCTGTACTGGGTGTATGACATCATGCTTTAGAGGGCATATGAACAAAATGGCCACTCCTGCGTAAAATCATTTTGACACACTTAATGTTTTAATGAATTATATAATATATGCTAAATTCTTTTGTACAATGTACTTTTTAGATGATTTATAATTATTATTATTATTATCATTATCATATTAAATGTAGAAAAAGTACGATAAAAGTACGATCAGTTTTTATTTCAACATGCAAATTTTGTAATAACTGGGTGGACAGCTCATTTTTTTTTTCTTCAGTTTTTTTCCTAAATCTTAGTCACTGAAATCAATATCGAAATCTATTATGCTAAAATTATATGAGAGGCATGACAAAGATTAACAAACGTTTGGTGAGAATCTGCTGCACCATTTTAAAGCATTACGATAGACATTTAAAAGCAATGCAAGTAAGCAAAAGGAAATTGTCGCCATCTCCGTGTTGGCGGGTTTACAAAGCTACATTAAATTTCCTGCAATAAAATCCATACAGTGGACAAACACAAGCATCTGTGTGTAGTTCCTTTATCTATGTACATACTATCATACAAGAACATGTCCTCCACTGGATGAAATGTAATGGCTGGTCAGTTGTATTACACAACACCTTAATGTCGTATGCTTGCACCTGCTTTCTTGCAGTGGTGTAAAGAAAATGTACTGAGGTGATAAAAAGGTTCTGATGCCATTTGATTTATGATTCTCTGAATATTCAGCATTTTTATTAGGGGCGAAAATGTTGGAGTGAGGTTTAAAGGGTGGTAAATGGAGGAAAATCGATATCTCAGGACCGAATTGTTTTTCTTTGTCTACAAGTTCATATTCAAGTAAGCTTCACATTATGCACCTACTGACAACGCTACAACATACATTAGACAATTTATAGCATATACTAACCCTTAATATAACATAAAATTTACATTGAATATGCAAATCACTGCTTGGTATTGAAAATGCTGTAAAATTGATTGAAATTTGTTGCCTCTACACGTCCCTTTAACTCTTTTCTTTCATTGGCGTAACTTGACTTTTCTCTCCGTTTTCCTAAAGGTGCAAGAGTGAATGGATGGACGTTATGCAGTGAATCGTCAAGCAATTCGAATTCCCGAACTGAATGTAGTAAGTTTGTTTTCCTATCATCCCAATCTTTTTTCAACTGTATATCGTTTTTTATTGATTTTGACCCGTCAACCTAAAAATTTGTTAACCTTTTCCAGGCATCATAAATTTGTAGATTAGCAATAACTTGGAAACTACTGGTGCATTTGTACTGTAAAATACAAGTAATAAAGTACTTTAAATTATATTCTTTTCAGAAATTCAAGTTCTTTTTTAATATAACTTCTTTACCTGTTGCTATACCTTTAAGAATCACCAAGTATTCCTCAGTTTCATGGATTCTTCAACAAAGGTTTATCTTATAGGTAATTCACGCTAAGACTAACAGAATCACTATAAAAAGATATCAATTATTGCTTCTCCAATACTGATTAGAGGTATTGATGATCATCAATTGCTGTTTTTGTATGAATATATATATATATATATATATATATATATATATATATATATATATATATATATATATATATATATATATATATATATATATATATATATATATATATATATATATATATATATATATATATATATATATATATATATATATATATATATATATATATATATATATATATATATATAAAGATAAGTTCCATGCATTGGCTATTACAAACAAAACAAAATAGGAAAAAATGACAATGTCTCTAGCCAACAGATTATTTTAAAATAATCTGTTGGCTAGAGACATTGTCATTTTTTTTTCCTATTTTATATTTTATATATATATATATATATATATATATATATATATATATATATATATATATATATATATATATATATATATATATATATATATATATATATATATATATATATATATATATATATATATATATATATATATATATATATATATATATATATATATATATATATATATATATATATATATATATAATAATAATTTAGTGGTGAAGCAATTAAATTGCATATGAAAGAGGAATTTAATAGAAACAATGTGGACAGTGAAGAAACCGCCTTAACACCTTATTCCGTTAAAGAGATATATAATGATATTCGAAATGAAAGTTCTGTATCATATGTGTGCAAACAACTGGTGTAGTATTTCTACTGTAGAGGGTGGTTGCCCTTTCTCAACAATTGTTAATGTATTTATAAGAAATATGTTTTTATTTTTACTATTTGAATTATATTTCTGGCATATCCAATAATAATAAGGCCAGAGCATGACAAGAAACAACTGTAATATAATATATACTTTAAGACTTTGATGAGTCCGAGGTTGTGTTGTCACATCTGGTCTGATTTCAGATTTTCTATACAAATGATACAGAGCTTTAAAATTAAATATCTTCAGGAAGAAATAAGATTTTTGAGTGCTTTTTACACTACTTTGCTTTCTTTGGTTTCTTTTATAACATTGTTATATTCTTACTTGACCACTGAACTAATCCTTTTAATGTAGTCATTTTTAAAACAAAAGAGAGAGAGTTTGCTTGACAAATATAGTCATTTAGTATATATTCTCTACAAATCGTGTATGAAAACTTGTAATGAACCGATGGAATGTTTGTGGCGTTTTGGTATCATAGTTAAAGATATTCACAAGTTTGGTCAGAGAAGGCAATATGGCATCGAAGACATTTTACCAAGGTACTTGGACCGAGAAAATAGCTGCTCTCATTGGTCGGACGCATCAAATGAATGCATGATGAGCGACATCAAAGTTCAAACCGTTTTCGATATCGCTGTCTTTCACTTTACCTACACTCAAAGATAGACATAAATTTCATAGACTAGTTTGTGTAAAAGACGTTTGAGTGAAAGCTTGTAGCCTTAGAAGATACATTTACTGGTAAGTACTTTTAATTTTAAATAGATTGCAATGCAATTTCATTTTCAGATTCAACCATCGCAACTCGTAAGTTTCGTACTTCTTGGCGTTCCCCATCGTTAGGCTAATATCTAGCTAGTATGGAGATTATTCTGCAAAACTAAGCTGTACTTGGCCATAGCCAACTTTAAGAAGAATATTTGTAGAGAATATTCTTTGTTTTTATAAATATAACGATCCCTTCGAGACAATGAAATAGGTAGAGATTGATATATCTAAGGATAAGTTATTTCTGACGGAGCTGTAAGATACTGCAATCAAAATATAATTCATGTAGACCTATATACGTGTTGGTTTTTGCCTTACATTTGTCAGTGTCCTTCACAAAGAATTTACATAATGAATTCCTAAGTCCTGGAAGCCATTTATTAGGTTCTCAAATATTTCTTTCCATAACAATTTGCCCGTTTTCAACGGGGCGGTGCATTTGGTGTCCTTTATGAAATTGTTTCACGCTACCGATTAATGTTTTGCTTCAGGGGTGCTACGGCCGGATATAGCTACTGGGAGATTCCGTTAACAAGATGCTACAGGCTTATAAATCCGCTAATAGTATATGGTGTCTACATAATACTACTGTGCTCCCGTACCCCCCACCCCGCCACCTTATCCTGAGTAGAAAAACAATTAACCCTTGTATATATGAATCATCGTGATTAGCTTGTTTTAAATCCTGCAAGTTAAAATAAGTGGTCATTCATCTCTGATTATTGAGGATTATCTAGTTTTGTAAACAAAAATTATCTCTCAGTAAAATCTAATATTGATTCTCAATGAAATGTTATGGGAATAATGTTCTGTATTTTGCAATATTGAACCAAACAAACACTAGGTCTACATTTCATTCAGCAGATGAAAACATCACCAATTTAGCACTCAAGTATGGTAATGATACACC
>JAIGNY010000483.1:70000-77500 GCA_020152595.1 Chiridota heheva
TGAATAAGCTCAATTGGTTTCTTTTTTCTTTCTTCACATGCTACAGAACTAATACTATGAACTAAGTTATAATATGCAATTTGCAATCAAAAACATACTTTGGAAATGACAAGTCTTTTAGATATTTTTTTAAATTGTAAAATGTCCATAGCCCTTTTGTTATTACTAAATTAAATGTTTTGAATGAACTATAAACTGAACATTAAAAGTGTTTTACAAATGCGAAAAATAAAGAGCACACCTACGCAGGAAAATTAATCAACCTACAAAATGAATACTTATGACCTAATAACAATAACCTTTTACTTACTTGTATAAATACACATGTAATATATTTCTACTTTAATACAAGGCGACTGATAAAAAAAAAATCTTAACATTGAGAAATGTACTGAAATTTGCATTTTCTGCGGGTCCAAAAATGTGAATTAAATGATGTGCACACTTGGGTATGGCAAGATTTTCTCATCCCTTGTCAGAAATGTTTTAAACTTTTCATTTGTTAGTTTCTGCTCCAAAACGAATTAACAAATGTGCACACTTGGGCATGGCAATATTTTTTTATCCTTTGTCAGAAATGTGTTCAACTTTTCATTTTCTGCTCCTTCCTTCTCTATTCTCGCTTCATTCCCCCTTCCTGCTCCTTTCTTTTTTCTTCTCCATCTTTCTTTTTGCGTCGCTGAAAGTCCTACAGCTCTTTGCTTAGATATTTGTTGAATTTGGAAGCTTCACAGCACACCATTTTCTGTGGGCAAGTCTGTTGAAATAAAGAAGAAAAAAAGAACTGCAGTAAAATTTCCAAGAGTGTGATTATCTACTTGGTAAATAATACAACGCTTATCCATTCCGGACACTTATATACAGTTTCCATGAAGCAAGCGTATATAGAGTACATGGACGCCAGGCTATCGCAGGTTAGCTCCCCAGCATCTTTGGGACCCATTTACAGCTGAGTGGACTGGACCAAGCAAGGTAAAGTATTTTGCTCAATAACAATACCCATATTGTCCTGGCTGTGAATTGAAATCAGTGCGCTAGCTATCGAGAATAACTACAGCGTGACTATATGGCTCATCTACTTTATAGTTAGGACAAAGCTTATCCCTTCCAGGCCTCTGAGACCCATAGGACCAGCGGTTATATATCCAGTTTCCATGGACAACTTGGCTCCACCTGAACAGGACACAAATATGAATCCTCGACCACTGAGCTGTTGCACTTCCTTAGAATACCCATTAGATCTTTCTTATTGGTGAGGGCGGAAGAGAGTTAGCAATCATGTTTAACCAAATCCCAACATTCATAAAGCTTTAAAACAACTATAAGAGAAAGAACGCAATTACAGCCCAAGGTCTTAGTCTGTGGGCTAATACATTTTCAAAGTAAAGTTTAGGTTTTCTCTTCTTGCAGTTAGTAATAAGACAAAAGCAAAATGTAGTCGAGTAGGCAAGTTACATATGAATCACGGGACTAGTGTCTTACAATAAATTGAAATTTTCAACCCAGTCCTGAAAGGTGAATCATAAATTACATCATTTTATGACAAGTGTAAAGCTCCGGGTATAAATCAGTATTACTGTATACATTTTCAGATTGGACTAAAAATGAGACCCACCTAATTGCAGATGATCCTAAATAGGTAGATTAATTGCCAGTTCATTGGTAAGAATATGAAACACCGTAAAGGTAATATCAAGTCGAAGCTCAATTCAATCAGACTGGAAAATATCACAAACAGGACATTAAATTGAATATACCACAAGCATGAAAATAATTACTGACTTATTCATATCAATCAACAGTTACAATCACTATCCCTTACGATAAACTAACTAAAGTTATTGGCCAATAAGAAATGTTTTACTTGAATTAAATTCACAGCCTGCAACACACATCCTCACCCCTCTACAGGCCAGAAGCTTCCCCCTTTCAAACACACACCGCAACTCCGTTACAGTTTACTATTTCATTATTGCCATTAATGTTTTTGTTATTACGCCGAAAACATTATAATTTCAATTTAAAATTTACGCTACCGGCGCTTTAAAGTGGTCAAGCATGTTCGTTTCTACAGAAATGGTACCAAACTTAAAACTTGAATATCTCCTTAATGGAATAAGATTTTGGAATGCTTTCTTTACTATTTTGTTTCCTCTTTCATATAAGATGGACATGATTGATCACTGAACTAATCCTTAAAACTCTTTAATTTTCGAGAAATTTTGGGACATTTTCTCTGATTTGTGGGTAATTTTCTTCAATGATCTTTTGTTTTCAGGAAATGTTGCCGATGGTTTTTTTTTTTTTAAGTTTCAGAAGTTTTCCGCACGTTTTTTTTTTTTTCTTTTCAGTCTGTTGAATATTTTTACAAACCATGCATGGGATCTTGGCTGAACAATTTAGGAGAGTTTATAAAAAGAAAATATTTCTATATTTATTCAAAATATTATTGAAAATATGGTACAAATATGAAAATGGAGGCTGACCCCTCTCCCACCCACACTTTTGTGCCTCACGCTTATTGACCTATGCTCTCAGTTATCTGCCCATCAGCTCCATTAACTAATACATTCTTTTATTCCCAATTTAAAGGTTACCTAGGCCTATACTGTACAATTGAAAATGGTTAATTCTTAAATAGTCCCACATAACTTCCAAATGGAAAAACATTTAATGAAAATAACTGGAAATCATGATTTCCAATCGGGAGAAAATTTCCAGTCTATTTTAACTGGTTTTAACAGGGATTTGTATACGTCCTTGATGGAAACAATAAAAGCCTGTTGATTCCGGTTAAGCCTAACTGGTTTTAATAGGGACTTGTAAAGGTCTCTGTTGAAAACAATGCCTGCTGATTCCAATTAAGCCTAACTGGTTTTAGCAGGTGATGTGTCTATTACCAATTGAAAGCAGTTACGACCTGTTAAAACAGTTTCACAGTTCAGACCAGTTTTTTTTTTTTTTTTTTTTTTTTTTTTTCTGCTGGTGGACATATAAAACGCGCTGGTTGAAATAACCTGGCCAGATGAATTAATCTTTTAATATAAAATGTTATTTTGGAGACAAAATTACCCTCCAAGTACTTCAAGTAATCTTAATCAGTGGATTTTAAACGTCAATCAGTGCAATTAACGGCAATGCAAGGTTCCGGCATAATTACTTACACAAATAATATTATAACAACATGTAAACGTAGTTTAAGTTTGATAAAGTGTACAGGAGACGACAGTATTCCTCCCTACAAAATGGCGATATAAACAAAATCATGTAATCTCATGACGTCGGCTGAAACATCCTTATACCAGTTTAAAAAAAAAGACCGTTACCAAACTATTATAGACCGCGCTTGAGTTCCAACCATATGGGCTGTTGGGAAATTCGTGTTGGACTGCATAGGAAAAACTTCCAATTTTAGAGATTTGTTTTCTTTCTTAAAGTACCTCCCACCCCTGGTCCTGAAGCTCTTAAATATTATAAGATAAATTCCTTTCACATCTGTTCCCAGCAAAAAAAAATATTATGTTTGAGCAAGATAAAGATACAATTTGGACACTTCTTGATTACACCCAAGTTCCCTAAAAATCAAGTTCCAGTCGGTTATTCCTTGCAAACTTAAGTTAAATCTTTTATGTTTTAGACTTCATGGCCATAGATGGGGGAGTTTCTAAGAAAGAAACATTTTTTTTAACTTTTTCCTCTGCAGCTTAACGAGTGTCACAGTAAAAGTATGTCATACAGTATATAGGATTTAATGTGTCTATGCATACGAGGGAGAAAAGAGAGGGGGTTGGAATTACATGGGAAAAGTTGCACCTGAGTATATGGGGAAACGAAAAGTAAAATTACTCTAAAAAACATAACAACAGGGTCAAAAATCGGTGGAAATTCTTGCGTGAGGAGAGGCCCCAAAATGTGATTTTGCCCAGGTGTCTTGTGATTCTTTTGGCGACTCTGTGTATGGGGTTAATTATGTTATGAATGCGATGTGATTTTCGCCACTCACTTATTCCCCCCCCCCCCCCTCCCTTTGTTTTACCTTTCCAATCCACCAACCCCTGCACACACATATACTTGAAAAATTGCTCTTCGGTCCCTGAGTAAAGGAGCCTTGTTATGAACTGATACCATTGTGGTTATAAATCTCGCCCATCCCCCACCTTTGTCCCACTCAAAATTTCTATTACAACATTTGGGTCACAACCTATAACTGGCTAGCCTATTATATTCCCAACTTTTAAGCTAAAGGCAGTAAGGGGAGATACAATAATCCCCGCACTTTTTGCAGCAATGGTAAATTGTAAAGAGCATTACACTCTGAGCAGATCGATCATTTTTGGAATTATCAAAAGGTTAGGCTATGACTGGGCGAATAACTCCAAATCTATATATGATTCTTTAATTTTCCATCCTAAAACTTTGTCAAATTTTAATTTGAATGGGTGTGTGGTAAGGACTCAAAAACTTTTGGTTAGGATATTTGTTGTATCTCTTCAACGAACACATTGTGATATACATTTTAAATAAAGATTTACAAAAGAAAATGTGGAAGTCGTCCCGCAATGCAGAATCAAACGTTTCACAAAAATTAAAAATCTACAATTTCAAATCTGCAAAAAATGATGCCCCTAAAAGCGCTGTGAAATGGTAAATGTTTAGCTTATCTTGATGGCTTTTTTTGTTTCTTTCACTGTTTCATGGCGTGTAGTAAATTTTAAAACAAATGAATTGTATACGTGTAGAGACACGTATACAAACCTAAATACTAAGCCATACGTTTCACTTTATTTTGATGTACCAAAAAAGTAACAGGCGAATGTTATAGACCATTGCCTCTTAGCCATGGGGATATTACACCCCTCTTCCATTATATGACTTACGCCCATATATCCCATGATTCATAAACAACCGTTATCGTACGTAGGCTACAACTGTGTTTCCATGTGCACGTATCTGTTTTTGTTTGTGTTAGCGTATGTGCATGCGTATGCGTGGTGTCTTTTTCCACGTGTCCGTAATAACTGCGCAGAAGTCATGCATATAATTGCTCAGCAGTGCAGAGAAATCATATTCCCATCCGCCAGTTTGTCATTATTACAACTGATTTTATGCAACAGGGAATAATGGGAAAAAATACACTAAACTATTGTAAGGACCCCTTATTTGCTTTTTACATTGTTTGGTTTTCCGAATCATGATCAATACATGTACAAACCATGGGCGTCCCCCCCCCCCTTCCCCCCTATCACTTTTTGAGATGGGGGACACAATATCAAATGCCCTCCCAGTTTTTGCATATTCCAATGTTTTCTGTACTTGATAATTTGATGCAAATATATCTTGCCGCGTGTAACAAAATCGCGGGGTTCAGTCGGTCAACGAGGCTGTACAGAGATCCAAAACAAGTCATTGATTATATCTATGAAAGTATTATGATGTCATTACGACACGTTTTTGTGGTATTCTACCTCACGCGCTGTCTATGAAACGTAGTGTTATACTATGTCTATGGCACGCGTACGGGCTATGTGCTCCATCGCACAAGTACGATCCAAGTGTAGTGTCTGAGTGATGACAACCGTCAACACGCATGTACTGGTTGCTACTCTAGCTAACTCAGTGACATACGTGTATAGCCGCGACAGAAAGATGGTAAGTTTGATATCATTTTTTGAAAATGTTAAATGTGATCAACATCACCCAAAAACCAACAAAATACATAGTTTCCAGGAGCTTCACCCCTGAAGCCCACTAGGAGCCTTGGGCTTCTAGTGGTTCCGACATCGCTGGTTCACCAGTAAATATCTGATATAAATATAAATGTTTAGAAATGCTCCACTGAAGTTGAGGGAGGAGAGCGTTATGCTTTCAAAATTATAATACTGTCGTACATACTTTCAAAATCTGTCAGTCGAAAAAGGTGTTCATTAAATCCTGTGCTCCCAGATTCAAATACCTACCGCCACCCCTGAAATGGAATCAAAGACTTTTTGTCTGGTTCAGATCTTTATTAGAACTCTTAAATAAAGAAAATGCCTTACTGGATTTTCTGCTCCTTGCCCAGAGTTCTTTTCGACACCCCTGCGTATGCGTAACTTCACGCACCGAATCGCTACAAGTGACTACCGAATCGTATACGTGTACGCATACGCATACACACACGCTTACGGACACATGGCAACAGTTCTACTGAAATTGCAGAGGCGAAGTTTGTCTTACGCATGCGCTAAAGCTAACGCTTATGGATACTTGCACATAGAAACACAGCTGGCGTCCAGCCATGATTTTCACCAACCGTGGCATAATATTGACTGTCAATATAAAATGAATAAATATATAAAGAGCGCCACACTTCTATGGACCAAGAACGACTTTGCAATAAGTCCAAGTTATCATGCTACTCGCAATCGGCCATGTTGAAAGTACAACTTAAGATCAAGTCCTTCTCATGTTATGCACGATCGACCATATACGAAGAATGACTTAAAATTAGGTTGTTATGTGTGACAATCATTTAAATGTACGAATATTTAATTTTGAACGAATCGGTGGTAATTCTTATGGTTTGTCATTGCAAACCGATGTTCGAATAATGATTTGGAAAATCTAGTCATTCTTCGTACATTTTTGGTATAATCACATAACGACTAACAAAATGTCATTATGTGGCAATCAATTGACAGACATATAACGAGCTTAGATCACGGAACTTGGTGTTATTGCGGAATTACGAACAAGTATCAAGTATTACTCACGCGGGAGGGGGTAATATTCCTTCGTGAAATAGTAAAACTGACACAGGGGTATTAGTCCTTCATGAACTTGGAGAACTGATACGGGGGGTAATATTCCTACGTGAAGTTAGAGAACTGCTGTGGGGGTAATACCCCTTCATGATGTGGGAGAACTGACGCGGAGGTGATATTACTTCGTGAAGTAGTAAAACTGGCACAGGGATAATCGTCCTTCATGAAGCTGAAGAACTGACACGGGCAGTTCGAGAGCAAACCGAAAAGCTGAATACTACAAAAATATCATTTTTTTTCTTCTTCATGTATTCCGTCATCGCATGAGCCTACACAGTTGACTAGCCCACACTAAACGCATGGGGTATCTCATTTAACGTTCCGGATTGTCCAAATTTTCACTGGATATCCTGAAATTTTGGATACGGATAGTAATTCAAAACTTTTCGCAACTGCTTTTTAAAATTCATTGTCGGCTCTTCTAGAAAATCAATTAAACACATTGGTCATGATCTATTTTATTAATTTCCTCAAAAAGGCGACGATAAATCTCAAAAAGCATCAACGAAAAGTTTTGAATATCTATAACTATCTATCTCCAAAATGTCAGGATATTTAGTGACATTTTTGACAATCTGGAGCGGAAAATGAGAAACCCCATACGTTTAGTGTGGGCTAGTCAAATGTGTAAGCTCATGCTATGACGTAATACGTAAGTACCTAGTTTTTCGGGTCGCCTCTGGACTGACGACGGTAA
>JAIGNY010000483.1:87500-112500 GCA_020152595.1 Chiridota heheva
CCTCAAGATGCCAATCTGTATTCTGGTATTGCATATTCTCATGCAGGCAACACTTGATCATTGGATGACAACCATAGTCTTATCGCTCATGAGTTTTAAGATATTGTTTTGATGTGATTATAGCAGAAATGTTTAAACCAGGGACCACTAGGAAGCATTAATCATTTATTGTTGGTGATATGTGTATAGCTCTAAAGATCATAAGTGTGATCTATCTTGATTTGTACAGCTGAAAGATTGCTGGATGCTGTGGTCAGAGTTGGCAACAGCCGGGATGCATATGATACCAATTCCGAAGTTGGACGTGTGTCAGCCATCCAGAATACTTATACCTTTGATATCCAACCACCTGCCATCGGACGTTTTGTCAGTGTCCAAATTGAAAGCTCTAGAGTTGATTACCTTACGCTGTGTGAGGTCAAGGTTTATGGAGAGCTAAGTCCAGGTACAAAAGTTTAACTGACTTCATTTTGCACTTGCAAAAATTGTAAGAAAGTGTACTGCATGAGGTTGTAATTAACTGACCATTGAGAGCATATGCAAGAATATCATACAATATTTGAATTACATTCATCTATTTAAACTTACAAAGAAAAATTGCCTTTGGTTTGCATTGTTCCAAGATGTATGTCGGCAAAAGAAAAACGTATCTCCTACTGAAATAACCATCATTTAACAGTTTACTTAAACTCCAGACTCCAGATTTTGTATATTTCACCAATTCTAAAATACTTCCCACGAACAGATTATCGTACAGGTAAACAAACAACATAGAATTCTGCATTTACTATAATAAAGTCAATTAAGTATCTTTCTTGTAAAACAGACAGCGGATGTAACCTACATATAGTCCCGCATATAGATACGCAAGTGAGCCACCCTCATTAATCATCATCGAACCTTCCTATCCTCACTTCTCGGAACCCTTGATAAGTTATGGCGGTATATTTTAATAATTATACTTATGTTTATACAATACCCTGTTTTTTAACATAGAGAACAACTACTTCATTCCACACCCCCAACAACAACAAAAAACGTCAAGTAAAGAAGCCTTGCAATGAGCCTATACCGTTTTGGTTAAACATCTCGCCCACCGCCGGCCTACGTCTGCCTTACTCAAAATTAATTTCAAAACATTAAGGTCACAACGACATGCAGATGCATTATTGTACACTTGTATGGCATGAATCACTTTTGTGAATAAGCGTGAAAATTGCCCACACCATTCTCATCATTGCTATATTTTGTTAGAGATAAAATGATACGTAGTTCATATATAGCAATACCAAGTTCTTTGTACATCGCCTTTTTACGCGCAATGCGTACTAAAAGCGTTTTACATTATAAACTTTCGAGGCTCAAAATTGTAGCCAACATACGGCGCACGCTCCTATACTATTACCCTGATCCAATCTCATAATGTCTTTATGATGAGCACCAAGCAAGAGAACAGCATTTTTAGGCCTTCTTACAATAAATTATGCAAATTGTATTGGAATTTTGTGACATCACAACACAAACACCTTTGAATATACTTAAATTATTGTTTTTTTTAATCCTTCTCCAATATTATTCGATTCGAGTTTTAGCAGTTGAAAACGACCAAAAGGTTTTGAATCTCCATAATACCCCAATTCAAAATTTAGCAGGAGAAAACAATCTGATGATTTCCAGTGACTGAAATTAAGAACAGAAATGTATAGAATTATACCAAAACCTTTGAGCTGTCCTCTCTTTTCACACATCACAACCTCATGTGCATACGTTGAAAATGATTCAAACATGATTGCCCATAACACGGAAACTACAGGGTTCTTTGACATAATTTTAGTTTTATTGCACCAGTGCCAAAAAAAAAAAAAACTATTCGTTTCTCATTTGGCCCATTTGAAGGAATGTTGAAGGAAGTACATCATTTAAAGAAATATATATGTATCTTTTTTTATTTCAGGGTAAGGATCACTAACGATGACTTGGAGTGACTATGAATACCCAACATCCAGACTCAAATCATAGCAAAGAGCTTACCAGCGCACCAATTGATCATTTAAAGGTATATGGAGAGTTAGCAACAACATTAGCTTAATTGGCTTACAATGCACTAAAAACCATGAAAACAGCAACAAGTCTCATCAGAATTGGTTATAAATTGGCCATATTACACCATTGTAAAACTTATTTTCCTAATTAGCATAAATTGTAAAATTTGTTGTGACCTCAGAATTGGACAACTATAAAATTTCTTATGTTAACTTATTGTTTTTCGTTCCTTTTTTCGAATAGGAGAAGTAGGCTATAGTGAACAGGAAATTAAATAGTGTAATAACATTTGCCCAGAATTAGCAGTAAAACATAACTTCAGCACCTTTGAAATTTGAAGAATAAACAAATAAGGGATTGCATTAAAGAATTTTAGCTTTATTTCTATCCATGCTTTAGTGCATGCTGAAAATTTAAACAGCCTTTTGTCCTAAGTTCAAAATTGTAAGTGCTATTGTGGCCATTAGAAGACTGTTCTGCTCTACTTGTCCATATACCTTTAACGACAAGTTGAGTTTTTCATTATTTGCTTTTGCACTAATCTAGTTGCAAGTATACAAGGCCTTAGTAATTTATGTATTTCTTTAGTGAATTGTTTGAAATCAAAGCCGCATAGTTGAACAAATAAAACATAGATAACTCTGATATAGCTACAATGTTGTCTTTTGAATATTTTATATAATCACTTATTTCGTTTACCCTAAAATACAGGCAAAGAAGAGCAGAGAAATTTCAGACCCGTCTCACTCTCAAACTGCAAAATCATGGATCTGGCAATTCCTTTTGACATGATTTTGCTCGCTGGTCCAAAAATTATATTTTGCCATTTTAAGATTTTCTTTTATTGGAGATGCCCACTCTGCATTGTGTCCGTTGGCGTATCAAAGATTATAATCTTGTGAAACACAAACCCCTTGCCAATTTACTCTCCGAAAAATCTTTATAATCGAATAATTGAAACCCACTCATCACAAATGTTGTTAGGAAATCTTTGCCTATCCCCCTAAATTAGAGGCAGAGGCAAAGGCTTTGTAAGTTTGGAAAAGTTCAATAGGGCTGTTGGGCCCAAACTTTGTCTTTAGGGAAAACTGAGAACAGTGTATGCGCGCGAAATTTCACATTTTTAGTCGTTGTAGGGCGATATTTGTGTTACTTTCTGTCAGATATATAACCTTTGAAGAAACAGTGTTTCGGTATTTAAAAGGGCACTTGTCCTCTTTGAATTGTTAAAAGGAGACTTTTCCTTCTGGAAAAGGGCACTTTTCCATCGTCGAAAGGGCACTTTTCTATGGAACGCCAAAAGGACCACCAAGTATGCTCGCAAAACATATGTTCGGAAACAATCTGTTCGCGGAATATAACTTCGGAAAACTAATAAGCTTGCAAAACTAAAGTTTGGAAATAATATGGGCGCAGATTATATTCGGAAAACTAATATGTTGGGAAAATATATGTTCACATTCATAAATGTACAAAACATACATGTTCGAAAACAAATAAGTTCGGTAAATGTTCTCAAACTTAAATGTTTGCGAAAGATATGTTCGCAATTTGTATGCTGGCTAAAGATACGTTGGTAATCTATACCTTCATTTGAAATATTTTGCTCCCTAAAGATAGTTCGTCGCGAAGTGTGCTCGGAAACAGTGGCATATGAATATTCATGTCTCAATGAGACGTGAAATCCCGGGGGGCATGTTTTAGGTTTCTACAGTATAATCTTGGAGTTATTGACCGTTTAATGTCATGAGGAACCTGGACTAATTAGCCTCTATTTATAAAAATGAAATTAGATATAAAATAGGTATTAAAAATACAGTCTGATTTATTAGATAAAGTCTGAGTTTTAGTCGTGTCTACACAAAAGACACTAAAATTTAAACTTAATTATCTCCTTTAACGAAGATTTTTGAACTTTTTCTTTGCGGCCATTTTTGTTTGTATTGAATCTCTTCTGTCATATAACATGGACTTGCTTGACCCCGGAACTAATTATCTAACAAGGGCGGTAGAGCGGTCAAAATATAAGGAAGGGGTGGGGCGGTGGGTAGAGGAAAACTCGCGGAGGTGCTTGTGGGTCGAAGGGCAAAAGCATATTGAGGACCAGGGGAAAATACCCCTAGTAATTCTGCGATTTTTGCATTCTTCAAGGTAACAATTATGTGGTGATACCCCAAAATACATTAAATTGTACACATCTTAGAACACACTTTGGGGAGTTGGGCTTCTTTCGTTGAGACCGCGGATCCGCCATCACTGATTGGTGTGACACCCCTCCCATAAACACACTTATAATACAATAATATTTTACGGTTATAATGAAGTGGCGACGTAACAAAAGGAGTTGCAAGGGGAATTGTATCCCCCCTTCCCCATCCCCCCTCTCTTCCCACTAAACAGGCCTCAGTCAAAGTTTATTGCAAAATTTAAAAAAAATTAGGCAAATTTAAAGGACTTTTAACTAAAAGGCATTTTTTTCAAATAGGATATATATTAAATTAAGTTCGTCGATTCACTACCCCCTACCTCTCCCTATCACAGTCTGCTTACGCACCTGGAGGAATCGGAGGCTGAAGCCAAGTAAATGCCCCATTTAAATGGTTGGTTCGGATCCAGATGCCACTTGCTATATATAGATATATATGTTTATATATTTATATGTATACTACGCGGGAAATGCCTCGTGAGCGCCGTTGTATACAAGGCCGCAGTTACTTCTGGCAGCGATAACAGTACCAGGTCATACATTGGACACGCCGGCGGGGACTTTAAGCCTAGATATAATAACCACACTATTCATTCAGAAATATGAACAGGGAACCGAATTGTCAAAATATATATGGGATTTGAAGAGACAAAATACACCATACTCAATTAGATGGGATATTCTAAGCAATCTGACACACACCAGCGAGAGTCGGGGCATGTAATCTGTGTATAGAAGACAAGCTGGAGATACTACGCATGAAAGGAGATCGGATCAATAGAAGATCAGAACTAATTTCGCTGTGTCGCCTTGGCAGCTGCAAGTCAACTGCAGAGTACACGATTGAAGAAGACATAGCTTTTTGTCTGTTTAGTACATTTTGATCATTCACTTGCCTGAAGATCGCTACACTAAACGTGTGTGGCGTGAAAAAAAATATATATATATATATATATATATATATATATATATATATATATATATATATATATATATATATATATATATATATATATATATATATATATATATATATATATATATATATATATATATATATATATATATATATATATATATATATATATATATATATATATATATATATATATATATATATATATATATATATATATATATATATATATATATATATATATATATATATATATATATATATATATATATATATATATATATATATATATATATATATATATATATATATATATATATATATATATATATATATATATATATATATATATATATATACATATATATATATATATATATATTATATATATATATATATATATATATATATATATATATATATATATATATATATATATATATATATAGAGAGAGAGAGAGAGAGAGAGATATACATATATATATATATATATATATATATATATATATATATATATATATATATATATATATATATATATATATATATATATATATATATATATATATATATATATATATATATATATATATATATATATATATATATATATATATATATATATATATATATATATATATATATATATATATATATATATATGTATATATATATATATATATATATATATATATATATATATATATATATATATATATATATATATATATATAGAAATATATAGAAATATATATATGTATATATAATTATGTATATATATATATATATATATATATATATATATATATATATATATATATATATATATATATATATATATATATATTTATTTATTTATTTATGTACATATATACATCTATAAAAGCGATTTTAAATTGACTGTTTGTTAATGTTTTATTGTTCTCCATGAATTTATTTAAAAACATGTTACTTTCCAAAAGATATATGACTATAATTATGATCTGTTCTCTTTAATGAGTTTAGATAACAAAACACATCATAAGAACGCTTACGGTTGTACCACAAAGTAGACTATAAAGCAAATACAGAATGGGGAAAGGATCTTCTGGCAATAGGCTGCCGTTGTGTTATAACAATGATTTATTCAGGAATGTTGAATAGCATACTTACCCAAACAATAAGAAGTACTGGAACCAACATCAAACGTAAATATAATGTGAAAACCGTATTATTACCCCTTTATCTAAATCAAAATGTTTCGTAATACAAATCACAAAAGTACGATTCATTTTAAGATATCAGCGCCGAACAGCACCTTTTTGTGGGCTAACATACATTTATACTATCATTTGGCATATACACGGAAGTTGGCCAGTTGACCAAATCAAACGATTCCCGTTTTTATCACAGAACAGGGGAAAGTACATTACTAAAAGTGGATATATCGCATCACACCTATTCCTTAAATTTGTTCCCATTTAATTCACCCTTGTACTTGGTTTTCCGTCTGAAATATCTCGCATAATGATTTCGCAGATATGACGCCACGCTGAAGCACCAACATGGCTTCTAGGTTCTGATTAGAGTGCGTGCATATCTAAGTGTACCTCTGACAAGAAACGCCAACTGAGTCTGGCTAGGGGTATTGATGATCTTCAATATAAAACTGAAAGAATGAAATACGACATAAAACTAAAATTAAAACAAAATTTCGCAACTGTTTTATGAAAAATGCCCACATTGAATAATATGATCACATTATTTACACATTACAAAGTCTTTCATTCAACAAAATGGCACATCTTATCCCACAATGGTCAACAAATCAAATTTGCCGTCGTGTTGTGAATAGTGTTGTGTTATCATTGCTTCCTGATCTAATAACTAATTCAAAGCTCAATCATTGGGTTCATCGGTGTATTAGACAATTTTGACGTGGTCAAGAACGATTCTAAGGAACCCATTTTTCCACCCCCTCCCCTTTCTTCCCTCCCCTACCCACCCTCTCTCAAACTGTTCTTTTAAGTTCACAAAACAAATTTTTTACTATAGAACGTTTTTATTTATTTTGTTATTATTGTTGTGCATATTGGCTAGTATACGGTAAACTACTGGATAAGAGGGAAATCTGCCAGAATTGGAATCTCCGCTGGTGTTAGAGCGGTATTTTCCTCCTCCGCTCATCCAGCTTAGCCAAAATAGATTTTTGTTTTAAACTATTTTGAATATAATTTTGTTCTATTTCTTTTGACTGTGAGAAATACACTGCGCATCATTGTCGCTTTTCGTGAACTAGACATGCTTTGTGCGAGTCTTCTTTTCGGAAAAGAAGTCAGAAGGGTGAACAGGAGCGGATTTAATGCAGAATTAATCGGCAAAATTACAACTGCCGTCCACGCATACATTTCAGGTGGTATCGTGACGCTTCATTCTGCGGCGAAAGCCATGATTATCTTTGGAAACCAACAAATCATTACTGGAGCAATAAAAAGTATAAGGCGCCATGCTAAATTCCTTTCGGCTTTAGATTTATCTGATTTTCGCACTCTATGTGAAGTCTTAATCACACCTCGCATCATTCCTAAATAGAACATAGAGCATCAAAAGAAAACACAAAAATTGAAACCAATGAACAACAAGAGAGAAAATAGCCAACCAGGTGACCGATCACCTGTTAACGGAAGCGAGAGGCAGACATTTGATAGGGTACCGTAGAAATCTGAACCATAAAAAGCCACAGGAAACAGGCTGAAAAAGAGCGCGCAAAACCATACAATCAATGACATGAGACGAGCATAGCACGGAATTAGATTAAGGTCCAAAAATGGATACGTGATACTAATAAAACGATCCAATGAGATAAGGAGCAAAAATATAATGGAACATTCACTTGATAAGACTGAAAGAATTCCACCAAACATACACAAATTACTTTCTTTCCAAATATATACATATTCTGCAAAACCGTCTCTGTACCTAAAATCAGAAAAGGCTAATATCAATAAATACACTCCCATCAAAAAATCGGCAATCGCCAAATTGGAAATTAGTATGGACTGCGCGACTGCAATTCGGCTATTTCCGACAAAATGCGTAATGAAGCGCATTGATATGGTTATTGTATTTCCTACGACCGAAGCGATCCCGATGATCCACATCAGCATTCGGAGGACATCGCTCTTCATCAGGTGATTACAGTCAGAGAAAACGGTATAGACTTGACGTGCCAACAGGACACCCCTATGCCTGCATGAGGTAATGGTACTATTGACGAGACAGCACAAAGTTGGGTTGCTCGTTATCCTGCAATAAAAGTTGACAATATTAATTTTAAAAGAACACATTTAGCAATATAGGCTTACAAATACACGGAATTTGGCAAATTAATTTCGTGAATTCAGACCTTATCTTCTCGAAATTGACATGGAGACTTTTCTCAACGGTTTTCATCATGTTTACGTCGAGTTTTGTATAATGATCAAATAAATGTGTTTATTATTTTCGATACGTGAAGGTTTATACAACAATTTAAAGTTCGTCTACTTACTTAGCAAATTTATATAGAATGCAATGTGAATTTGACATCATTATACTTATAACTTCCACAACATTTAAAATATTTGAATGATAAATTAAGTGATCAAACAAGTTTTCCTTGTACGAAGCTTTAATAGAAATAAGATTGTGAAGAGACCACTTCAATATGTTTTTCCATTCAAAGTCCGTTCAACGTTTCCAATCAGGAGACGTCCTATTAGGAGATCGAAGCATGCGCAGTGTACGGTATTCAAATTGTGTTGAAAATATGTATTCTTTGCGTAATAGGCGTATCTACTTTTTATTTTGCTTTACGTGATGAATGTATATCGTCTAAGTAATGAACCTTTGTTGTGTGCAATAAATTTAAAAAAAATCCTAAGTGAAAACTAGTAAATATTGATTCTTACAATTAATTCAAAATCTCCTAGTGAACAAAAAGTTTGCGCTGGTGAAATTGAAGAAACTTTCGTTAGTTTCAAATAACAGTCACAAAATTTGAATTATTTAGCACCGGTATTTCCTATTCTAGTCCACTACTGAGGCATCTGAGGAATCACAACTCTGATTTCAATCTTTTATACACAAATTATACAGAACTTAAATTTGTCCTAAATGAAATGATATATCCAAAAGCTGGCGTCTCCATTTTTTTGAAGTCCTCTTTTACATATGATGAGCCTGCTTGACCACTGATTTACTAAATCCTTAGTTTATACAGACCGGAAGGATCGTTAGAGAAGGTTTCTTCTCTACTGCCTCTCATTTTACACATAACTTTAGAGGTATAATCAAATCTTAGAGGGCCTTTCACTCAGAGTTTAATGTTCTTTCACATTTG
Organism: Chiridota heheva; assembly: GCA_020152595.1. NCBI lineage: Eukaryota > Metazoa > Echinodermata > Holothuroidea > Apodida > Chiridotidae > Chiridota > Chiridota heheva. The sequence continues at coordinate 97,026 of JAIGNY010000483.1, forward strand.
TAAGAACTGTTACATGTCACTACTCCTTTACATAAGCAACTTACAGAACATTCAAATTGTGGAGGTCTTTTACGACGCTCGGTGTCCAATAGGTGATACTGTTGCCTTGTATGTGCCTGTAGCAAAACAATACTATCAGTTTATCACATCAAACTTACAATCGCATTATTACTTAGATTGAAATTACCATCTTAATGCAAAAAACGTTATATAAATATTACAACCATATGTTTATTCATTGAATCAAACTACAATCATACGATTATTCATTAGATTTGAATCTTGTGATTATTCATAATATTACAATCTTGTGATTACTGATCAGATTATAATCTTCTGATTATTCATTATATTACAATCTTGTCATTATCTATTAGATGACAATATTGTGATCATTCATTAGATTGCAATCTTGTGAATATTCATTAGATGGTAATATTGTAATTATTCATTAGATGGCAACATTGTGATCATTCATTTGATTACAATATTGTGAATATTCACTAGATTACAATCTTATCATTAATCATTTGATTACAATCATTACAATCTTGTGATTATTCATTAGAATTCAATCTTTTGATTATTCATTAGATTTCAATCTTGTAATTATTTGCATGAAATTCGTATTAATCAGATAGTTTAAAGGAAGAGCTACCAGAAAATAACATGCCAATTCCAGCGACATTCTTGTTGATATAACTTGTCCTTTCTATGACCACGTGACAGGGCGTTCCGTGCAAAAATTGGATTGAGTATCCATATCCGCACCCACTGACATTCTCCCTAATATTCACCGATATTGTGACAGTGGCGGACGAGATGGTGGAGGGGACGGTGTTTAACGACAGTGTTTAACGACAGTGTTTAACATAAACAACATAGTGTGTTGATATAAACGCCAAACAGTGTTCAAAAGCTGTTACACGAAAAACGCTTCAATGTGTTTTTTTTATTAAACCTTTTAAGGTGTTTATATAAATAAACATGTTTAGGTTCGATAAACATAGTGTTAAGGTTCGACAAATGCTTGTTGGTATAAGTGCCTCAATGTGATAAACGCTTGTTGGTATAAACACCCTTGTTCTTACAAAAAAGTGTTTATTTTGGTGTTCAAAACTAAACACTTAGTATATACAGTGGTATATATGGAGGCGTAAGTGGGGGGTTCCTGGGTGCTTCACTCCTGGACCCCACAGCCTGAGGGGGCTCCAACCTTGCATGGGTTTGACACAATATTTAAGGGCTATGGACATCTATCAGATTTAAGATATGTGAAAGAGCATGGAATTTTGTTTAACAGTCTTTAAAATTTGTAAAAAGTGTATTTTAATTTTCAAGTTAGGACTAAACAAAGTTTCAAGATTTGTTCATTTGTGCAGAATTTGTGATATAGTAAGAGGAGCACATCTCAAAATCTTGATGTAATTCTTTAAATTCTGTTCTTCAAATTCAGCTACTGCTGAATTGTAGAATGTCTGTTCTAGATACCTGATGATTCCGGGCATGACAAAGTTCTGAAAACTCTTTTAATGTCACATACTATTGTGCAGTGACAGCTACAAATTAAAAATGCTGCAAATTGGTCATTTTTAACCAATTTTGATGTATTTTTTTGCTGTTTTAATGGTATAAACCGTATCTTAATTCATTAAGTCCATGTTGCCTCTAGCTGGCTATAGCCCTTTAAGCAATATTCTGCAATCAAAATCACAAACCCTACCAATCCTAAATTTGAACCATTGATTTTACGCAATTTCTTGCAATCAAAATCAAGCTTTGCACCTGGACTTGACATGATTTGACATTGAAAGAAAATGATATTTTAAATCGTGAGAAATGCAGGGCTTCCAACCTTCCACAGAACTGTCCATAGATTTAATATAATCGTAGGGAAATTTATGTTATTAGCTTCCAGCACTTCGCCCTATATCATCCAAAATAACGACAAATCAGGGCTTCCCGCGCTATAAGGGACATAATGACTTAACTGTCGCAACTATAATCTCATAATGAACTCGATTAATTTAACTTCCATCTAAATGGTGCATGCCAATCAGTAGCAATGGAACCGGGTGATGAGGTCCCCCCCTCTCCTTCATAATAATGAAGGTGTAACAAATTGATTTTGAATTGTCAGGCATGTCTGGTTCCATGGCATCTTCTCTCCCCAAAATAATCCATTTTCAGAAAATTTCCTTCAATTTTCGTGAGGTTTGTTTCAATTTTTGTAAAATTTCTCTCATTTTCGTGTTTTCAAGAAAATGAGTTGTAAAAACATGCGTCTAGAGAGGTTTTACTGTGATTGACCATCTGTAAAATAATAGTAATAATAATAATGATTATGATGATAATGACGACGTTGACGACGACGACAACGACGACGACACGACGACAATAATAATAATATTGATAATAATAATGATAATAATAATAATAATAATAACCAATAACGATGGACTGGGCCTGGATGTAATTTTCTACATTTTAACATACACAAGGCATGACAGATTGATATTCATTTGATCATCATCATGGTATACTATTCAGGCCATCTCATTACACAAGTCTGACCAACAATAAATATCAACAAAGAATATATCTGTTCATTTCTGTTCATTTTCATGTGCTAATTTTTTTTTCTTTCTAACTTGTCATAAGTCTAAGCAAGAAAGATAATAAGTGAATAATATGAAAGTAAGAATAACAAGGTTTAAAACAGGGTTAATGCAAATTCCTAATGTCTCTCCTCCTTACATGTGTGTAAAAGTGTAGTAAAAAATTTTTTCAGGTGTTTATATTTATTTCATGTTAATCTTAAATTGAAAATGTTGGTTCCGGTGCAACCCAAATAAACAAGATTTTCTTGGAGGCAAACCTAAAATTAATTATAAAACATAAATACAGATTTCTTGTGCAACTTAATTTTCACAGCAGTCATTTTAAAATAAACTTCCAGTAAAAACCCTTCAACTAGAATGGTAAAACCGTCATGGTTCGCATGCCCATGCAAATTGACACCCATATCATATGACCCGGCCGATTATAAAAATGACATCTCGCATTAAGTCCCACATGGCATCCCATATCCCACATGGCATCCCATGTCACACATGGCATCCGACCCCATGTCCCACATGACATTAAATTCCATCCCTTGTCCCACATGACATTCCACCATATTTCCCACATGGCATCCCACCCCTTATACCACATGACATCCCATCCCATCCCTTGTCCCACGTGGCGTTCCATCATATGTCCCACATGGCATCCCTTCCTATGAGACCCACATGGCATCCCACCTATGTCCCATATTGCATCCCATGTCCCAAATGACCTCCCACCCCATGTCCCACATGACATCCTATCCCATGCCTTGTACCACATGACATTCCACCATATCTCCTACATGGCATTCCACCATACAGTATGTTTCACATGGCATTCCACCATAAGTCCCACATGGCATCCCATCCTAAGACCCACATGGCATCCCACCTTATGTCCCACATGTATCCCATCCTACATGTATGTCCCACATTAATCAAATCGCATGTACCACATGACATCCCTCCCTATGTCCCACATGGCATCCCTCCCTGTGTCTCGCATCAGTGGCTTCCCACCTGATGTCCCACATAACATCCCACCATATGTTCCACATGGTATCCCTCCCAATGTCATCCTACTTTATGTCCCACATGGCATCACATCCCATGTCCCCATGGCCGCCTACCCGATGTCCCACATTGCCTCCTACCCTATGTCACACATGGCATTCTACCATATGTCCCACATGGCATCCCACCCTGTTCCACATGGCATCCCACCCCATGTCCCACATGGAATCCCACCCATAGGCTCCATAAGAAGTCTCATCCTAGCTATCACAGCTTCTAATTGAGCATACTATGTATGAAAGTGTCAGTTCATTTAAAAACTTATTTGCAAATGACTTGTTGAAATGGGGTGGGACCCCATGTCCCACATGACATGCCATGTTCCACATTCCATTCCATTCCATGGCATTCCACCCTATGTCCTACATGGCATTCTACCATATATCCTACATGGCATTCCACTCTGTTCCACATGGCATCCCACCCATGTCCCACATGGCATCCCACTCCATGTCCCACATGGCATCCCACCCCATGTCCCACATAGTATCCCACCCTATGTCCCACATGATGTCCCATAGGCTCCATTAGAAGTCTCATCCTGGCTATCACAGTCCCTGATTGAGCATATCATGCATTAAAGTGTCACTTCATATAATAACTTATACGCAAATGAATTGTAGAATAAGAAAAGAAGGCAGACTCAAACAATTATGCCTGATATAGTAGCCCTTGGTGTATAACATATGGTATATATTATATCATATGGCCCCATCCATGTCCCACATGGCATCCCTCCCTATGTCCATATGCAGTCACATCCTGTCAAATTCCCTGACTGAGCATACTAAATAAAAAAAGTCTAGTCAGTTCATATACTGTAGCAACTTTATGCAAAAAAAACACAATAATAAAGGTGGAGTTTAATAATCATGCCTGATACAATATTGTTGCCCAAATATTTGAAGAATTAAAGGATTAAAATATCCAGTGCTATGAGAGAGATGCTTGATGATTTCTGAAGAATATTGAAAAAATTATATCATTTTTGACAGTTATCTTCTAAGGAAATATCAAAAGTTTTGTAGAATTTTTAAGGAAACTAGTCTTCAATCCTGTCTTACAGTAAGTGTCTCTAAAAAACTTAAACATTTTGTATAGAAATTCTAACCTTCCAAAAGGATATCTGAAAAACTATAACTTTTTCTGAGGAGCTCTGAAAAAACTTTAAAATTTTCTGAGAAATTCTCAAAACAACTTTAACATTTCTGAGGAAATCAAAGGAAAAACTGAGGACGGCTGGATGAAATTGCGATTATTTAGGTTCGCATATGATTCGCATGCGAACCAAAAATAAGATTACAGGATCAACCCTTTGAACCATTGCATAAAACCAAAACTGCCAAACACATGGACATTTTCTTAAAAGCCCGCTTATGTTTGACAAAGAGGTGCTTATAATCACCCTTATACTGAAATCTGAGCTAAATTTTAAAGAGAAACAATAAATCAATGGACTTGTATTGTGCCAGCACTTTTAGAAATGATAACAACAGAGATGACCGGTGGGATTCCCTTTTCTTACATTCCATGTTCATCCAGACAATGAAAATCATTGTTTCAAATAGTTTGTTTTGTTTTGCATATGTTTAAATAATCTTTAAATAATTTCTTCTTACATCAGCCTGCATGTGCACGAAATATACATACACATCTTACTACAGATGAAAGGATTAGTTCAGCAATCTTAATCTGGTAAGGTGATATTTAAGTGTAAAGTTTGATGTCATCTGTGAAGAAACGACTAAAATCAGACTAGTTTTGACATCACATTAAAAGATTCCTTTAAGTTTTTAAGTATTATATCATATTTTTCCTACTATTTTGTGGCTTAAAGAAGAAAAACAGAAATCAATGGTAATTATGATTTACTACCTAAAGAAATACAAGAAAAAATATTCAAATGGCAAAAAAAATCAAAAATAAAAGCTCTCTTTAAAATACAAAAGTGTTATTAAGAATGTGAGGATGGAGATGCCAACTTCCCATGTAGTAGTTTTACAGCACCAAACATTTCTACATAAATACAACAGAGCTTTAAACTTAATTCCTTAACAGAATAAGATATTGGATTGGTTTCTTGGCCATTTTGTACAGTACTTCTTAAAGTCCCGTCATATAAGACTGCCCATAATGTTAAAGCTCATTTTCTGTGTCCTTGACAGATGAGAGCACAAGAGTACCACTGGACAGGACGCCAACCCATTCCCCAACAGTGCTGGCACAAATTTTACAACTGAGTGAGCTGAGGTGCTTTGCTCAAGGATTCAAAGCAGGGGTTATGGCAGGAATCGAGCTTGCTATTTTTTGAATATGAACATGATTTCTTAACCACTGAGCCACTGCACTTCCTACTACAGGTAGCATATAAGTCAATATCCTCCTCATTAAAAATATAATATAAACATCAGCTTCAGTGTCTTTTAGGACCACAAAACAAGGTTTGGGAATTTGTATGTAATTTTCTGTAAAGTACAATTCAACCCCTTTCTTTCAACATTAGGTAATTGCAGGGGCTCAGGCTTTCAGCTAAACATTTAGGGGTCTGTAGTCAAAAAGTAGCCAAACTTAGCCAACAATATTTTCAGTATTGCAGTGTGCGTTTTTTTTTTTTTTTAAGGTACAACACTTTGGCATATTTGCCAAAATACTGGAGTGTCTGGAGAAAAACTACAATAACTACTCCAAAATACCGTTGATACTAGGGATGTCATGATATGGCTGTCTAAAGTAACAATATTGGCTAACGAGTACCTGTGGCAAAAGAATTGCAAGTACTCTTGAAACAGTGGGCAAGTCTAAATCTTTTTCATCAAATGAACATAAAAGATCAAAAAATTGCAGAACTAGTACAGGAAAAGTATTGACTAATATGAACAAGTTAACATTGAAATGCTGTTTTCCCAATCATGAAAAGTTTATTACGTTTTCATGATTTAGTAGCATTTTGAACTTTTTAGTTCATCCAAATGGCAATATCAACCAATTTCTGAAGAAAATGAAATATTTTCAAAATTGATACATTGGAAATAGGACAAATCACAAAATGTGCAAAGATGCAAATTTCATCTCGTTAGCAAAGAGATATCACGGTATCATGATAATTGACATATCATGAGAGTCCTATCTAATACTCACAATTTAACACATATATCCTAGAAATTCTCCCCCAGTATTTGAACATCAAACACAAAAATATAAAAATACCTGCAAAGAAGTAAAACCTTATCTTCTAAAACTCATACCACACCCCATAGTTGGCAAAGAATGAACAGTTCCTCCTAATCAGGCATCTAAACTCAGTCCTTCCAGGGTCCAGCATAATACAATGATGATATATCAGTGATAACAGCCAAAACATTGCATGTGCAAATCTAAAATTTTACTTGCACCCAACAATGTTTAACTAGTAACACATGATTTATTTTCATTTCTGTATACACAGGATTATTCTTTTGATGCATAGAAAGGAAGCTTTCTCTGGAATCTGTAGAAATGTAGGAGACAAAAACAAATGTTCTAGTTTTATATATGATAAAGAATTAACCCTTACTCTACCACGCGGCAATATTATCGCCATTTTGGGTTCCATCTTTGACTCCGCCTCCCGAGTGCATTTAAAAAAAAAGTGCTGGTAGAGTAAGGGTTAATGAACCCACAACAAGTGCGCCAACTCAAAAATATATGCAACATGATCCCGTTGGGCAGCCCAGCGGGTCACTGAAGCGGATCGAGTCCAACTCTGCTGCTTGGAGGACAAATAATCAGCCCTTGATTAACCCTTCCTTACTATACCACACAGCGATATTATCGCCGTTTTGGGTTCTCCATCTTTGAATCCGCCTCCCGAGCGCATTTTAAAAAAAGTGCTGGTAGAGTAAAGCTTACAGTAATAACTACCAAAACCCTTATCAACTATCTTAATCAATTGTCAAGTTATTCAAATTTAGAGTCTACTTCTATTTTTTTTTTTTTTTAAATCATCCCAATGATGACATTATTTTCCCTACTGTATGTGCTAACAGACCTAAAGTATTAATTTAGATTCTTTGCAATTTTCTTTCCAAAATGTTTTGACATGAAATTCCAACGTATAAAATTATGAATATCATAAAGGCCTACAAATACAAATTTATAGACCCATGCAAAGGAACAATTACGTCTTAGAAGTTCAAAATTTTGAAAAAAGATAAAGAAATATAATAATATTTAATCTGCACTGGGTGTGTCGCATCCTTTTTTACATTGCGTATGAACAAAATGGCTGCTCCCATGTAAGTTTTTATCACAATAATTAATGTTTAAATAAACTATAAAATACATATGCTGAATTGTTGTGTAAGATGTGAAATTTCTTCACTTGACTTATAATTATTATATTTATCATATCAAATAAAGAAAAAGCTTTGTGTCGCCCAGGAAATCTATAACCAAAAGCTCAAATCTTGCAGTCAAAGTATAAAACAAACTTATTTTTGTAAATGAAAGGCCTAAGCCAGACAAAAAATTTCAAGTGACGTATTAGGTTCATGTCAGAAAAATATATTCCTGATATCAAATTCAACAACAACAATCTATGAAAGAATGTAGAAGAAAAAAAAGACAATTTTGAGACCATAGAGAGTAAATGGAATAAATGTTTGCATTATGGTGTGTTTTGTTCAGAAGATTTCAATGTAGATCCTCATAAAAACACATATGTTAAGACTGTCAATGCGTTTGAAGCAATTGCAGAAAAGGCTACCCCGCGTTTGTAGAATTAAAAAATCAAAGGCCATGGGGATACGCTGGGATCTGTGTGAAATTGATAGAACTGTCCTCTTTAAAACGACACATATTCAAGTTTAGTGGGCTACAGGGGTTACTGTTCTACAGAGGCCATATACCTACTCAAAATAACTTAGGCTACAGGGGCTACAGTGGGTCATATGCCTACTTAAGATCAGTAGGCTATGGGGGCTACAGTGTTAATGGTCATATGCCTACTCAAGATCTAGTTATTGTCACAACCCAGTTACACGTATATTATCATTGGGACATACATGTAAATGTTGTGTAACAGGGTTATTGCAGTTACCCTTTTTTTTTAATTAAAGACTGCACTGAAGCAACCAAAATTTTTAACAAATGCGTCAAACTCACATTCTTTCCACACAGCCTAATGGGATTTCACCTCCTCTTTCGATTAAATGTTTAAAAATTGTATATTCAGCAACTTTTAAAGGGAGAAATTTGGCAAACTTTCAGCAACCGATTATGAGCCTGTCAATGTTCTCCCAAACTTTTGTATGATTACTACTACAATCAGAGCATGGGGTGTTTTACTGCAAATTCGGGTGTTGAGTGTTCACTACTGATGCATCTTTCGCTACTGCAAGCAGAAAGTAGTCCCGTACAAATATCGCAAAACGCCATCTATATAATCTAAATCTATCACTCACATGACAATTTACCTTCGACTGTGATCATCACAGTGCAAACTAATGGCAAAAAGTGTTGAGAGTGGAGAGTGAAAGTGTCCCAAGAATCATCTTATTTTGCCTTAATAGGAAAATGTTTTGAGCGGTTTTTGCTCATGAAAACTTGGAAAAGGAATAAGAGTGGTGTGGATGCAAATTTGAACACTCAAAAGACAAGTAATTTGAACAGGAGCTGGTAACCATTTTTTGGTCGTAGCATTGTAACTCAGTTAGAATTTAAATTAACACGCAGACCATATGGAACTTGAATAATCCTTGTCAGGCTGTAAATCAATAAACAACAGCAATCAGTAAATGTCAGCCAACAAGAACAAAAAAATCAGTAAGTAAAAGGCCTGGAATAAAAGGAGGAGGGGTGGGGTGGTATATGTCGAATAACTACTCAAGATCAGTGGACTACAGGGGCTACAGTGCTAAAGAGACAATTTGAGAGTGAAAGACTATAGGACTAAACAGGGAAAATAGATCTCGAGGGCTGTGTTCGAAAAATGGGCTACAGTGCTATGCTGAAAGTGTAAATTAAGTCCTAAGTTGTAACTTTACTTCTGGTGTAACTTAGTGTAGCCTTGCCTATGGAGATAACCAAGTTCAATATCACAGGGTATTCTGCAGTTATGCCACTAGTTTCTCAGTTTATGAATGGAATGGAGTAATATTAGCTCAAAGATCACGTTTTGCTGGAAGTTTTAATGTTGGATATCTTCCAATTGTCCCCTCAGGGAGAATTGGAAATTCCTCTTTACGTTGTGCTGTATACGGGAAAGGGGAGAATTAGGTTCTGTTGAGTTATACGTGAAAGAAAATGCGTGGTTGAACTGCGTGTAAGCTTGTCTTTTGTTCAGGGCTACAAGAACCATCACAAATATAAGATATATACGGAATAAAGCCAAATACAAGGGAGCATTGAAGTTTATGCCGTTTATATAACTTTACCTATTTACATTTTGTGTTACAGTATATATGGAAGAGGGGAGAATTATAATTCTCCTCTGCATATATATATCATGGAGAGGGGAGAATTAGGTCCCCTTGCATTACACGTGAAAGTCGGCTTTATTCAGTCAGATGTATTCCAATAACCCCTATTTCCGCTCTCTAATATCAATGGCTGAGCAAGCCTTCAAGTTTTACCTTGTAAGACGATCAAAAAATATTTTTGTTTTTGGCGTGAAGTTAAAAACTTGATAAAAAGCTATATAAATATACTCGTGGAATTCTCCCCTTTCCCTATCTACCTACTGTGGTGTAGCGGTTATCATACCTGTCTACAGACCACGAGGCCCCGGGTTCAATCCTGGGGTGGGTAGACACGCCAGTGCACCACAACTGGTTATTATAGGCCGTGGACATTGACTTGGTTGTCGATGTTATGTCTGTCCGTACGTCGTACCTGTGTTCTCGTCCGGGTCGTATTCTTTGTGATAGCATTTGTACTATCATAACCGTTACGCAGGTGACGACCCCGTCATTGTAATTGTGTGTTCAACTCTCTCTCTCTTTTCCCACACTGTAAGTGCCCAATATGTACAAGAAAGGGGAGAATTACACAGTGAAGCTTCTTGATATTTCTTTGAGTCTCTAGTTTTGGCGTAAAACGTAACCTACTTTACTTGGGAAATACATGTTAAGCCCTAGGCCTACCTACAATACTTACAAGTTACATGACAACATTTGTATATGGAAAATGTAATTGCAAATTGTTTTGCAATCCTAAAAACTAAAAATATGGGACAATTAAGGCATTATGAATTAAAAACACATTTTTCCTCAAAAACTAGTCCACATATTGACATAGGCCTACTGTAGACTGTACAGTAGTTATTCATCATAGGCCTACAGTAGGTGTACCAATTCAGCACAATAGGAATTGTTTTTACTTCCGTTCGTTATATGTACTTTTCTACTTCTAAAAAATATTATTGATAAAAGTTTAAAATTTAAATATTCTAGTTAAAAAGTATTTGAATTCTAAAATTTTTATTATTTTTTTCAATTTTTATTTTGAAATTTCGTCAAGGTGTACATGTACCACAAAATGTGTACCAGTTGAGCGTAATTTCCGCAGTCGACAGAATCTTCAACCGGGTGTCTTTTACGACGTCATTTCTCGTTATGGCTTTTTGACGTCATTTCTCGTTATGGCAACTTACACATAGTGATGTCATACTGAAGTCGCAAATGACTCGTCACATAACAATAACACCACAATGAATCTGGCACACCCTCATGTGACACATCACCTGACTTAAGTTTTTTCATAAATTTCCTGCGGGAAATCCTGAAACTTTTTACTTTGTTAATGTCTGAATGTTTGTTGCTCGGGTCCAACGCACGTTAGATGCTTAACAGCAGTAACACTAACGTTGGTCAGTTAGTTGTATCCATAGGCAGCAAGCTAAGTATACAACTATAACTGACACTGATAGTTAGTTCTAAATAGCGTTTGTTATGGAGTCTGAGGTACTATTAAATGGATAGTGTATAATTTATTTTGCATGACAGCACTGGATAGGTCGAGTGATTTCATCAGGTGTCATACAAGTGCTTGGAACTTCCAAGTTGCTGAATGGAAGTAGATTGGCCTAGCACTCAAGGACTATCTGGGGTCTAAGATTAGCCTATACTTAGGTGAACAGGGTTAATTTAGCATTTGTGACTGCACTTTAAATTCTTGCAGATCATCATAAATTGAGGGAAATATTATGGGATATATTTTTTATTGGGAGTAGGTCTAGGCCTAGGTCCAAAAAACAATCCCTGCCTGCTCCTACTGTTTCTTTCATTATTGCAGATTAGTATGAAAGTGACAGCGGTTGTAAGACTTGGGGCGTAGGTTTAAGTTAAAGTTTAAGAGGCAGTGAAGGTCACTTTAGGCTAAGGCTGGGCCACTGACATGTTGACAGAGAATAATTTTCAAATTGCTCCCAAACTTTGGATATCTTAGCATTAGGTACATCCAATTATAGATGTAACAGTTATATTAAGCACTGAAATTATACACTCAGAAACAATTCGGTCAGCCGGTAATTTGATCATCTGGGACAGGGACGGGCATTTTATCGATGAAAACATGCAACGATTTGTGTGCAATTGAGCACCATGCTTTAGCCTATGTAGAAATACACACCGTGACAATTCATGTGTTTGCAAAATTCTAAAACATATCTTTCTACGACATTAATTTCCACCAAAGTTGCAACAATTTTCTGCACGAATAGGCCTACACAAGCGAACGTAGGGATTTTAAGTTTGACACTAAAGGGGACTGGCTGTAACAGTAAACTGCTTTTGTTTTCAGCGGCAAACTGGTCATCAATATTTACGCACGCAATTATGACATCCTGAACAGGCCTAACGTTAGGCCCTACTGATATAATTTCTCATATAGGCCTAGACCACCTACTGTTGCGATTCATCAAGCGAGGGGGATGAGTGAAGCTACAGGCAAATCAATTAATGTCAAATGCCATTCCTTTTTCAGGGGAAGCCGAGCCCTATTGACCACAGCCTCAGTTGGTTGTAGCCTATCACTTGCAAATCTTATCCAAAAAGGGAGAGAGCCTATTGGTGTACAGCCCTGAGCATTATAATGCCAAAACTTCCTTACCTTTCATTTCAAGGGGATATTGTTAACTACGTAAGGGCAGGCCTAAGAGTGGTAATGGCAGGCCTAAGAGGGGTAAGGGCAGGCCTAAGAGTGGGCAGACCCTCTTTAGACCTTCCACCAAATGAGATTCAGCAATATGCACTGAACCACATATAAATTATACGCACCTTGATTCAGTGCTCAAAATTAGCATAAGGCGCTAGAGCTAAACTACTTGATTTTATTTCATTTATTTTTTGCTGATTTTCATTTATTTATTTTTGCCGATACCAAATGGTATGTGGACCACTTCAAGGAAAAATGTGTTTTCATTTCATAAATCCTTAAGAACAATTTGAAATTATAATTTCCATACAATATTTTTGTATATTCAAGCATTTCATGTTATTTTCTTTCAATTTTGATCAAAAAAAAGCCAAAATTAATTTGATCACCAATATATTTGCCTAACTTGTAGGCTTGTAGGTAGGAAGAGCTTAACATGTATTTCTCAAGTAAGTCAATTTACCCTTGATGCCTTAAGGTAAGAATAGAATAATGGTGTATGTAACAACAAATTCCATTATTCTCTGCGAGCAGACATAATATTCCATTTTACACATTTTGGAACTACAATTTTAGTGGAACTAGTCCCATGACTTAACATTTTAAACTTACAATAAAATGTTGAAACAACACCAAAATTAAATCAAAATTATACTGGTAGACAGAAAACATGTTTGCAGTTATTCCTGTTATAAACAAAAACTATTAGAAAGGATATATTTGATCATTTCCAAGATTCTGAACAGACAACATGGCAGACTATGGCCAGAAAAATCCCTCACAAATAGCATTACAATTTCTTAAAGAGTTCAATGAAAACAATATCGATGCTTGTTATAGGTGGAAAGCAATATATTTTACCAATTTTCGGTGGTATTGGTCATTTTTCTATGAACACGGAATTTTTGTGAACATTCTCATTGGAACTCGTCCTTTCGCTCAACTGGTCCACATACTGTAGACATAGTCCTAACGTTAGGGCTGATCACTCAGCATAAAGACTGAGTGAGACCAAATTTTGTAGGATAATTTTAATTTAAATTTTACGTTGTGAAAGTCCGGATAAAATTCGATCAATCTTTTTTGCATTTGTCACTTTTACTTTGGGAAATAAATGCTTTTAGAAAAATCCTAAAACATGCCTCACATGTCAGAATACGTTCAAGATCAACCAATCTGTTAATTCCGTCCTTGTTCGAGTATTAGGAGAATGTAAATAAATTACGTCATTGTTCTAAAAGCGTCTACTCTGCTATGACATCATAAAAAGATACCCGGTTGAAGATTCTGTCGACTGCGTATTTTTTCTACACACACGATTTCCTGCAATTCATCTAATTTTTATACATATACTTTTCAGCTTTTCACAAATATATTGAACAAAAACATCTTAAATAAACTCTTTGATATTAGGTCTAGATACAATGATACCCGTCGGCCAGTCGGCTATTAAATAAAATCCATTTTAAGATTGAGCCTTTTCTATCGTTTTTGTATGTACCAGTTGCAGTAGAAAAATAACAAATTGCGTATTCATAGGGCGCAAGCGCAGTCAAGTAGTTTTGAAAAGACAATACGCTTAACTGGTACCGGAATTTTGCAAGCGATAAAGGTTGCGAAAACATGGAAAAACAATATTTATCATGCAAAATTTATCTACTTTGCAACTTTACAATAATTTCCATACATTATTTTACCTGCGAAGCTTGACCATGTTTTTGAGGATTTTTTTATTCGTGCGTCTCTGATCAAAACAGACAAGAAGTAGTAAGATTTTTTTACAGAATCAAGTGTTTCGAGTAAAGTAGGCTCGAAATCAAAAAGTAAAAATGTTTTTTTTACTCGTGAACGGAAACATATTTTGAAGTTATAATTCACCACAAATTCCTAATTTTGTATGTTTTAAGAGTAAGAACAAATGATAAAATTTTAGCAATAAATGACTAGAAATAAACGAATAAAAAAATTCGAAAATACGCGAAATTGGTACATGTGCTGAATTGGTACACCTACTGTAGGCCTATACTCTTCCAGGCCTTTTTTACTTCCCTACTGATCTGTTTTTCTTTCTTGTTAGCTGATGTTCACTGTTTGTTGTTGTTTCTGATTTACGGACACAAAACAAATGTAGTTACGTGTAGGCCCTACGTTGGTTGTGACAAACTAGGCTAGGCGGCCCTAACGTTAGGCCCAAGTTAGGTGCAGTTTTTTTTTTTTAGGCCGGTCAAGACTGCTTGAATTACCTGAGCCACTAGCGCAAATCCAATGCAATTAATTAATGTAGCAAATTAAAAATATGCTTAATGATATTCTTCCGGTACAAAAAAATAACTTTCAATTCTTACACCTTCCCAAGAAGATAGCCCTTCTTTCACACGGTTTAAAAATGAATCGTTGTAGCAGGAGTAAATTTCGTGAAATACATATACCACGTTCGTTACACTTAACGTTAACGCATGCATGTATGTACGTAGTCAAGGCTAGTACGCTGGTGGCGTAGTACTAATACCTCGCGCAAAGTAAAAAAGCAACAAAATCTATATTTTTAACGAAAAATGCTGCAGAAAAATCATTGCTTGAAAAAGTTCCTAAATCAAATTACTTTCATTATAAACAAAAAATTTTTTGGATATAGTTTCGTTTTCCAACCAAAAAAGGGA
>JAIGNY010000483.1:120000-265000 GCA_020152595.1 Chiridota heheva
CGTTCCAGGTTATCGTTAGTCAATAATCATTTACCCTGAAATAAAGAAAACAATATTTCAAATAATATGCTTACTTCTACATACCCTAAAATGGTCTAAATGATAGAATAATGTTTTGTTGTACTGGTAAAGGTGTTTAATTCTGAACACAAAGATTTCTAAATTATGTCAAAGGAACCTGTATTTTTCGATTTTTGGCTAACATACTAATCAAAGCTTGGATCATTTTCAATGAATGCACAGTTTATAAGAGGACAACGAGAGGACAACGAGAGGACAACGAGAGGACAATGAGAGGACAATGAGAGGACAACGAGAGGACAACGAGAGGACAACGAGAGGACAACGAGAGGACAACGAGAGGACAACGAGAGGACAACGAGAGGACAACGAGAGGACAACAAGAGGACAACAAGAAAACAACGAGAGGACAACGAAAGGACAATGAGAGGACAGCGAGAGGACAATGAGAAGACAATGAGAGGACAACGAGAGGACAACGAGAGGACAATGAAAGGACAACGAGAGGACAACGAGAGGACAACGAGAGGACAACGAGAGGACAATGAGAGGACAATAAGAGGACAATGAGAGGACAACGAGAGGACAATGAGAGGACAATGAGAGGACAACGAGAGGACAACGAGAGGACAATGAGAGGACAACGAGAGGACAACGAGAGGACAATGAAAGGACAACGAGAGGACAACGAGAGGACAGCGAGAGGAAAACGAGAGGACAATGAGAGGACAATGAAAGGACAACGAGAGGACAATGAGAGGACAACAAGAGGACAAGAGAGGACAACGAGAGGACAACGAGAGGACAACGAGAGGACAACGAGAGAGGACAACGAGAGGACAATGAGAGGACAATGAGAGGACAATGAGAGGACAATGAGAGGACAATGAAAGGACAACGAGAGGACAATGAGAGGACAACGAGAGGACAATGAGAGGACAATAAGAGGACAACGAGAGGACAATGAGAGGACAATGAGAGGACAACGAGAAGACAATGAGAGGACAATGAAAGGACAACGAGAGGACAATGAGAGGACAACGAGAGGACAACGAGAGGACAACGAGAGGACAACGAGAGGACAATGAGAAGACAATGAGAGGACAATAAGAGGACAATAAGAGGACAACGAGAGGACAACGAGAGGACAATGAGAAGACAATGAGAGGACAATAAGAGGACAAAGAAGGACAACGAGAAAACAATGAGGACAATGAGAGGACAATGAGAGGACAATGAAAGGACAACGAGGACAACGAGAGGACAACGAGAGGGACAACGAGAGGACAATCAGAGGGACGAGGACAACGAGAGGACAACGAGGACAATGAGAGGACAATGAGAGGACAATGAGAGGACAATAAGAGGACAACGAGAGGACAATGAGAGGACAACGAGAGGACAATGAGAGGACAATGAGAGGACAATGAGAGGACAATGAGAGGACAACGAGAAGACAACAAGAGGACAACGAGAGGACAATGAGAGGACAACGAGAGGACAACGAGAGGACAATGAGAGGACAACGAGAGGACAATGAGAGGACAACGAGAGGACAACGAGAGGACAACGAGAGGACAATGAGAGGACAATGAGAGGACAACATGAGGAGGACAACGAGAGGACAACGAGAGACAATGAGAGGACAACGAGAGACAATGAGGACAACGAGAGGACAACGAGAGGACAACGAGAGGACAACGAGAGGACAACGAGAGGACAATGAGAACGAGAGGACAATGAAAGGACAACGAGAGGACAACGAGAGGACAACGAGACAACGAGAGGACAGTCGAGAGGACAACGAGAGGACAATGAGAGGACAACGAGAGGACAACGAGAGACAACGAGAGGACAACGAGGACAACGAGAGGACAACGAGAGGACAACGAGAGGACAACGAGAGGACAATGAGAGGACAACGAGAGGACAATGAGAGGACAACGAGAGGACAACGAGAGGACAACGAGAGGACAACGAGAGGACAACGAGAGGACAACGAGAGGACAACGAGAGGACAACGAGAGGACAACGAGAGGACAACTCAAAGATTTTGATGCAATTCGTTAAATTTCGGTCACTGAAAATCATCCGACAGTGTTTTCCTATTAAATTTAAGTTTAATGAAAATTCAAAACCTGTTGGTCATATTCAACTGCTACTATCCAAATAACGCTACGACGGATTGGAAAGAAAGAATGACATAAGTAAAATCATAGGTTTTCGTAATGTGATTTTACAAAAAGGTCAATCAAATTTCCATAAACTATTATAAAAAGGCCTGAAAATTAGAAATGCTCTTATATTTTTAATATGTAACCGATTTTGATGAGACATTTGATTATTTCTATGGTTTGTAGCTACCTGTCCATACATTTTTAATGGAATATGATTCTTGAACGATCCCTGGAAAGAAAAAAAAACTAGATATGTTGGGGATTCCCAAGCAATTATATATTTGCCGTATGTTTGTAATGGAAGCGTTTCCCCACGGGCCCCAGGCGCGATGGTTGCACCTCTATAGATGTAATATGCAAATCAAGCCATCCTTTACGAAAGGTCTATGGGCTACATCGCAGAATACTGGAATATCAGTCACTTAATTGATATTGAGTTTATAGGCCGCGGTTCATTGATGTGTTTAGCGATTCCATTTATTTTTACCCGATTGCCGTTCCATATAAAAACAAAGACTTACAATATGAACAGACAAATGGAAGTTCCGTATCGCACGGGTTGTCCCACCAGTCACCGTAGCCCAGCCATCCGCTATTAATGAAGGTGACGATGCAATCTTCACCCGATGTGTGACTCGGGTCACCAGCGCCGAAAACTAAAATAAATAAAAAGAGTCAAAAGTAAAACATATTGAACTTCAATGATTAGTTTAGTGGCGAGACACATTAACATCTTTCAACAAAAACATATGCGAAGAAACTAATATGAAATCGTGTTTCGTTCAGATTTCCCGAATCATGTGCATTTCCCGAAAAAATACAAATTTCCATCATTTCGTTTAAAATCCCGGCATACTGTAACACGCACACCGTATCCCAAAATATGTGGGGAGTAGCTACTGTAGCACCAGAAGTGATTTATCATGATAGATGCGCAGTGTGCCTTGTCGTGTATATGGGCAAATTATCCCTTGTGAAATTCGTCTGTAAATCAAGTTCACAATGCTCATTAGTTGTTTTGTCTGTAAATCAATTTGATAAATGCAATGGTGGCGCCATAATTTTCCAATAGGGAGGGAGCTTGGGAAGCCTGGCGCCAACAATTGATCAAAGAATAACGTTCTATGATCTTATTAACAGTTTGGGGAACTCATTTTGAAGGGCGAAACAGGTTGCTGAAACGGCCAATCAGGCACTATGGTAAGACGGAGGAGGGAAATAAAAGTTAAACCGCTTACAATTAAATGCAGCACCATGACCGTCGTCACAAGTCCAGTACCCTTGCGTCTCCCTGTCGTTGCACCCGATGTACGCCATACTGTAAGCTCCACCGTACGTGACGAAATTCTCCAAGAGAAACTGTTGTTCGTCTTCATTATTCGGTGAGAACAATTTTAAACCTCTGATGTGGCAATATTCTTCCGCATCAGAATAACTTAGTCCTTTAGAGCTGAAGTAGTAGCAGTTCCCATTATCACTGACCCAGTTTGGTTTATCAGGGCATCCCGCTGTGAATAGTGTGTCAATACGAATGAAGTAAAGTTAGAGATTAAATGTACATTTTCTCGTCCGGAGAAGAGAGAGAGTTAACAAGGGTCGATAGGTCTCATCCTGTATAGAGACGGAATGATATAAAGGTTCCTGACATGCTGAAGGTATTATAAGGCCACATGATTTAGTTATAGCTCAATAGCATGGGTTAACCAAGTTCTACAGGTCAACTCCTATAGGGGAAGGAAATGATATTACGTTTTGCATGTTCCTGGTACGCCTGAAAGTATTTTACAAAGAGGCCTTATGATTTGGCTAGTTCCTAATTTAGGTTCAAAAAGTAGTAATAACAGTCGAATTTTAAAATAAAAATCCTTAATCTATTTATCAGTGATCTACGTATGCTACTGGAGATTTGGGACCTTTACCTTTCCTTCAATGTTATTTTTATCATACAATACATAATCTTGTTATTTCTACCACTCTGTTTTGAGGATGTTTTGTCTTGAAATGGTTCGATGATATGTTAATTACTTTACACAAAAAAGTGTATATAAAAGGAATACAGCTAAAATTTTTAATGAAATTAAAAACAAAAGACTCCCAAAGTAAATATGGGTCAATACTCTTAAATCTGAGTCAGGCTTATAATAATATCCAATTTCTTGTTCATTATCAGACTATAACAAATATCTTCCCAAAACTATTCTGCGGTAGGGCCGAAAAACAATAGGTTAAAATAATCAATTTTCCACATTCTGAGGTTACAAATTATGGCGCAATTTATGCTAAATAGGTATTTAAGTAGAATGCTCAATTTCTAACCGATTTTGATACGACTCAGTTTTTGCTTTTGCAGTTTTGTCATGTTTTTAGTACATTTAAAACTATTTGAGTTAATGTTGGTACTACTTATTCATATACCTTCTTTTATATATAATTCTTTATTGATAAGCATAGGCCTATTTGTATTGTGAAAAATAACAACGTTATAGTTAGGCCTATAAGAAGCAAACTTGAGTTAGACTATATGCACTGCTGACCTTTACAGATAAACGGCAACTCATACAGAGAGCATTCGTTGTCATACTCCTGGCCATAGCCGGCCCAGCCAGGGTTAATGAAGGTAACCATGCAATGTTGTTGTGGGTCTGCACTCGGCTCACCATTACCCCAATCTGTAATTACAAAATAGGTATGTTTGTAAGAAGGTGCATTCTCATTAATAATAATGGCGATGTTTTTACTAATTTTCACACCACTTTTTAAGTAAAAGTAGAAGTTCCGTGTCAGTACGTGCGTTTATGTTGAGCGCAATACAGTCCGGTAGAATCCTGGACTTTTGATGTAATAAGAAAATACACCCAAATTTGGAGCTTCGTATTTATTAAGATCCATGGAGGCCGCCATTTTAACTTGTGATAACATTATATCAATGGGATTTTTACTGAGAGAACGGTAGTATTTATGTAATGTAACCTATGATGCATGTATACGGTATCAGCGATGACCATGCCAACACAGAATCATGTGTCGAGAGGGTTGTTTAAAAGATCAATGACCTGTCAACAAAAGTCTTTTGTTATTTTATAGAAAAGTCCACGATGAAATTGAAAAGTACGCGGTCAATCTAATGACTATTCATTTGATATCGGTTTTCTCCTTGCAAAAATACCCTCCGCGTTCTCATTAAAAATGCCCATTGTCTTAACGTTATTACTATAGTTAAAATGGCGGCCTTCATGGATCTTAATGAATCCGAAGCTTCAAATTCTGGTGTATTTATTATTACACCAAAAGTCCAGGATTCTTCCCTGAACTGTTTTGTGCAACGAAGGCGTATCGAATTATTATTATTATTTTCTTCGTGAAAGAGAAAAAATATTTTAAAAACCCGAAAGATTCGCACCCTTACATCAGCAATGTTCTGATTTTCCACAGTTGCAAAATCGAACATCTCAAGGCCACCGAAAATTCACGCATTACTGCCCCCACACTCCATTCATACAGTGTACAATTACAAATATACTGTAGGTAAGTACATACGGAGTTTATAACGGGAAAGATTTAAGCGTGGCACAACGTGTACGCAATTAAAGAAATATTGAGTAAGGGTGCTGCGAATAGCAAAGTCGTAGATGTCGTTGTACAACATTGGCATAAATCGTTTCCTCTCCATAAAAAAGTGCGTTTTTTAATGGTGGTATCACTTCAGCTACTTCCAACTTTCTACGCATATGGGGTACTGTCGTAACCATTTGAGTAGCTGAGCTAAGGCAATGGTTTCCTATCGAAAGGTCTTTCATGAATCTGGTCACCACAATTATTTGTAAGGTTTTTTATATTTGCCCAAGATTCGACAACGCCCTATACTACAATTGCGATAGTGGTTTCGCAACAGGTTGTCTCCATTCTAAATATTACTTACCAACAAAGTCAAAATCAATTCCATCACATTCCCACGTTCCCTCGTTGCGTCGATCAGAGCAGCCAATCCAGGCCATACTTTGGTCGTAGCTACGTTTATCTCGCCACTGTGACAAGAGCCACGACAAATCATCCGCCGAGGAAGGAGAATACAAAGTTGCTGCGTGGTTGTGGCACATACGTAAGGCTCTTTCGTAATATTGGTTAGAATCGCTAAACAGGTAACATTCACCGTCTCGCGAAACCCATCCATTGGCCTCTGGGCAATTGTCGGTTGAATCGCCTTGAGAGTAAATGAAATAAAATCCGTTGTTTTAAGGAGAAGGAAAATAAAGTATTTTTAAGTAGTCGGACATGTCTACATTGCAAGAAGGCAACACAGGGTCTAGTGGTCATTGATGAATTTGGCGTTCAAGATACGGGCGATTTCTATCGGCAAGGTAAGACTGCGGGTAGTAAAATAGTTAGCTCAATTGGTAGAGCACCTTATTGTCATCTCTTACAGTAGGTCGTGGATTCGTTTTCCGGCCGGGTTATACAAAAACTTTAAAAATGGGACATACCAGTCCGGTGCGTACCCCCAATGGGGAGAAAAGTGTTGCTCTCCCGATCGGGTCCCTTTAGAGAACTATCCCACAATGCATCAATCCAAATTCAAAGTTTGTATAACATAAGAAACATTTTGAGCGCGGGGAACTCAACTACTGTAAAGGGTTCAAATTTTTATTCACGATTTGAAATAATGGCATATGAATTACCTTTTCACCGTGCGCTTTTAACATTCACCATACGGTTTTCAAGAAATTTAAAGAAAAATGATGAATTCATATTGTGTGTTACCGTTAGGCAGTTGCGCTTTAACAAGGTTTTCTGAATTTATGAGAAATAACTAGGGGATTTGAGAAAATTATTTAGCAATAGCTGCGTGATAGTAACGAAGTTGTTTTAAGTAATAACTGTTATTTTTACTTTCGCGAAATTGTACATGAACAATACAAACTTTGTTACAAACCTTCAATGAAACGACTGATAAGCGTCTATGACTGTAACTTCACAATAAAAATGGCGACTTTCATATATTACTGTAAGCTCAGTGCGCATGCTTGAGTCTCTCGATCGGGCGACTTATTGAGTCCCCCGATCGGCGGTACGAACCAAACTGCATACTGACATACAATATTAGAGCAAAATAATAGTACAGGCTTATACGCCGTAATGTATGTGTCTGCACCTTTGAGCCTCGAGTTTCCATTGTAAAACGCGTTGAGTAGAAAAGCGATAATACGACGTAGCGCTATATAAGATACGACGTATTATTCATCTTTCTCAGTATATGACAATTTTGACAAGTCTCTGAGCATGATTGACAACTCCAGCAAAATCCACGTACGATTGTGACCCAAATGATTTAAAAGGATTTTGTATTTCATTTTTTTTTATAATTTGTTTATTTACTTATTTGTTTATTTGTTTATTTGTTTGTTTTTTTGTTTATTGATTGATTGATTGATGGATTGAATGATTGATTGATTGATTTATCGATCGATCGATTGATTGATTGAATGATAGATTGATAAATAGATTGATTGATTGGTTAATATATTGATTGATTGATAAATTGATTTATTAGGATTATTATTATTATTATTTTATGTGTATTTGTTTTTTGAATATTATTATTATTTTTTATTTTTTTATTTTTCATATTATTATTATTATTATTATTATTATTATTATTGATATTATTATTATTATTGTTATTGTTATTATTATTATTATTATTATTATTACTATTGTTATTATCATTATTATTATTATTATCATTATCAATATTATTATTATTTTATTTATTCATTATTGTTTTTTGGGGGGAGGGAGGGAGAGTGGGTGGGCTAAGGTATGCTGCGGCAGTGGGCGATATGTACAGTAATAACCAATACAGGGCGGGCGCGCTTGCCCTCTATATGTTAAAGCATGTAGGGAATTTTATATGTAGTATAAACAATTACCTTCTGAAATTATCAAGGTTCCCGAGTCAGGATAGGAGGGCTCGCTGATGATCGATGAAGATTGGGATCCGTCTAGTCCTTCCGAGTTGTAGTAGGGTGGATCAATGATGACTGATGGATTATAGTCACTGATTTCACTTGGGGAACTATGTAGGTTCCATCCGCTGTCTTTTGCAGAAATAAAAATCAAACTATAAAATGTGATGTCATGCAGGGCCCACGAAGACAAATCTGATGTAATTCTATCAAACAAAATCATGATTCAAGGCCAGATGTGTAATTATAACGTGTATGTTCTGCCCCCTCTTGATAAATACATACAAAATGCGTCCAGTAAATTAGGAAGTGCCAATTAATTTTCAACAACCAAAAATACACAAAAATTGTCTGGGATTTGCCTGAATGACATCAAACTGTACACTAAGGTCAACACACTTGCGCAATATATGATGTGCAATAATTCATAAACGGAAATTGTTATCAACATAATTTGTACACAAAATTGTTTCTTTCAGCAGTCCTCTATCAAATGTATAACAATACACATTCACGGGGGTATTCCGTTAATGTTTACAGACACGTTGTTTTAAAAACAATAAGCTATATCTTTACAAAACCAATCCATGGATTCAAGACAAATGTACATACACGAGAAAAAAAATAGGAGAAGATGAAAGCAAAAAGTCAAAATAAACGATTCTACCGGGGCTTGAACTCACGGCATGATTTGAGAAAAAAAACGTTACTAGCGATCGCCGCAAGCATCTGGGATATCTCATGTGATGACCTTCTGAACTTTAGGTCGTTTTAAATAACTATATACCTTGCAATACGAGACAACAAATCGCGCAGCAAAATTTCAACCAATCAAAAAATTTGAAAGGAATTCTAAATATTGTGCACATATGACGATATCGCCTCTTTAAAAGATTAAGCAAGAACATCACATATCAGAGAGAAACTCAAAAAAAAAAATGAAGGGAGCATTCAAAAATATTATTCCTTTTCTAAGATGCGTGAGTTCATTGTTCTGTATCAATATTACGCGTCTAAAGTAACATTTCTGTACCTTTGTTCGGGAATTCTTAAAAGTGAGTTATTGGTGATCCTTAAAGGTATAGGGTCCGCTGTGACGGACTGGCCAAAAGCATTCCAAATATCAAGGTGCAAGACCGGACTACAATTTTGAGGTGAACACCGGTTTACATTATATTTATGGCCCCATGGTTAACCAAACGGCCGGCCTCAACCTCCCTTCGGCAGACTGTTGCGCACGTTTTAACGGCCTACGGTCGATTACCCGACAAGCGTCACACCAATCCAAGATCGGTCGATCGGCGGGTCATTCTGCCACTTGTATTAGAATAGGTAAAGATGTTATATTCACCAGCAAAGAACTTGAAATTGTGAACAAATATTCTTTAAAATAACTTCAAATGAGCGCGTAGGCCCACAGTATTTTTCTACTTATCGCTAATCAAAGTTTGAAGAATTGAAATAAGATATGGAGGAGAAGCCAACTTCAATATCTGTAATTGAATTCTTAAAATTTGTTATCATGAATTGAGTGTTTTATCCTGCTATTTTTTTCTTATTTAGGGTATGATGGAGATTTAAAACCTCTTAGTGAGTTGGTCATTTTCAACTGCATCCATATAGCTATTCAACCAATGTTGGAGCAGGATCAAAATACAACAAGCTAACAGATTCATAGATTTTCCTTTTGTGATGTCACAAAATATTAATTAAATTATTATTTGTAATCATAAAGCCTTGAAATTCAAGTTCAAAATTAATTTTGAACCCTTTAAAATGCAAATTTGTGCTGTTTTTATGGTATATAGCATATGTTCTTTCAACAGTCCGGGAGCAACCCAGAAAACTGGGTACTTTGAAATACTTAAAAAATTGGGTACTTTGATGTATTACGTCATCGCATAAGCCTACACATTTGACTAACCCACACTAAACATAAATAGTTTTTGAGAAAATGAACAATACAGATAATGGGGGTTTTTTTTCTTCTTTTTTCTCAAAAAGGCGACGATGAATTTAAAAAAAGGAGCGGCAAAAAGTTTTGTATATGTATTTACTATCCGTCTCCCATATTTCAAGTTATCCATTGAAATTTTGGACAATCCGGAGCGGAAAATGAGAAACTCCATATGTTTAGTGTAGGCTAGTCAAATGTGTAGGTTCATGCGATAATGTAACACATAAAAGTACCCAATATTTTGGGTATTTCAAAGTACCCAGTTTTTTGGGTTGCTCCCGAACTGTCCAATTAAGGTCAAGTTGTTGTTCACGCTCGGACTGCAATCCATTTCATTAGAAACGTTCACAATTTATATGGGCGCATTTTAAATCATACTTCCCTCAAATTTAGCTGCCTACTTAGGTAAAACAACTTACAGTACTACCACAACAACGGGCGCAAGAGGGGTGTAGACCTGCTATGTGTGAGTGACACAGAAACTGGCTACATGCATTGTAATCTCTTTAATGCATTGGATGACACATAGAATGGCCCGATGAATCCACTACCCTCCCGCATTTCCTTTTATTTTTGAGCTAGACCATATTTAAGTGGAATATATTTAAATGGGTCTGAACCCTTTTCTGCTCATTTTGAGAACAATGGAGCTGTCCGTGCACTGTGCATTGATTTGTCTTAATGGTCAGATATGGACAGGAATATACAATAAAAAATAATGTTTCTGATTTGTCATACACAAATACCGACACCCAAAGAAAGTGATAGCACACTATGCAAGTACAATTTTAAGTCTTTTCTTAATAAGTATCTAAATTGTTCTGACTTTGAAAGAACTTGCAAGTTTATTCCCGAGTACAGTCCCTGTTACATAAAAAACTTTGTCACCATAGCGGTTCTTTGTTTTCGGGATATGCAGTAAAATTTGTGTTGCAGAGCGAAGACATCTATCAGACTCATGTCGTGAAATATCCATTGTTAAATAGGATGGCGCTAAACCATTTAGAGCTTACTAGAAAATAAGTACTAATATTTTAAATCAATTCTTTTTTTTCTTGAGCCCAATGCAATTCCCTGATAGATGGTGATATATGATCCAGTTTTGGTACACAGCATATAATTCAGGCAGCTCCAAGAAGTTGGCTCCAATAAGTATTGAATGTTAATAGTCCAGTCTTAACATCACCAACGTTATCACATTGAGATGGCAACTGTTTTTATTTATGTACTTTCTTGTTTTAGACATTTTTCTAAAATGAAAAATTTCCCGTATTATTACATCTGTAATATGCTGAGAGATGGTTAAGTACGAGTCCATGGTTATATCAAGGATTTTAACAATTGCAGATGGCTTGATTTAAATACCAGCTACACGAATTGAACATAAACCACTGGAATGCTTCCTCATTACAGATAGGCTACGTATGATACCAAGCTGTGTCTTGCCAACATTCAATTGAAGAAAGTTAGCAGAAAGTTAAAGCTTACGAATAATTAATTTTCTGAACACAAGATTGCATTTTTTCCAGGTTGTAATGTACAGATTCAGGATCATGAGGATTAAATGGAATGCAGAGTTGAAAATCACCAGCATATATACATATATCATATATATATATATATATATATATATATATATATATATATATATATATATATATATATATATATATATATATATATATATATATATATATATATATATATATATATATATATATATATATATATATATATATATATATATATATATATATATATATATATATATATATATATATATATATATATATGATATATATATATATATATATATATATATATGTATATATATATATATATATATATATATATATATGTATATATATATATATATATATATATATATATATATATATATATATATATATATATATATATAAAATATATATATATATATATATATATATATATATATATATATATATATATATATATATATATATATATATATATATATATATATATATATATATATATATATATATATATATATATATATATAATATATATATATCTGACACCTTATACCAAAATTGTTAAGATAGTTCCAGTGGTGAGATATAATGTGAACAGAAATGGTCCTAGAATCGAACCTTGAGGTACGCCTTATTTGAGATTCCATGATTTAGAAAAATGCTGGTTAATCATTACATAAGACATTCTTTGAGAGAGATACGAATGATGCTATCTTTCAATCCACATTTAAATACCAACCTTTTCAAGAGGAATTTGCGATCTACCGTGTCAAAAGCAGCGGACAAATCCATCAGAATATGATAAACAGCATATCCATCGTTCAGATATTTGCAAAAGCGATTATGCACTTTCAAAATGCATTTTCAGTACTATAATAAGTCCTGTACGCAGTTTAAAATTTGTCATATAACCTAGTCAGGGCCGGATTTCGACATGTGGAGGCCCATGTGCAACTTCAGGAGTGGAGGCCCACACTACTTTAATGACCGCCGTCCTGGGGGAGTGGTCTAAGTGGAGGAGGTGTACCCCTTTGGATTTTTTTGAATAATTAAGGGTGCTTAGATGCAAAATGGTGCAGTATTTTGTGATTTTTAAGTAAATTTATGTTCAAGAATTTTCATTTTGTAAGCCTGTTTGCCTGCCCAATTTTAAGTACAAATGAAGAGGTTGCTACCACTCCTACCAATGCAATTTAACAGGTTGCTACCATATTTTTCCCTTACAATTTTTTCATGAAATATGTGGAGGCCCCTGGTTGTGGAGGCCCATGGGCAACTGTCCACGTTGCCCATTGCTAAATCCGCCCTGTGTCTAGTAAGATAATCACATAGTTGTAAAGAGACCACCTTTTCAGGTACTTTAAACAAAAATTGTATATTTGAAATAGGTCTGCAATTCGTCAAGATGTCCTTATCAGCTCTAACACTCTTGATTACAGGAGATATAATTGGTGATGATGAATCCATTGAAATATACCAGTAGCAAGTAATGTATTAACTACATATATCAAAATAGGCAGAAATTGGTCCAGGCATACCCTTACAAAAAAAAAAAAACACCACAGATTTGTTCAAATTTCCACTTGTCTCCACCAAAACCTTCATCAAATGATAAAATTACCCTTGCTTTCTTACCTTTTTAACCCATACTTTACCATTTATGACTCCATTAGAATACATTAACAACACTTTTATTTTTGACAACCATTTCCAATATTTGATGTGGTGGGTAAACTATAGTTTCCACCTTTTCTACCTTCAGATTTCCCTAGAAAAATAGCTTGTCAAAGTGTTGATTTTTATATAGAAATTAATATAATACAACCTTGGGAAAGGTGGTTACTGTATTCCATCCAACCAATGGTTGTCAATGGTTGTCAAACAAGGGAAAGCAGAAAAAGTTCCAAATGCGCCATTGTCAGACAACCATGGAAAAGGTAGAAAATCTGTATGTATTTTCTTGATAAAAACGACCAGGTAAAGAAGAGGACCACCATTTTCCTGATCGTTTTTGTTGTTGTAAGGGCAAACTTTGTTTGGCATCTTTAAAATGATTTGTTTTACAACAATTTCAGTTACATGATTAAATTCACAAAGTACGTCCTCTAGTATTTGTAATTCTCATGTCCATAAGCTGAATCTACATCAGTAGATTCGTTTCTAATGTTTCAATTTCCCCCTGGAAATACGAGGAAAACTGTGAAGCTAAGTCTGACGGTGTAGTATTGCACACTGGCAAACTCTTACCCTTTTTTATTCACTAATACATTAACAACGTCATAAATGTCTTTTTGGCTTGAAGCATCTTTCAGTCTCATATTGTAATACGCGGACTTAGCAGAAAATAACATAGAATTAAATTGAACTTTATTTTTATAGGCTTTTTTGTCAGCTTCAAGTCCAGATATTCTCCATTTCCTTTAAAGTTGATTTCTTATTATTTTTCATATATAAATTTCATCATTAAGCCATGGTTGTAGTTTACCGTTCGTACTTTTCTTCGTTTTGAGAGCAGCGAGCTGATTGATAATACTTGTGAGGTGTGTGTTATACCATTGAAGGATTGAATTTCCATCCATCTCACTTTTGAGAGTTTAAAGTATATTCACATGATCAATGAAGTCATTAATATTTAGGTTTTAAACATTTTTCCTCAACATCAAAGGTTGAGAATCATCAGCATTCAATGGCAAGTTTCCGTGAACAAAATAATGATCCAAGTGAAATCGTTTTTCCACAAGACAACCATAAATCAAATTCTCAGCCTCTCTGGCAATTACTATATCAAGTGTGTGCATATGCACTTGGGAAGGTTCCCTTATATGCTGAATGAATCCAAACCAATTCAGGATCTGCGTCAATCTAATCACATCATTTTTCGCTGGGTTATCAATATGTATATTAAAATCCCCTACAATCACAACCTTCTGATGAAGAAGGCGTATATAGTCAATCAAAACTTCAAATTCAGTACGAAATTCTGATGTAGGCCCCACTGAAACCAATTTTGGCAGATAGGGGAGGTCTATAGTACAAGTAAAAAACACGGTTTTTAAGGATTTATCAGTGATTATCATATGCACTTGGTTGGTGCCACGTCACATCCGGGAGATGACGTCATTTTCTGGAGTGAAAACAAACCTTTGCGCGATACACGTGGACAAGTCCGTATGCGTTTACTGTGTGCGGTATGTATGCCATGTAAACAAACACAGCTGATCGCTTTGTTTTTACTCCAATGAATTCGGGGTACAAGGGAATACGCGCGGTTGCTATGCGGTCTGACCAACATTTCCAACCAAGTGAATATTCAAAAGTGTCGATGACGGGTAATGTCTCAGAACCTTTGTACTTACTAAGGTGAAACACATTTTTTAACAAATCACCAGTTCCTCCGTGAGCATTTCGTTCTCTCGAACAGTTGATAAATGAATATCTTGGTGGTGGTAGTTCACATATAGTGAGTTTACTAAGTCTTAGTTATGAATAAAATAAAAATGTCTTCCTCTATTATCATAATCACATATCAGAAGTTGTTTATTGCATATCGAGTGTGCATCCTAAACACACAACAATTGCATAACTACATTTGGGAATTTCATTATTTGTTTTTCCTTTGTTATGGAAATATGAACATCAGAATTTTACGACATTTACTGATACGAGATTTCCTCTTTAACATTATATTCGCTAACTTAAATGTTACAAGCCGACCTCATGCAAACTGACATAATACAAATAGGCATTAAATGATAAAAAGACAAAGATAAAAAGAAAACACAAATGAAGATTAACCAGTCCAGGAGAGGTCCTAAAATTAGAAACCAAAATGTATCTTAAAGTAGGTCATTGCAGACATGCATATCGCCATTTTGTAATATTTCCCGTGATGCTTTGCTATACTAACGTTAAAGCCTTATGCAGTGTTATAAATTTAAAATTTAAAATACCTCTGCGAAAAATTTCTTTGCCTGGCGAAAATTAAAACTCAATGCAGCTAAACCTTCATTGTTGTTCAAATACCATGCACTCCCTTTTTATATTTTACCACGAATTTGTTGATTTATATTGTTGATATATATATATATATATATATATATATATATATATATATATATATATATATATATATATATATATATATATATATATATATATATATATATATATATATATATATATATATATATATATATATATATATATATATATATATATATATATATATATATATATATATATATATATATATATATATATATATATATATATATATATATATATATATATATATATATATATATTATATTTGTAACAGTATATCTTTGTTGTTGAGGTTGTAGATTCTGAGGAATAGATTTACACATCTCAAAATCTGACATCTATCTGACATATTGGCCTCTCACTTAATCTTTTTTGTACAGTTTTATCAAAAATTATGAACAAAACGGCTGCACGACTTCTATTATCTCAGGTATTTTACAGGTTTCTTAAAATAGGACCTCTCCCGGACTGTTACCAATAAAAGAAATACATAAAAAGCATTATACATTTGAAAAATCAGGCGAGAGGAAAACAAACTTACTGCCATCATTTAGACCTATATTGTCAGAGCTTAAATCACTTGATTGAAATTTTGTTGGTAAAAGCCCATCCATCCACTCCTGCACCTTTAGAAAATGGAGAAAAGTCAAGTCAAGCCCAGACAAGAGAGGGAAATAAGTGAACGTACAGAGGTAACACTATTCATCAAAATCAATTTTGATCATTATGCTTTGAAATGATGCAGCAAACTCTGACCAAGAGTTGATGATTTCCTGCCTCCAATTTTCAGTGACTTAACTTTAGGATTTTTTTTAAAAGAATTTCATCATTCATCACAAATTTTGCATGCGAATTAAAAAAATATCATGCACTCTTTTTTTTTTATTTACCACGCCGTTGTTGATATATGAGGATAAAATCAGAAAAAAAGCAAGGACGTTTGAAGAAAAAATAGATAAATGAAAAATAAACAAATAAATTAAAAAAATATAAATATATAAATATATATATACTAAAAAAACTAAAAGTGTTTTATCTTCATAATTCAAATTTTGATCAGCCATTCCAGCCAATACTTCATCAACAGTCTGTGGTTAAGAAAGGGTCATGTAAAGTCACTTCAACCAGTGCTGAGCGTTATGGTAGGGAAAATGCATAAATGTCCTGTCAATGATTTTTCTTGATCTTTGTACGCCCAGTGGGATCATGCATAGCGTTATTCAAAAAGAACATTATGAAGGTCGCTTGGTTAACCGTTTTTTGGTATCATGTTAACATCCTGAATACAGTTGGATTTAACTTTTTGTACACTGGTCCGTCATGCGAAACGGTCTAGTTCAATAGGGAATTAAATGGGCTAAATCATATGAAGCACGGCGATTTGAGGTTTTACCTACAATCTTGGACAAATATGTCGGGACACTTACCAGAAAGTTCGCATTTTATTTTAAAATTTCATGTACAGCTATTGTTTAGGTAAACCTGCGTGGACCCCCACCCTTTTGCCCCTCCCTTCCGCCCCTCCTTCTCCATTTCAATGTTGTCAACATATTTCACTAGGAAATACAGATACATGGAAAGCAATTATCAACATTTTCACCCATTTCACCAACATTGAACTGGGTGTCCCAACGAGTTTTGTCCAAGATTGTAGGTACAAAATTTGCATTTTATCATTGGTGTGTTATTGACAAAATAGAAGTCATGACTGAACGACATTTCGCTAGCATTTTTTCATATATGATTATATGTCCTCTAGAATTTACTGCACTACCGCTCTCGCTGCGGTTAGTTTCTCCTTGATCAGGACTTGTATTTGCATATAAGTACTAGTGACCCATTTGGCTCACCATTCACTTTGTTTGGCCGATCAATTGTTCGCAAAGTGTGGTACTAGTGTATGGGCTTTCACGTGATTTGAAGGGATACATTTATTTTCAAAGAGTACAGTTATTATTTTCTTTTCAAAAACGAAAAGCGTAAAATATGTCAGTCCCAGAACCCTCTTTTTTCAACTCGGGGCATTCATTCTGTACCGAGGCCATTTTTACTATAAATTGGCCCACCAATGAAAATTTCATTAAAAAAACCATGTTAATTAATTAAAAGGGGAGTTTCAGTTGGCATCAAGGAACGACAACAAAAAGTACAAATCGTATATTTTAATAATCAATATATGTTGATGAGATGTATACAAATCGATATGATACTTGTTTGAAGAACTATTAAAACCATGAAGTTAGCAATAAACCCCAACTAGGTATTTAAAAATGAAACGTTTAATAAATTTGTGAAATTGACTGAATTGTCAAAATAGACAATTATATCTTACATAGGTACGACCTAATATCTTTTTAAATTCAATTTTGTATCCTCATTTAAAATTTTTTTAATTTGTAATTAATTTCAAATTTAATTTTGATACAAACAAAATTAATTGTCATGTTTAAGGGGGTTTGTCGTTCACGGATTAGATACCATTTCTACAAACGTGTTCTTGTTCATGAATCAAAATTGTGCAAAAAACTATTCATATTTTCATGCTCCAATTTTAATGAGAAAGAAAACTAAAAGCTTCATCACTGTTCATGTTAATCTATAAAGTATCATAAAAGCTTGTATAACCTAGTGACGAAATATTGTAAAAGCAAGTAATTCATCGAACAATGAAGAAAACAGAACCGACGAAAGAAAACGATTTTTCAAATCATCTTTTATTGACGTGAATTGAATTGAGTAGAACTGATTAAAAACTTGATTGAAACCAATAGAACATACGCACATATTAATATGAACAGAAGTAGTTATCATGATTAAGGGGTTCTTAAGACAAAATTTGTTCAGCTTGAGAAATTTATGCTATTTCAAAAATTTGGAGGATAGTTAAGAAAGGACTTTACCACTTAAGGCCAAAATAGTTGCTAAAAAGAGATAATTCATCGCAGAATGATTAAACAGAACCGATGGAAGAAATGCTTTCTCCAAGTTCATATAAACTTTTATTGAATTAATTTAAATTGAATTCAATTAAATACGAACTTTATTTCTAACAATAGAATATGCACACAAGTTTATATGAACAGAAGTAATTATAATGTTTATGGGAGTTATACAGACATGTATCGTCCGCGGATGAGATTCCTTTTACAAAAAAATCACGCATCTAAACACATATTCGAAGAATCACATACAGCTTTTGAGCTAACTTTTGGTTCATACGTCATACATTTTGCAAACATCGAAATTCTCAAACATTTGATTTTAGAAATTTAGGCTGTTTTGAAAATGTTAAAACTACTCATTTTCATATGTTTAAGCTCAAAATTTAATGAGAAATAAGGTTTAAATCGATGTTCATGTAAATTAATTTAAAAGGTACATACCACTTAGTGCCAAAATAGCTGCCAAAACCAGGTAACTCATTGCAGAATGATTAAACAGAACCGATAAAAGAACACTTTTCTTCTGATTTCAGATTTTGCTTCAAGTTTCAACCAACATGCCCCGAATGACTTCTCAGATACAGAGTACAATTTATTAAACAAAAGTTGAGAGTTTTCTGCTGGTATCGTATTCTGCTGGTATCGTATTAAGTTTGATATCTGATGCTACTTAAAAGATGCCATTATTTTTTTTTGTCTTTCTGGATGGAGAATTATCAGATTTATAGGCATTATAATATGTGGGTTACGCCCGGTCTGTTTAATATAATAATCATTTGGCCTTTTAGTTTCATTAGAGGGAAAACAATGTTTTAGTTTGGATATTGGCTTTAGCTGTGGACTGGCGGAGGTTAAAAAACGGATATGGCTATCACAAGTTTAACTTACTAGGTCACGTAAAGGTTACAGGGGTCATAGGTAAGTGTGCGGAACTTTATTCATTTGTCACGTGTTTTTAAAGGTTACGTATGGTTGGTTCGTTACGTGAAGCTGAAGGTCGATATCAATTTCTGTACTAGTTGAAATAGTATTCAAATGTGCGCAGATCAGTTGCTGACTTTTCAAAACAGCACATGTGAGATAGCACTGTGTAGATTTCTCGCTACTTCCAATCTGAGGAGAATTATTGTTAAATGTGGTAAATGTATCATATGTTTAGCATGGTACAATACATTTATAGTCAATCTGTCATATCCTGTGATGGTACCCCTGTGCTAAGTTTACCTTCATTTCACCATGGTAAAATATGGTATATATAGAGTAAAATCTGTGGTAACATACAATGATACGTCTGCGGTAAATTTATCATACTTTTACCATGGTAAAAATATGGTAAATATGGAGTAAATCTGCAGTAACATATAGTGGTGACTTTTGTGGCAAATTTACCACATTTGGTAAACCCGTGGTAATTATATAGTAAAACGTGGTTAACATAAAGTAGAATTTCCAGCGTAAAAATTTACATATGTAAATTTATGTTAAGAATAAAAACGTAATTTCAACACTAATAACAAGCAAATAAAATATGATATAATGTGATTCAGCATTCAGATATGAGGATTTCGTACGTTTTTTGTGGCTCTGTATTGGCTGGGAGTACTTCTCAAGCATCTACCAACAAAATATTAATAATGTAATTGGCGGAGTCACATTAATTGATGGGCTGAGTCACATTAATTGATGGGCTGAGTCACATTAATTGACACCAATAAATGTTTATGCAGAAATAGAGATTAATAATTGCATTAATATTTATATTTTGGAAATTTATATGATCAGTCGTAGTGTGTATTTATTTAATTTTGTGGTTTTATTTCTTACGTATTTTGTTTCTTGAATACTTTTGCTGAATTTGTTTTTTTTTCCTGATGAAACTAAGAAAATAACGTGCTTTTATTTCATTATTTACAATACGTCTCATTCAGTTGTGATTGATTGGCAAGCGGTAGTTTGGACAAATGAAAGCCCTTCATAAAGCTGGTTTACTAATGTTACATATTTAAGGATGTTCCTTAATTATGCGAACCTTTGATTTAAGTTTTAGGTCCCTAAGACAATTTGAAAGGCATTCGCCTAAAACCATTTGCTTAAATTTACTGTATACCAAGGTTTTTTCTTTTTATGGTATATGAAAGATTCTCGCCCTTACATCAGCGATGTTCCAGTTTTTTCCACATGTTAGAAAATTGTACATCTCAAGGCCACCGAAAATTTACGCGTCACTGCCCTTACACTAAGTACATAGTGTACGATTATACATACACTGTACGGAGTTTATTTCGAAAATGCTTCAAGCATACACAACGTGTACGTTGTTTAAGAAATATTGCGTAACGGCGCTGCGAGTAGCAATGTCGTACATGTCGGGGCACAATATTGGCATGAAATTTCGGATTATAGTGTGTTGTAAATTGTGGTAAATTTACTGTGGTATACCATGGTAAATTGGTGTAAAAAAAACGCGGTAAACCACGGTTTTCTGGGACATGGACCAAAACAGCGTGGTTTACCATGGTAATTGACAACAAAACACCATATAATTACCAAGGTAAACGTGTGATAAAAAGTGGAGTAAGTTTACCGTGGTAAACCATGGTATTTTTTTGCTGGGGTATAAAAGTCAGTTCAAATCGAACACAAGATCACACAGAACATAGACTTTTAATAAGTGGTCCAGAGAAAATTAGAGGTGTCAGAGGCGGTAGCAAATGGAGACAAGGGCAAACTTCCGCTTCCCCCGTGAAAAGATTTTTTCCTCGATCCACTAAATGAATATTATGTTGGGATCATTAAATTTTAAAACAAAATAGAAAAAAGTGGAAAATTAATAGAAAATTAATGATTAATCGATAAACCTCAGAGGTTTGGCCAGTTTACAAACAACGTTAGAAGAAAGAAAATATTTACCTGTGCAATTTGTCTGCGATTGAACCCAAGTTTACCGGGACATTTGTGGGTTCTTTCCCCATGAGAAATAATCCTTCAGCTCTCTGGTATTACTGGATGTGAAGTCACAACTAGTCTAATATATTTAGGGATGTATAAGTTTGATTAGCACTTTAAATGCAAGATATCATGGAAATCAATACATTGGAAATCGGCAATACGATACAATCTACCGCTTTTGATTGGTCGAAATATTTACACAATCACCATG
This sequence comes from Chiridota heheva, assembly GCA_020152595.1. NCBI lineage: Eukaryota > Metazoa > Echinodermata > Holothuroidea > Apodida > Chiridotidae > Chiridota > Chiridota heheva. The sequence continues at coordinate 141,782 of JAIGNY010000483.1, forward strand.
CACTGACAATCTAATTAAGTACCACCGCGAAAGTGAGTATGATCGGATTTATTGGAGAAGGCCAATCAATTTTCTATCAAGTATCATATTTAATCAGGACCTGCCATTTTTATCCTTGAAACATCGGCAAAGCTTGCCAGTTTCTGTCCACCCAGGCTTGCAAGACAGCTATACATTGCATTGTTACATCAAGACTTGGTTACTGCTGTTCTCTTTTTACAGGAATCTCTCAAACACAAAATAAACGTCTTCAGCTTATGCAAAACAAGCAGCACGTATTGTTACAACAAGGCGCACTTATGTTGATCACATTTCACTAGTACTTGCTAAATTACATTGACTACCTTGTCATCTTCGAGTACATTTTCGCCTTCTGACCTAAATCTTCAAATATTTTCACAACCCTACACCATGTTATCTACGTCGCATATTCACATTTTATTATCCCAACCGACCTTTGAGATCCTAAACTGACAAAGCCACACTTAGTTACTTTCCCGGGACTACTCCTTCAAAAAAAAAAAAAGTAGGGAACCAAGCTTTATATCATGCCGACCCACCTATGTGGAATGCATTACCCTTTAAAGTCAGAAACAGTTCCTCCAATGATGTGTTCAAACAACACCCGAAGACTTTTTTCTTTAAGAAACACTTCTTGCATGTACAGTACCATGGTACCAGTTTAGTGTTCTTCTCTTTTATTTTCATGTGTTACCTTATTGCTGGATTATTTGTGTAAGGAGTTTTCGGTAAAGTGCAGAGGACCTTTGGAATCTACGCTATATAAGCACCTAGGAAGTAAGTAAGTAGGCCCAAGTAAAAATAAGGGTTGTCCTTTAAAGGAATATTACCGTAAAGTTTTCATTTCTATACACATGAAGAAACAAAATTGGTGAAACAAATTAAAGAAACTATTAAAGAAATAATTGAAGAAACAATTTGGCGAAGAAAATGTTGATATCTTCCCGTTTAGGACTGTTTCATTTCAATGATTTCACCAGTGCTGGAAAGCGACCAGTGCATCACTGGGATATTATGCTTGCAGATCCAAGACAATTTCTTTTGGCATAAAAAGATGCATTTTTTGTTTTCGTTTTTTAAAGTGTAAGGTAGCCTACGTGATAGCATGAGTAAATGGGCAATGCATGTTTCTGTAAACAAACGTGACTTTTATACCCAGTTTTAAAAGTTAGACACAAAGACAATATAATTTATATATTTACATTAAGGGAGGGCGGGGGCTGGAAGTAGTACATTGCAGAAAAATATAAACTAAGTGTAATTTCCTGTGCTCACATGCCTCATACGCCTAAATACCGATGTTGGCGTACGTCTCACGCCTGTATAGGTTATACTATTGATAAGGTCGTGGAAAGCAGCATCTAATTCTAAAAATAATGATTAACAAACGTAAGCAGATGACTGAAACCACGCAATCATGTAATTATATATTTGTAACATATACTATCTGAATTAATTAAGTCTTAAATTTTATCTCAATTCTGCATAAATGTGATGGTATACTGTAATAAATTTGATTAGCCAGCGGTATCAGTTTCTGTATTTTGTGTTGTTATAATATTAGTTATTTTCCCTCGTTACTTAAAACCTCTGTAGGTCGAAATAAAGTACAATAGCAGAGGTCATATTGATGTCACTTCAGCCAGAGGAAGACTTTTGATTTGATATTTTCTTTGTCCTTAGAAATTAAGATTATGAGAATGGTTTAAGCGTGACATAGAGTGTACACTAATTTAAGAAATATTGAGTGAGGCCGCTGCGAGTAGCAATGTCGTAGCATAATAATGGTATGTTCAGAAAGACATTTCATCCTATTTGTTCCAGTTCAATCAGCTGTAAAATGAGTACCAGTTTCGTTTGGGGAGTTAACCTCCGATGTCCCATCCAGGGAAACCAAGTACTCTTACCCGCTTATGCAGCATAGAAACCGGGTACAGCATAAACATCGGCTCTATAAGCCCTCGAGATTTGAGGGATTTTTTTCTTCGAGTGAGTGTTACAAGTCACAAAACAAAACAAGTTACAAAACATTTAATTGGCTTTGTGGGCTGTCCCTCTTATATGTTTTAATTCATTGCATACATGAAAATAAAAAGTAAAATAAAATAAAGGTCCGGATTTTGAGACGATGATTTTATTTTTATTGCATTTTCCATACTCACTTCAACTCTATTATTTATAGGCCCTATATCACAAATTTGCATATCCAGACGTGAAACAAATTTAATTGAAATTCTTCCATTTCGGACGGAAGTTTTCAAACCTATCATTTTCTTGGATTGTGATACAACAATTTGTTTTTGCGTCATACATTCCAGTCTACATAATACCGCCTAGCATGCTCACCGTTGTTAAGAAAATAAATATTTGTATGTCTTTCTCTTACATATACTTTGATATCAATTACATATGTAGGTGATCATTTAGGTTGCTGTGGTGATAGATTATTGAGATTGATGTGGTGATCATTGAAGTTGCTGTAATAATCACTGAGATGTTGCTGTGGTGATCATTGGCATTGTTGTGGTGATAATTAGCTTGCTGGTGTGATCGATTATTGAGACTAATGTGGTGATCATTAAGGTTGCTCTGGGAATCATTGATATTTCTGTAATGATCATTTAGGTTGCTGTGGTGATCGATCATTGCGATTTCTGTGGTAAAGATTGAGGTTGCTGTGGTGATATGAGTATGTTGAATAGAACAACAGATCTAAAAAAGGAAATAATGATTATTTTATTGGCAACTTACGTTTTGTTGATGATGATGTAAAACTTGTTTCCCTATTTGCATCAGTGCACGCTATATATATATAGATATATATAAGTATATGTATATATATATATACATATATATATATATATATATATATATATATATATATATATATCTAAATATATATAGATAAATATATATATATATATATATATATATATATATATATATATATATATGTATATATAAATATATATATATATATATATATATATATATATATATATATATATATAAATATATATATATATATATATATATATATATATATATATATATATATATATATATATATATATATAATATATATATATATATATATATATATATATATATATATATATATATATATATATATATATATATATATATATATATATATATATATATATATATATATATATAGGTATAAAAAGAAGCAAGAAAAAGGTAAGGCATATTATTAGCAACACCTCGTGCATTTGAGATTTACACACGACTAGGACGTTTTTTTTCCATTTTTAGCATAAACAACAAATAAGACCATCAGTGGCGGTTCGGGTATCCATTCCCCCTCCCTCCTTTTCTTTTTTTCTTCGAGGAAATTTGGAAACATTTGGATCATCTTTGTAGTATATATTTTTTTGCTTAAAAAAAAAATTGCCCCAAGAAGTTAGAAGTAAGTTAAATTTGAACACTTTGTCTTGGAATGGACCTAGGATCTACTCAGACCCCGTCACTTTTTAATGCTGGTTGAAGACCATGCATTTTATTTTAATTGTAGTAAATGAACTAGAGCCTAACACGGAGTAATATTAGGTCCAAAACGCACACAACATATATTTTGCTGCAATACAGCCGTGGAAAATGAAAAACAAAATGTTGATATATGTGTGAGGAAATAAAATGATTAAAACAAATCGTGAGCATCTAGGGTTTTGTTTGAAGGGGGGAAATGGGGTGTTGGGTGTGGGGTTAGGTGGTCAAATGTAAGAGGCCAACTGGTGCCTCCTTATGCAAAAATCCTGCGTCCGCCACTGTGTTCTGCCCTTTTATATTCTAAAATAGATACAGAGATATTCAAAATATCTAAGCGATATAAAGTATTTCATCATGAAAATCGGACTGTTGTGGTCTGAGAATGCAGGAATTGAAATATAACTAAATGTAGCATCAGAGAATACTATTTAATTATTGATATATAGAATGAAATATCACACTAAAAAAAATATCTGATAAAATTTGACCAGGAAAGAGAAGAAAAAAAATCACCACGTGCGGTGCATGTACAGAACCCACACTTTCCTGGTTGTTTTCACCAAGAAATCCTGGTAAAATAGTAATCAGCATACTTCCTGGTGAAAACGATTAATTAAGATTTGTTAAAATTCCTGGTGAAATTTCACCAGTAAAATTTGGTTACATTCCACCTGCTTACTCATAGAATTTGCAAATAATAATCACCAACCATGCCAATAGCAATGTACTAACACAAAAACACCGAGCTCAATAAAAAAAGAAAAATGTGCCCACTTGGATGTGATTAATTATTAACTTAGGCCTAGACCATGAAGCGTTCATCTGTAGTGTAACATTGTGAGTAAGCCTAGTGTTAGGCTGGGTTACATAAAGTACTAAATCTAATGACATGCGGCCTGCTTACTCATGAAATTCGAAGAAAAATAAAAATTACCTACCATCCCAATAGCCATGTACTAAAACGAAAAAGTAACTGTAACATAATCAGTTTGTTTATGTCTTAAGCCACACGTGATGGTCTTCCTGTATTATCTTACGACTCACTTAAAGAATGTCAGTCAGTCTTAATATAACCTCCACAGAGTAAACATGTTTCAGTGTGTAACTGTGTTGTGATTCAGTTGTAAATGCAATTCCTGGGAATGATAACTTAGGCCTACTTATCAAAGTTTCTACCAAATTTGCCGGCAGAAAGCAAAATGATGAGGATCTACTTGCAAAAGATGTTATCCGGGAATGGACAAATTCACATACCAATGTTTTTAACAGACTAAAACAAATGGTTACGAATACGCCCATGTTAAGCTATTTTGAAAGATCACACACGTCACAACCAGTCAAATGTTAGTTGACGCAAGTTTAAAAAGACTGGGGAGAGTCTTGCTGCAGAATGACAACTCTATTGCGTATCATTGACGCAATTTCAACAAAACTATGCACAAATAGAAAAATAATTGTTGGCAATTGTTTTTGGATGTAAGCGTTTTCACGATTAATTGTTTGGACAACATTCAATTGAGGTTGAAATTGATCTGATCATAAATCCTTGAAAGCAATTTTCAAGAAACCTTTGTACCAAACTCCCATTCGACTGCAACGTATGCTAATGACTTTTAAAAATATCTTCTTTCCATAAAGTTGCGCCCCGGGAAAGATTTGTTCATCGCGGATACATTGTCTCGTCCATTTTTGCAGATACCTGCAAATAATCTTGGCGAAAAGGAATTTGACATTGCTTTGGTTGATGTTTTGCCAATATCTGATGAGAAACTAGCTGAATTCGAAAAAGCAACACAAGCTGATCCAGTTTTGCAACAGCTCATAAAGACATTTCAGAATGGATGGCCGGCTGTGAAAGCAGAAACACCATTGTGTGTTAGACCATATTGGAACATTAAACATCAACTATCAATGACTGATGACTTGGGTGCTGATTGATTTCAGTTCAATGGAAGTAACTATCTGTTGATAGTTGATTAATATTCTGGATTTATAGAAATTGCAAAGCTTAGTAATACTAAGAGTGAACCTGTTGTGACACATTGCAAATCAATTTTTTCAAGACATGGTATTCCTGATTGTCTGATTTTTGTTAATGGGCCTCAATTTGATTGTAAAACTTTCAAAACCTTTTCTGATCATTATCAGTTTAATCATATCACATCAAGCCCATACCATCCTCAGTCTAACGTAATGGCTGACAAATCAGTGCAAATTGCAAAACGGCTGTTAAAAAAAGCCATGCCTGATCAAACAGGCCCATACTTAGCTATGTAAGAATTTAGAAACACCCCACGTGACAATCAGTTGGATTCCCCTGCCCAGAGGTTATGTGGTCGTAGAACAAAAACTCTACTTCTAGCTAATTCAAACAAATTGCTAATGCCTAAGGTATTAAAATCTAAAATGTTCCGAAAAGACTCAAACAGAAGAAAGATAAACAAAAAAGAGTATTTTGACAGACAAAACAAAAAGTGTTCCCAAGCTGAATGAAGGATACAATGTTAGAATGTATACAGAAAAAGGTTGGCAACCAGCTCATATTGCTTCAGGAGATTGAAACACCTAGATCTTACAATATTATGACACCTGAAGGACAAACATACAGAAGAAACAGGAAACATTTAAGACAACAAATGACCATCATGAATTCCAATCGAGGCATGAAGCAACCATCTCACATGACCTACAAATGCAAACACAAGAAACAGACACCACACGCCAGTCAAAACAAACAACTTCCTCAGAGGTCAGAAGTCGCAGAGAACTCAACAATCAGGCTGGGGTAAAGATTATATCAGGGAAGTACCATAAATGGAACTTCCCTGATTATATTACTTAGGCTATTTTTGTTTTATCAATTAATTAGGAGTAGTGACCAGTTTGTTATGGTATCATCATGGATACTTCCTTTGTTCCAGTGTCATCATCTTTTAAACAATAGCTTTCATTTAATACCAACTTTGGAAAGTACCAGCTGTTGCATGAACCATTCATGAACATTCAACTTGAATCACCTTGTTGCTAATTTAGCAGTTTACAGTTACACAATAATGTGATCTCATCATTGACATATAATTTTAATCCATTGTTTTTTGTTTTTTTTGGAAACAAATGGAGATGTAGCATAATCGGTTTGTTTATATCTTGAATCCACAGGTGGTGGTCTTGCATAATCAGTTTGTTTATGTCTTGAAGCCACGGTGATGGTCTTACATAATAAGTTTGTTTATGTCTTGAAGCCACATTTGGTGGTCTTACATAATCAGTTTGTTTATGTCTTGAAGTCATAGGTGGTGGTCTTACATAATCAGTTTGTTTAGGTTTGAAGCCACACGTGGTGGTCATCCTGTATTATTTTACCACTCACTTAGAGAATGTCTGTCAGTCTTAATATAGCCTCCACAGATTAAAAATGCTTGTGTATCTGTGTTGTGATTCTGTATGCACCAGAATATTACAGTAACGGCAATAGAAAAATGTCGTTTTTGATTATTCAGACACAAATTTTTCAATTCTGCCGTTTTCACACGCGAACATTAGGCTGAACTTCTGATGTAACCTGCTAAACGATGAGCGCGTATAGGTATCGTACCTAAACAACAGCAGAATGCTTCGAGGTAAAATTGGCCAATCAGAAGCGGTATCTCACAAGCTGGCCAAAATTTGTCAATGAGATATTAGTTTTTCACCAGGATAGTTAAGTTAACGATTAGAATTATCGAAATGGTATGAAAATAACCAGGAACGTGGTGGAATTATTTTAACCAGGATTTTTTTACCAAACATATTTTACAGTGCATGTGCCCTTCTTATGAATATTTGTGTGCGGTACATACACCTCGTATTCAGGCAATATGTATGACACTCGATGTTGAACTTACTTGAAAAGATGTCTGACTTTCTGGTATATTTAACCTCCTCAGTAACGTCAACAGGGCCAAAAGCAAAGTTGTCGAGACTGTAAAAAGAAGGCACCTCCACCATGTTACCTCTGCCCTACTGAAGATCATAGAGAAAATGATTGAGATAATTGACAGGGACAGGACCATTATAATGATTGCTACGTATATCATTTTGGACAAATGATTCTTGGTTCATATCCTTCAATACAAATCAGCTGGCGAAGGCGCGATGAAAGTTCATGTTGGTGTTTGATTTACCATGGTAAAGTGCTTTTCACCAATAAGATTGGTCTTTTTGCCAATCAGACGAGTCTGTACACCAATCAGACTGTTTTTCATCAATCAGTCAGATTTTTTTCATTCAGACTTGTTGCTTTGTCTTTTTGAAAGTTTTTTTCCTTCTTCCGTATTTTCACCAATCAGACTTGTCTTTTCACCAATCAGACTTGTCTTTTCACCAATCAGACTTGTCTTTTTACTAGTCGCACTGGTGTTTTTACGAGTCAGGCTGGTATTTTCATTCAGACTTGTTAGTCTGTCCTTTTCAAAGTTTTCCTTCCCCTTGTCCGTCAGAGAATGATTCTTATCAACATGATTATCTTCACACGTGACATGCTTGGTAATTTTGGTTGGCTAGCATGTACCCTACAGTATGTGTGTATTTATACACTGAAAGGGTAACATTTACTATTGGATGGGATAACAGTGATAAAAGTGATACAGACTCCAGTAATATGGAAACAGATACAAACATTGCAATACCAACTGCAATGCAACAATTACACATGACAATACTGGTGTTTGTGTGATCTTATTTACTTTGGCAAACAGGTTCAGCAAAAGCCCATCAGAAGCAATGGCGTACAATTGTCTTGACGGTACAACAAATTCCATCAGTTTTTTTAAAACATAAACAAATATTTTAAAAAGATGGATAGTATTGTAGTAACATCAATTAGGGTTGCACCAGGGAGTTGTTCTTAACAACTCCTTTGCACCGATCACAAACCCATGTTGAAAGAGAGCAGAACCGAATGGCGATGCAAGGTTGTTTTGCGTGCACGGTACCAGCAATACGAGACTGTCAGAAGTTAGCATGTACATAGGTGTCTGAGAAGCTGGTTGTGATCAGAGCAGCGGATTATTTTGGGGTCCTTGATTTCTTCACTAAGCTCTAAACTGGAATCCATCATATGCATTAAAACAAATAGCAGCCCCTCAAGAACACCTGCTACACCAAATTGTATGACATTTCTCCAAGTTGACCAATCACCATCAGTGGCGTGGTGGGTCATGTTTTACTGGGGCAAGGAAATTTTGCAAACCGCCCCCCACCTCCGATTTTTTCTCGTAAGAGTAAAACGTTGGGCACATGAACCGCTTAGGAAATTGCTTAAAATCAGTTTTTCGAATCAAAGGAAGCTCTTTGTTTGAATCTAGGAACCGTCAAACCACTGCGGGTCCCGGGTGGCGAGGCCTCCAGAAGCGCTGCTTTGGTAAAATTCCCGAAAATATAAAAAAAAAAGGAAATTTCTATGAAAATGGAAGTAAATTTCACGAAAACGAAGATAAATTCCCGAAAATTGAAGATTTCTCAGAAATTAAAGTAGATTCCCTGAAATAGTGAAATTGCAGAAGATTTCCCGAAGAAAATAAATTTGTAACACGTTCATTATTGGGAGGCTTAAAATTGTGTCAATTCTAGGCATGCTATAGGTGAATTTCAAGGTCGCGAAGCTTTAGCGGGGACCCAGGGTTTCGCCGGGAAGCCCTACGTTTGTCATGGTTTTAATAGCAAAAAAGGACTTTAAAATGTTGCACATTTATTGGGCGAAGCTGCACGCAGGAGCGCTGGGGCGAAACTCCAGGAATTCCTGCATTTCTCGCAATTTTCAGAGCAGAAAATTGCTTAATATTGTATAAAGCCCAGGAAGCTAGTAGCGTTTTTTGGCGTGATCTTGGTAGCAGAAAATTGCTCAAAATCGTGTCAATTCCGAAGTAAAGTTCGTTGAAAGGAATATTATTTTGGAACGAATGTTCAAATGTTTAAATGCATAATCCCATTGATTTCAATATGTGTCTTTCATTGGGATCTAGGAATGGTTTTCATGTTTCTGATGTAAAAATAAATCTTTGAGAAAAATATTTTCAACGTTGAGAATAAACAGTATATAAAAGTATATTTTATAACAAGTCTTGAACCCCTGTGAGCATTCGGCGCCTTCTCGAAAAGCTTCTACCGGCTGTATTCAATCAAATTGTTTGCTCTTCATGGCAGGAGAAGATATTAATAATTGCCGACAAGCTATCGCCAGGAGAAAGTTTGGTCGTTTCTGTGGAAATTCATGCGCTTTTGGACTACACAAATGGAATATTACCTGCTTAATAGTATAAGAAGAAGTTATTGATAAACACGTACATTTTTCCAGAGCCTATTTTTTTTTCTCACGACGATTTTGGCGTCCCCTCAGAATGCTGTGTGTGTGTGTGGGAATGAAAGGGGAGGGGGAGGGAAGGGCTGTTTCCCCTGCCATTCCTTTCCACCATAAAATAAGTACAATTACAAGCAAATTCAGAAACTGCAAAAAATTGTTTGCCTTTGTAACTTTTTTTTACATAATATAAAGATTTTAATTCCAATTATAACAATCTGGGTTAATATGTTTGGGTAGTCTACAAGAAATGGGACATCCCACTTGCTACCACCATTTACATTTATGATAGTAAAGTTTCTAACACCAAAATCAAACATGCTATCAAATTGGAGGCAAACCATTTGTGTCACAACAACTGCGCTCAAAAGACCAGCCAAGCAGTCAGTCCAAAATAAAAGAAACGCCCAGATTTCTCCTATGGTGCAGTGCAGAAAGTGTACTGGTAGATAGAGCCACATTTTGGAATCAGCACTCCCATTTCAACATAGCTCAAACTCATAGGAAAACTTGGTATTCCTGCTAAAAAATACGATATAATTATCTCAGGTCCTGCAACATTTTTAAGCACTTCTCCTGTTGTGACGTAAATTCCTACACCAATCATCTGATCATACTGCAAAGACACATTGTGACAGCTTCACCTAAGTTCAGAAGTTTAAGCAGCGATCCAGAATTATTTCTACTGCACTCCTAAAATATTCTGGTCAAATATGAACCGGTTCACTTCAAATTTGACCCCGGTTCGGGGTCCCAGGGGCACCAAACCAGGCCTGGTCATTTTATTGCGGCGTTCCGGTTTAAATAAAAATGACCCTAATCCGGTACATTCTGAGAAACGAACCGGATACTCAGTTTAAATGTTTTTGAACAAAATAATGGTCAAATTTTAATTTCTGATTGGATCAACTGTTTAAAATGACCTTCCCCTCCCCCTTCCCCCTCCTGTTTTTTATAGTATGCTCAATAATATACATTTAACCATTTTTCTCTACTTGCTCCAAACATAAACCAAGCTCGTAATTCATAGTACCAATAAACCCAACACGAGAGACGACTTGAAAGAAAAGAACACATTTTTTTGTACAATTCATACTCTACAAATAACTTTATTATGCACTTTAATCAAAACATGGAATGCTTTAAGAAATAAGGACTCGGAAAAGTAGAAAATTATAAACATATAGCTTGACTTACATTTACAGGTAAAATGATGTAATTAGTAACACTTCTTATACAGTTCAATGGAGTTTCCAATACAACAAGACCAACAAGTAATAATTAAAGAGCTGAAAAGTTGTTCTGTTCAAAAGATGCAAATTAACGAAAACAGGTGGAAGCTAGAATTTTATTACTATGTAGAGCGCATATCTCCACCCCAGTTCATTCTCCATCTAAAATATAATCTACCGCAGAATTCCTAGGCCCACCAACTTATTTATATCCACAAACAATCTCTTTCTCACTGCTGATCTGTGTTGCAATTTACATTCTTACCATCTCAGGATCTACCCTCTGATCATCGTTTTCAGTTTTATCAAGCTAAGCATTCATTGTTTGAGTTCTGTTCAGCCAAGATTACATTCCATCATTGTCCTTTCATGCAAAAAGCCAATTGTTTGATTCTCATTAATACCAGAAACCGCTTGATCTGATTTTCTTAGAGCCAAGAAATTGATTGATTTTATTTCTTTTCAGGACATGAATTCATTGTTCAGCACATTCCATTGGAAAGTTTCAACTATATACTGTAAGTCTTGACACCCTAAAATAGACTACCCCTCCATTTCATCCCAAGCTCTTCGAATTATGCCCTTCTCTTGTTCCTATATGACCAAAATTGTAATCACTTCTTCATTATGCAGTGACAAAACCCCACACCAAATATAAGCAAAATCCAATTATCCCTTCTTGAGTTAGTTTAGTGACTGACAAACGGACAAACAGATAAAAGACAAATGCAGGAAAAAAGATGTAAAGAAGCAATTTACCTTTTAAAAATATACTATTTGTTTATTTCCCAAAAGGTTTGCTTTAATTCTTGTTAAGATAACCTGTTTTTCACGAAAATTCCCAGTCCCAGTCCATCAAATACACATTTTCATTTCTGCATTATGATAAGCAACATAGATGTGATAAACGTGTGCTGGTAATATTGCTCCAGCTACTATAGTTTAAGTTTGCAGAATTCATTGTCCCACTACAGTTTTCACGCCTTATGATACCACTCAGTTTTCAAATTTGAAAACCTTGACAAAATTCTTTAATGCCTTAGAAAATATTACATCGACAACAACAACAAATTGTATCACAAGAAAAATAGCACTAGTAAAATTAATACACAGTGAAAAATTAGCATTTGTAAGTTACAGCACAAGTAAAATATCCCAACAGTAACAGAACACCAATTTTTAAAACCTGTCGGTAAAAAAATTATAAAATTATGCAGTAAATCTGGTATCAGGTCAGTAAAACTTAAGACTTAGAATACCAACCAAGAAAGTTTGAAGCTGTTTTTGATTATAAAATAAAAGGAACCCCAAAAATTTCCAGTTACAAGCTGAAAATGGCACTGGTAAATTAATTTTCTATTAAACATTGCTGTTATTCGGGATAATCACTCACAATTTTGATAAATGTTGCCATATTTTTCCAATAATTTTACCAAATTAATACAAAGCAGCAAAGATATGTGTTTCTTTTGGGATTCTATCTTGGTAAAAATGATGGACAGGTGAAGTAGAAAATAACTTATTTGCTTGAAAATTAATGAAAAACCTTGCTAAATGAGTCAAGATTGGCTAAGAAATGACCATTCCTTTTAGTTTGGTTTAATTTGTTTTACGGTACCACGACAGTCAGAGTTAAATGTGCCAAAAGGTTGTTAAAAAATGAAGGTGTAAGATTTAGAGCAGAGAGGGGATTATGGATTGGGAGGACAAAAAGGGGAAAATAGGATGAATTTTGGGAGAGGAAAAATAGATGAAAAGAAAGGAGTGTGTGAGGTAAGGTGTTAAAGGGAGGAGAAAGGTAGATTAGACATGGTGGAAAAGTTGTTGCGGAGGAAGTTGTTGGAGGAAGGATTTACTTTGAATATATCAAAGATTGAGGTGGATGAGGAGAAAAGGACCTGGAACTCAGGTATAGGGGACAGGTTAAGAGGATATGCTTGATGGAGAGGTCGGTGTTGCAGGTGGGCAGAGAGGTGTAGGAGAGCCGGAAAGGATATAGGAGTGGGTGAGATAGGAGTGACCGAGGCGGATGCGGGTGACAACAATGTCTTTCCTGCTATTGCAACTATGCAGGGGGGTTTTGTTCCCGACTTTGGGTTTGATTATGCGAAGTTTGTTGCTGGTTTCGTGATTCCAGGAATCTTGCCAGATCTTACTAATGTAAGTGGAGATGGAGAGATGGAGGTCTGAGTGTGGAATAGGAAAAGAAGAAATGTTATTTGGCAGAATTTTTTGTTGGCGTCTGTGCCGGCTCTCTTGTTGCCATGGATGCCGACGTGGCTGGGGATCTAGCAAAAGAGAATTTTCTTCCCTAAAGAGAAAAGAGCGTGAAGTTTGTTGAGGATTTGTAGAATGAAAGGTTTGGGCCAGAGCATGTTGAGGATGCCAGTGATTATAGATTTAGAGTCAGAGAAGACGACGAAATGGGGGTGGAAGGAGAGTTCTATGAAGTATAAGGCCAGGAGGATGGCCTTTGCTTCGGCAGATTAGAAAGAGGTTCCGTCAGGCAACCTTGAGAAGAGGGTGAGGCCAGGACAGGTGGCGGCGGCTGCAGAGGAGCCTTCTCGTGTGGAACCTTCTCGTGTGGAGCCGTCTCGTGTGGAGCCGTCTCGTGTGGAGCCTTCTTGTGTGGCGCCTCCTCGTGTGGAGCCTTCTCGTGTGGAGCCGTCTCGTGTGGAGCCGTCTCGTGTGGAGCCTTCTCGTGTGGAGCCTTCTCGTGTGGAGCCTTCTCGTGTGGAGCCTTCTCGTGTGGAGCCTTCTCGTGTGGAGCCTTCTCGTGTGGAGCCTTCTCGTGTGGAGCCGTCTCGTGTGAAGCCTTCTTGTGGAGCTCGTGTGGAGCCTTCTCGTGTGGAGCCTTCTCGTGTGAAGCCTTCCGTGTGGAGCCCTTGTGTGGAGCCGCGTGTGGAGCCTTCTGTGTGGCGCCTCCTCGTGGAGCCTTCTCGTGGAGCCTTCTCGTGTGGAGCCATCTCGTGTGAAGCCGCCTTCTCGTGTGGAGCCTTCTTGTGTGGAATCTTGTCGTGTTGAGTCGTCGGTGAAGAGGAAGGAGTAGCCTTGGAATGTCTACTGAGTTGGCAGTATTTGGAGCGGAAGAAAGTTGGGTTGTGGAGAGCTTTCGTAAAGGAGGTAAGACCTTGGGGGTGAATAGTCCAGATGGGTGTGGGTGAGATGGTGTGTCTGGCAATTGAGAAAATGTTGATGTTGGCTTTGGGAAAGTGGGAGTGCATCCGGATCCCGAAAGGTGGGGGGATGCGTTTGTTGAGAGTAAAGAAGTTGGTGAAGGAGGGGTGCAGATGGAATGGAAGCAAGCTAGGGTTCCACGGATCGGCGAGGATGTGGAGAGCAAAGAAGAGGCCGGCCTTCGTACATCTAAGGTTGGGGGTGAGTTCGTTGGCCACGACGTGGAGACTGGTAATGAGGGAGGTGTGATTGGTGCCAAGGCAAAGCCTTAGGGCAGTGTTTTCAGTGACCTCCAGGTATTTCAAGTAAAGTTTGCGGGCGGAAGTGTAGACAAAGTTGTAATAGTCCAGCCTGGATCTGAGGAGGGAGCGGTATACGGTGAGCAGGGTGGTCATTGGCTCCTTAGTCAGTGCTGGAGAGGACCCTGAGGAGATTCAGGATTTTGTGTCAGTTGGTTTTCAGAGTGTTGATGTGGGAGAGATAGGAAAGTTTGGAATCGCGAATGATTCCGAGGAAGAAAGAATTGTCCCTACTGGGATGGAGATTGGGGCGGAAGGGTCCTCTGTCTTCCAGGCAGCAGAGTCGGGCCCATCCTTTCTGGGACCCGCTGGGCCGCCCACCGGGACCATGCTGCCTATATTTTCGGGTTGGCGCATTTATCGCGGGTTGATTAACCTTTACTCTACCAGCACGTTTTCGAAAATGCGCTCGGGAGGCGAGGCCAAAGACGAGGCACCCAAAACAGTGATAATATCGCCGCGTGGTAAAGTAAGGAGGAATATCCCCAAAAGACACTGGATTTCATGGAAAGTTTTACATGCATGAAGATCAGAAGATATAATAAAGCTTAGAGGACCGTTGACGAAGATGAGATATGGTGCCCATATCATCACTTGAAGTACAGTACCAGATTAAGCAGCCTGCTCCTTCATAAGCATGTAAACTATTTTGAAGGAATGTATTCTGAATAACATTATAACATCAAGTACAACAAGTCATAGAGAAAAACTTGCCTTTAGAAATATCATATTTTATTTCAATTTGCTGTAGGTTTTCCAGTGAATGTTAATTCAGGACAAAATACAATACACAGTCCGGGAGAATTTGGGACTTTTGGTGTAATAAGAAAATACACCAAAACTTGGAGCTTCGTTATTTATTTAGATCCATCTGTCCATAGAAGCTGCCATTGTAGCTTGTGATAATGTTATATCAGTGGGATGTGTACTAAGATCACGGTATTTGTGTGATATAACGTATAATGCATGTACACGGTATCAGCGATGACGAAAGCCAACACAGAATTGTGTTGAGAGGACAATTCAAAAGGTCAACGAACCGTCAACTAAAGTTTTTTGTTGTTTTATCGCAAAGTCTACAATAAAATTGAAAAGTCTGCAGTCAAATCTAATAAATATTCATTTGATATCGTTTTTTCCTGTCAAAATATTCCAGCGCTCTCATTAAAAATCCCATTGACTTGACGTTATCATTAGTAAAAATGGCGGCCTCCATGGATCGTGTAATGAATACGAAGCATCAAGCTTTGGTGTATTTATTATTACACCAAAAGTCCAGGATTCTCCCTGACTGGTACATGCATGTCTTCAAAAATGTTCGTGACTTTACAAAACATGCAGATACGATGGTGAAGATAAAATTAAGTAAATAAAAACATCAAGAAAGAATCCATCAAAATTGTTATCATAAATTTCTTGCATAGTAGCTTACGACAAAAATATTCGGTTTACGAGTGGAAATTCAAGTTTTCACATTATTTATTTGTTAGATTATGATAGGAATCTGTAAGATCATAATTGTTTAAGACTGCAGATTTCAACTTGGAGTTTTATACGTTCACAACATGTAGCATTATATATAAATTGATATTATTATTATTGATATTACTATTGTTATTGATATTATTATTATTATTATTATTATTATTATTATTATTATTATTATTATTATTATTATTATTATTATTATTATTATTATTATTATTATTATTATTATTATTATTATTATTATTATTATTATTATTATTATTATTATTACTATTATCATCATCATCATCATCATCATCATTATTATTATTATTATTATTATCATTATTATTATTATTATCATTATTATTATTATTATTATTATCATCATTATTATTAATATTCTTCTTATTATTATTATTATCATTATAATTAATGATATTATTGATATTATTAATGTTATCATTATTATTAATATTATTATTATTTGTAGTAGTAGTAGTAGCAGCAGCAACAGCAGAAGAAGAAGAAGAAAAAATTCATAATCCATGTGTTTATTCAATATTGGATCAATATAGATCCTTTGTTTAAATGTCCTTGTGTTTGACAAAGAGAACCGATCGATACATCATTTCTGTCCTAATGCGTGTTTGATAATAGGGTGGTAAAAGTTTGATGATATTATAATGGGGTAAAATTATCTGTGAAGATGTTTGCATGGCAAAAATGTTGTAGAGCCGATCAATACATCATTTATGTACATAATGCGTGTTTAATAATAAGGTGGTCAAAGTTTGATGATATAATAATGGGGTAAAACCATCTGTGAAGGTGAAACCTATTTGCGTGACAAATCGATATCAATAGTATGAGAAAAAACCCATTCATAATCCATGTTTCTTTATTCAATATTGGATCAATACAGATCCTTTGCTTAGATGTCCTTGATGTCTGTTACCATGGGATAAGGGATGAAAGACGAATATTAAAAAATGGTATTGGTTCATTACATACGTAACAGAGTTATGTCATATTGAATCAATCCGATGGTCACTTAATAGTGGTGTGATGACCTATAAGGCAACAGTATTGAATGTCATTCAAGACTGAACATTTAAAAGCGGGCTGAAGATTTTGTTTTATCATTCATAGCATTCGTCAACTACACTAACAACCACAACGTGTTATTATATATTGAGTTATAACGTGTTGACATTCGTGTTATACTTACTGTGGTGTATTACTACATTGTGTGCATACTGCGTGTTTTGATTACCATGACTCACTAATCGTCGTTTAGGAGAACAGCAGGAGTGGTGGGATATGAGCCTGATCATAAGGCCCGAAAGTACTTGATTGCGTCATTTAATAATGTCTTGCTCAAACAAATCTGCCACTGTAATTACTTTGGGATTTGAATATGGTAAGTGTGTTTCAAGTTTTTTAAGTTGATGGTTGGCAATAACTTGTGAATTGATAGATTGGTTTATGAATTGCTTGAAATTATCCGAAGATGATTGTATAGAATGTACACGCCAACATTTACAAGAAAGAAAACACACCTTGCTTACCCTTGATACGCTAGAGTTGCCTGATGTTAGAAGGGGGTAGCGACTGTATTTTCGTCAGCCTCGCATAGGGCAATATAACTCGGGTGAAATCAGGTTTAAGTAGTGCTTTGGCACGGCGCAAGGTTCGTTGACGTTGCGTCATCATGGCGGTTCTCTCTGGACAGTCCTAGACTGGTCGATGTTCACATACAACATCACATCTACATTTCATATCGTCATAGATACTTTTGTCCCATTCTCAAGGCAATAAGGTCATTATCGCGTGTACGCAATGAAATCGCTCGCTTTTTAACCCGTTTTCCTCGTTTTTACCACTTTTTTTCTTCAAATTATCCTCTCAAAAGTTGATGGTTGAGAAAAAAACCGCTCAAGGAATTTCCAAAACTAAAGTACACATCAAAACGAAAAAAGCCTTCTTAAATTTGACGCCCTGCTTCTTTTTCTTCTTCTCTCCTCCTCTTGCTCCTCCTCCTCCTCCTCTTGCTCCTCCTCCACCTCCTCCTTCTCTTGCTCCTCCTCCTCTTGCTCCTCTTGCTCCTTCTCTTGCTCCTCCCCCTCTTACTCCTCCTCTTTCTCCGCCTCTTGCTCCTCCCACTCTTGCTCCTCCTCTTCCTCCTCCTCCTCTTGCTCTTGCTCCTCCTCTTCCTCTTGCTCCTCTTGCTCGTGCTCCTCCTCTTGCTCTTGCTCCTTCTCTTCCTTTTGCTCCTCCTCTTCCTCTTGCTCCTTCTCTTGCTCCTCCTCTTGCTCCTCCTCTTTCTCTTGCTCCTCCTCTTGCTCGTGCTCCTCCTCTTGCTCTCGCTCCTTCTCTTCCTTTTTGCTCCTCCTCTTGCTCTTGCCGCTCCTCTTGCTCTTGCTCCTCCTCTTGCTCTTGCTCCTCCTCTTGCTCTTGCTCCTCCTCTTGCTCTTGCTTCTCCTCTTGCTCTTGCTTCTCCTATTGCCGCTCCTCCTGCCGCTCCTTTTGCCGCTCCTCCTGCCGCTCCTCCTGTCGCTCCTTTTGCCGCTCCTCCTGCCGCTTCTTTTGCCGCTCCTCCTGCCGCTCCTTATGCCGCTCCTCCTGTCGATCCTCCTGCTTCGCTCCTGCTCTTGCTTCTGCTCCTGCTCCTCTTCTTCTTCTTTCTCCTCCTCCTTCTTCTCCTGCTTCACCGAAATTTCAAAGAGTGCATGCTCAAATGTAATGTTTGAGAAAAAAAGATCAGGGGTCGTGGTTTGGAATCAAGTCCCATTCCCTTTTTAAAGCGCAGTTCTGTCCTGGCATTCCCCGTTAGACGCCAGTTTTGCCCTTTCAAATGAAAAAACAGTTGAGCAAAAAAAACTGCCTCAAATGACAGTGTTTTAGAATAGTTGTTTCTTGAATGATGAGTTCCAGAAAAACTGTTTCTCAAATGAGGAGTATTAGAAAAAATGTCTTCTTTAAATCATTCACGTTTTTAGAATACCGTCGCTCAAATTTTGCTCTCTGTGCAAAGTCAATGGGATTTAAGAATAAGATTTCGTTGTCAAATCGTACACGTTTTCGAAAACGTCTTCTCATATCACACCATTTAAAAAATATAATCGCTCAAATCTTACCTATTTTCATAACGTTGGTCTCAACATAGAGATACTATTCCCAAATAGTAGGCTCCATGGTCTTAAACATGACAAGTATCCTGTTTTTTAATTGTCAAGTACAATGTATCATCGAATGACGTGACTCGGGAAAGTGTGACAAAATTATCCTGATATTTTCGATGATCGTGACATGGCAATTTATCTATATTATTTTTACAGTTTAAACTTTTTCACAAAACTAAGCTTCTAATCAAGAGATTATCAGGGTTTATTGTTTTGAAAATGACAAATCAGAAATTAGCATTGCAAATAAACTACACACCTCGTTAAAAGGACTCTGCGGAACAATCGAGAATATCTTGTGACGGCAAACTGATGACCTAGATGGACAATCTCAGGGGCCGCTATACAGGTAGTGGCCAATCAAAAGCTCCGTCGTCGAGAATATCTTGTGACGCAATTCGATGACCAAGAAGGAAATCTCAGGGGCCGCTATACAGTAGTGACCAAGGTCACTACCTGTATAGTCGCCTCTTACTACTAGTCACCCTTCACCGTGAGACCCATTAAGCGAATCTCACTGATACATCAGTACATACACATAACAAATCTTAATGGCTTTTGCTGGTCACCAACACGCTCCCGGTCGGGAGATCTTCCAATCAGAAGATTTTTGTCATTATAACCCGCAATGTATTTTTCCAATTTCCAATCTCTTTAAAGTAAAATAGATATAAGACAAAGATAGAAAAAAGATCATTACGAATAATTCTAATTAACTTTATTGGTGTCACAGAACGATGAACTTATTTGCTCCATTTTTACCCAAAGCAAATTTGCCTTTTATCGTGGGAATTTTAAACACTTAAAACATTCATGTGATAGTTTTTGAAAAAACAGATTTTAGTATCAGCAAAAGACGCAGCATTGAACTTGAATATCTCCCTAATCTGTTAACAAAAAGATATCTGAATACTTTCTTCACCATTTTGTTTCTTTTTGAAGTCCTATTTCATATAATATGGACATGCTTGACCACTGAACTTACCCTTTAATTAGCCTAGATGCCAGTCTTCAGCGAGACAATGACAGAACCCAAATTAAAGGCGCTCCACGATGTATGTGTTACATTCTTTAATCTGTCAATAAAAAGATCAATTATAATAATGGGACTTTATTTTGATATTTTGATTAACACTTTTTTTCACCTCTGTAAAGGGGCACCTTTTAATCTTTACAAACAGACAAAGACGTTGCGAGAGAGCACGTCAGTTTATGTTATGACAATGGCCCGGGCCCAAATAGTAAGTTTTGCCCTGCATAGCCTATTTCAAAGATGCCCCACTAATGGAATTTGGGGTAGCCCGCACACTCTAGAAAGGCACTATGTTTGAAGGAGTTTTTGCAAAGTATAAGATAGGAAAAGAAAAGTATATAGGAAGACATACAGGCCTTGTTAGTATGAACAAGTCCAACATGGCTGTTAGGTCCAAATTTTGTCTTTAGGAGAAATTTAGTATAGAGTATGCGCACAAAGCGCGTTAAATTTCACAATTTTCGTCTTTTTAGGGCGATATTTGTGTTACTTTCTATTATAGTATTTGAAAAAAAGCTCTCTAATGTTTAAAGGGCAGGTTCCTTCTCTTAAAAGGGCACTTTTTCTTCTGAAAAAGGACACTTTCACCTAAGAAAAAGGGCACTTTTTCTTTGTGAAAAAGGGCACTTCTAAACTTTGGGAAGGGTGGGGGAACGTGCCCCCGGTTTCGCCGCCCATGAACAGATTAAATTATGCGCATGTCAAGCAGGAGTGGGATCATGGACCGAACTGATCAATGCCATCCCATTATGGACCAGACTGATCAATGCCATCCCATTCATATATAATCTCTGAGCTAGTTACACCATTTTATAGATACTCTACCGTAAGGTGTCATATCATATATATCTGATTACCCGATTTATGGTATCATTAATGATGAATACCATTCAGAGCGTATATACCGGGGTATCACCCCCTTGCCCATTTTAAAGACTTGTGGGTAAAATTTGAGATTCATCATATGTGTTATCAGCCTTGTCGGTAAAACTTAATGTTTAATCATATGAAACAAGATAGAGCCAGGTTGTCAATTAATGAACCGATTTTGATTATTAGTTGAACTTTAGAAAAACAATTTTTACTTCATCTTTATACGATGTGCACAAAGGATGTTTCGGTTTTTCTTGCATCGAATAAACAATTCGTATCGCACTCATTATTTACAATGCCTCCTTGCAATATATTAAAAATGTTAATGCACACGTATGCCCTACGTCTGTACGTGCTGTAGTCAAACAATGAGGGCGAATTCAAGTTGAGTCTCACAATAAAACGAATACTTTTTTTGCACTCAGCGGTGCTAAAAAAAAATAAACATTACTATATCTCGACCAGCAGTATTCGAAATTTGTGCGACGTGTATTTGTTCGATTGCGCCCTCGATGAGGGAAAATTTATGTAAAAACAGAACGTGTGATGCGACTTCTATTGGTTAAAATCTACATCAATGGGTAATATATTTGTGAAATTGGCAAAAACTTACGCCCTTACTTCTTAGCCGCCAGCTCCTTTAAAAACCGAAATAGCTCCCACAGTCCTAATAAGAAGTGCGCTAATCTCTTTATTTTCCTTGAAGGAAAACAATCCAATAATTTTACGAAGTTTTGCTTCAATTTACCGACTTTATTCTAAAGTTTCCCAGCTTGACTTCCCATTATATTACAAACGAGATATCCTCTCAGATATCAGTTTTCCCCTTGGCGGAAAATTTCTTTCATTTTCAGAATATTTTTTGTCAATTTTCGGAAAGTTCTCTTCAATTTTCAATGTTCCAAAATCTACCAAAATTTCAATGATTTTAACAAGTTTTTTGTTTAGTTTTACCATTTTTCTTCTTCCATTTTATGTAAAAAATGTCACAATTTGACCTCCCAACCGGGAAGAAAGCATACAAATAAATTGGTGAATCTAATGCAACTCCCTGGTGAAATCCTCCCAGGTATAATCTCCCCGGGAAATTAAAAATACAATAAACTGATAACCGTGCATGTACATCTATGGATGACATTGATAGCTGTAATGGTATAAGGGAACAGTGTAGTGGCATTACACAATTAGTTCAGGGGTCAAGCAAGTCTATCTGATATGAAAGAAGACTTGAAAATAATAATAATACATACATACATTTATTTCGTTACAGGCCATTGGCCCCTTTTCACATTACAATCTATACAATGACAAAAATATAAAACAACATAATTGCTTGAGGAAGCAAGAACTCAAATACAAAGAGACAATATATATAATCATGGTTACAACAAAGCTTTTTAAACATGACGGGAATTCAGTGCATGCCTGATGAAATTAGAAAGCGACTGGCAAACTCTTTTGGAATTGCTATTTACAAGGGAACACAATTTATGCAAATTAGGATAAGAAGTATAATAGTGCGGAATGTACTTAGCTCGTAAGTCTGTGTGATAATGATAATAATAATAATAATGATAATGATAATGATAATGATAATAATAATAATAACAATAATAATAATAATAATAATAATAATAATAATAATAATAATAATAATAATAATAATAATAATAATAATAATAATAATAATAATAATAATAATAATAATAATAATAATAATAATAATAATAATAATAATAATAATAATAATAATAATAATAATAATAATAATAATAATAATAATAATAATAATAATAATAATAATAATAATAATAATAATAATAATAATAATAATAATAATAATAATAATAATAAATAAAATAATAATAATAATAATAATAATAATAATAATAATAATAATAATAATAATAATAATAATAATAATAATAATAATAATAATAATAATAATAATAATAATAATAATAATAATAATAATAATAATAATAATAATAATAATAATAATAATAATAATAATAATAATAATGATAATGATAATAATGATAATAATGATACTAATAATAATAATGATAATAGTAGTAGTAGTAGTAGTAGTAGTAGTAGTAGTAGTAGTAGTAGTAGTAGTAGTAGTAGTAGTAGTAGCAGTAGTAGTAGTAGTAGTAGTAGTAGTAGTAGTAGTAGTAGTAGTAATAATACTAATGATAATCATAATAATCATCATTATAATAATCATCATAATGATAATCATAATAATAATAGATAAACCCGAATCTAATCTAATTTTAAAGTAATCTGTGCAGAAAAGATATCTAAATTTAAAGTTTGGTATCAATTGCAGAAACGACTGATATCAGAGTGTAATGTCACAGCTTCAGATTCCTCAAATTCTTTATCTGTTTATGTAGATTTTATCATATTTTGTTTTGCGATTTTGTGGCTTAAAATCGATTGGATATGCTAGGAAAGTAATCTGATAAGGGTTTTCATGATATACCACCTGAAGAAAGTTTGAGGAAAAGTAACTTAAGTAGAGAAAAAAAGCAATAAACGTTCTTTAGAATACATTTTACAATTATTGTTAAGAATGTGAGGGTGAAGACGCTAACTTTCTATCGTCACGTCATTTATACACAGATAAAACAAAGCTCTAAATTTAAATATCTCCCTAACGGAATAAGGTTTTAGAATACTTTTTTCACCATTTTGTTTCTTTTGAAATCCTCTTTCAAATAAGATGAACTTGTCTCGCCTATATTCACTAATCCTTTAATTCACAGCATGAAGAAACAGAGAAAAGGCACGCATTGTCAAGTATTCAGGGAAGATCCTACTTTTCATTGTGCATTTGGGCACCCCTTAGGAAAACAAAATGAGCAGGACTGGTGTGAACATTGAAGGCCCTAGTTAGATTTTTCAAGGAATGTTCCCCTTTTTTAAGAAGATTTTACTTTCACAATTGCTTGACCACTGACCTAATCCTTTAAGTATTGAAGGATATGACGAAGACCTACGACCTAGCAGGGCTTGTTTTAATCAGTGAACTGCGTACCAAAATTGGCACCGGCAAGCAGTGCAAAAGACTTGGTACAAAGTGTACTGAATTTGAGTGCACTGGGTATCAAGGTCTTGTTTTGCAAAAAATAATTTAACCCCTTTTTATATTTGAATTATTAGAGGGCGCAGAGACGATTTAATAAACTCATTGTTGTTACTGAGATCGTAAATATCAGCACGTTGCCAATTACCCACTCTTGAGCACTTTCTCTCATCCTTCACAGGTTATTTCAATTACAGCCGGTTCAATTTCCCCAAAGCAATCTCTTATTCATATTTGTAAGGGCGATCAATTTTGTGTAGCAGACGGCATTGCTTCCAGTTGTCAACCAAACACAATAGCTACATACCTATACACATCGCAAGACAACTTGTGTGCATGGTGGGGATGGGGTCCTTACTGCCCAAGAGACTACGTGGTACCCAGCAGCAAAATTCCTTATAAGTGCCATTGGCCACGACATACGGATATAGAGCATCTAGACATCGCATCAGGGGCATATGGATATGCCGGTAGCAAAGAGGAGATTCATAGGTATGTGTATACAATTATGTTACCAGGGGCTTATCCAGGTATTGGGAAAGTTTGGGCTTAATGGAATCGCTGACTAACTTTACAAAGGTGATCGCCTCACTATCTGGACCTTTTAACAAATTTGTCTGGAGGTGTGTGTGTGTGTGTTTTGTGTGTGTGGTGTGGGGAAAGGGAAGGGGAGGGGGCTGTTCATTCGATCCCTGGTTACACACATAAATATATACGTCATATAGCCTAGTAGCTTTGTTAAATGTTTGTGATACGATTTTACAGAAGGCGTAATAATAATAATAATTTTTTTTTTTTTTTTCTTCTTCTTCTTCTTCTTCCTCTTTTTCATCCTCTTCCTCATCTTCTCCTTTTTCCTCTTCTTCTTCCTCTTTTTCTTCCTCTTCTTCTTCTACTTCTTCTTCTTCTTCTTCTTCGTTTTCTACTTCTTCTTCCTCTTCTTCTTCTCTTCTTCTTCCTCTTCTTCTTCTTCTTCTTCGTTTTCTTCTTCTTCTTCTTCTTCTTCTTCTTCTTCTTCTTCTTCTTCTTCTTCTTCTTCTTCTTCTTCTTCTTCTTCTTCTTCTTCTTCTTCTCTTCTTCTTCTTCTTCTTCTTCTTCTTCTTCTTCTTCTTCTTCTTCTTCTTCTTCTTCTTCTTCTTCTTCTTCTTCTTCTTCTTCTTCTTCTTCTTCTTCTTCTTCTTCTTCTTCTTCTTCTTCTTCTTCTTCTTCTTCTTCTTCTTCTTCATCTTCTTCTTCCTCTTCTTCTTCCTCTTCTTCTTCATTTTCTTCCTCCTCCTCTTTCTCCTCTTGCTCCTCCTCCTCCTCTTGCTCCTCCTCCGCTTGCTCCTTCTTTTTCTTCTTCTTCTCCTCCTCCTCTTTCTCCTCTTTCCTCTCCTCCTCCTCCTCTTGCTCCTTCTTCTTCACCGGAATTTCAAAAAGTGCATGCTCAAATGTACTGTTTGAGGCAAAAAGTTCAGGAGGCGTGGTTTGGAATCAAGTCCCACCCCTTTTTAAAGCGCACTTCTGTCCTGTCATTCCCCGTTATACGCCAGTTTTGTCCTCTCAAATAAAAAAACAGTTAGGCAAAAAAAAACTGCCTCAAATGACAGTGTTTCAAAAAAATTATTTCTTGAATGATGAGTTCCAGAAAAACTGTTTCTCAAATGAGGAGTATTAGAAAAAATGTCTTCTTAAATCATTCACGTTTTTAGAATACTGTCGCTCAAATTTTGCTCTCTGTGCAAAGTCAATGGGATTTAAGAATAAGATTTCGTTGTCAAATCGTACACGTTTTCGAAAACGTCTTCTCATATCACACCATTTAAAAAATATAATCGCTCAAATCTTACCTATTTTCATAACGTTGGTCTCAACATAGAGATACTATTCCCAAATAGTAGGCTCCATGGTCTCAAACATGACAAGTTTCCTGTTTCTCAATTGTCAAGTACAATGTCTTCTCGAATGACATGACTCGGTAAATTGTGACAATATTATCTTGATATTATCGATAATCGTGACATGGCAATTTATCTGTATTATTTTTACAGTTTAAACTTTTTGACAAATCTAAGCTTCTAATCAACAGATTATCAGGGTTTATTGTTTTGAAAATGACCAATCAGAAGTTAGTATGCAAATGAACTACACACCTCGTTGAAAAGACTTTGCAAAACAATCAAGAAAATCTTGTGACGCGATCCGATGACCCAGAGGGAAAATCTCAGGGGTCACTATACAGGTAGTGACCAATCAGAAGCTCCGTCGTCGAGAATATTTTGTGACGCAATCCGATGACCCAGATGGAAAATCTCAGGGGCCGCTATACAGGCAGTGGCCAATCAGAAGCTCCGTCGTCGAGAATATCTTGTGACACAATCCGATGACCTGGAAAATCTCAGGGGCCGCTATACAGGTAATGACCAATCAGAAGCCGCTATACAGGTAGTGGCCAATTAGAAGCTCCGTCGTCGAAAATTTCTTGTGACGGCAATCCGATGACCCAGATGGAAAATCTTGGGGCCGCTATACAGGTAGTGGCCAATCAGAAGCTCCGTCGTCGAAAATATCTTGTAACGCAATCCGATGACCAAGGGGGAAAATCTCAGGGGCCGCTATACAGGTAGTGACCAAGGTCACTACCTGTATAGTCGCCTCTTACTACGGTGACTGATTTGATAAACTCACTACTGGAATTGGAGACCACCCGGGTTGTCATTAACCATGCATGTAGGAAAGACTCCAGGAACATGAGCAGTAGTGTCCACACTCTTCCCGATCAGAAGATTTTCTGACATTTTAATCCACAATACATCTTTCAAAATTCAAATTGCTTTAAAGAAATACATAACGGGTTAAATGGTTTCAACCAAAGGTAGGATAAATGCATGCGATTATTGAAATTTTATTGGTGTAACAGAATGATAAGATTATTTTCACCAGCCAAATTTGATTTTCACCAGGGAATTTTAACGTAGGCCTAATCTTTATAAATTAATTTCAGTATTTTCTGAAGAACAGATTTTAACATTTTAATAACCAGCTCAAATTATGCAGGAATATTCACTCCAATATCATTTCCAAAGTATGCAAGTTTAAAATTACAGAATTTGACAAGCCAAATAAAAAAAATTAACGGCTGAACTTATTAGCAACAATTTAAATTATGGTCACTGCGCATGTCTCGATCTCCCAATCAGGAGAATTCCCGATCGGGAATTCGGACCGGACTGATGGGGATAATCATTTAGCAGTTTGCAGGTTTGGGCAATCATGAATATTGAATGTAGGAAACAGCAACAGGAACAGCCTGAGGAACTCGTGGATAATCTTTAAGAGCCAGCATTATCATTGCATTATCGAAACCGCGTTAGTCTCTTAGACTAAATAAATTTTGCTTTAATTCTACTGCAAGATTAATTTGGTAATATTGATAAATGACATTTACTGTTCTGTGATTTCCTTATGGGACTGTCTCGGATGTTGATTGCCATCTTGAAACGTTATTGACTCACCGTGACAAATCCTGGCCATATATCAAGTGAAAAAACAATGATAATTACCAATGGCGAATCCACAACTTTTTAAACAGTGGGAGGAAGAAAGGGGAAAGTGAGGGGGAGAGGGGGGGGAAATCTTATTTCAATCTCGTTTATAATATTTAAATTTAAGATGAAATTATATCAACGTTCTGCTCTCAAATTCAAATGTCGATCCACAAACTTGTCTGTTTGCAGGGGGCCGGCGACCCCCATCACCACGTACCCCCAACGTACTTCCCCCACGTACTCCTCCACGTACTCCCCCACGTACTCCCCACGTACTCCCATATGTACTCCCCACGTACTCCCCACGTACTCCCCACGTACTCCTTCACGTACTCCCACGTACTCCCACGTACTCCCCCACGTACTCCCCCACGTATCCCCACGTAATCCCCACGTACTTCCCCACGTACTCCCACCCCTCCCTCCACGTTCTCCCCACGTACTCCCCACGTACTCCCCCACGTACTCCCCACATACTCCCCCACGTACTCCCCTACGTGCTCCCCATGTACACCCCACGTACTTCCCCACGTACTCCGCCCCATGCACTGCCCCCGTACCCCCCCACGTACTCCCCACGTACTCCCCACGTACTCCCCACGTACCCCACGTACTCCCCACGTACTCCCCCCACGTACTCCCCCCACGTACTCCCCACGTACTCCCCACGTACTCCCCACGTACTCCCCACGTACTCCCCCACGTACCCCCACGTACTCCCCTCCCACGTACGTGCTCCCCTCCCCCACGTACCCCCACGTACACCCCCCACGTACTCCCCACGTACTCCCCACGTACTCCCACGTACTCCCCACGTACTTCCACACGTACTCCCCACGTACTCCCACCACGTACTCCCCACGTACATCCCCACGCACTCCCCACGTACTCCCCACGTACTCCCCCACGCACTCTCCCCACGTACTGCCCACCCCTACGTACTCTCCCACGTACCCCCTCCCCCACGTTACGCTACTCAGATGGGCTCAATATGGAAGGTTTCACAGTTCTGCTATCGCATGACATAACTTGTATAATTGTAAAGAAATAGATTAAGATTCATTTGGTCGGTAAATAGTAATATAAACTATAACCCTGTACAAATACTATCTTTCGTTTTTATGTCCTTTAATAAACTGATCCTGCTTTTTAGTGCACTGAGATTTGCAAATATAATGCATAGTGAATTTTCGCCTTTCCTCTCCAGGATTGTAATTCCTGGGAGGGGTGGGGAAACTTATTCCCCGTTGTTCCTCACATCCCGGCAGAAATGTAGAAATACATAATGTTTTTAAGACGCTGTCCCCTACTCTGTGAAGGAAAGGGGTTGCCCCATCCTCCCTTCCACACACACACACACTTTGTTGTGAAGCAGAATAACGGCCCTGGACCATTCCGTAAAGTAAAGGCGGGACGGGTAAGCTGAAAATCATCATTGTCATTATAATGCAAGCAATAGTAGAAACACCTGGATATATGGTGTTATCTTTTTTAATCAGCGTATTTATCATTCGATGCTTTGAAGATTTTTTTTTCTTCTAATTGTAGGCCCTACACTTCAAATATATTTTGGTTAAAAGAAGGAGTTGGGACGTGGAGTAGGTATTTTTGTGTAGCTTGTAGCTCCCTAAACCCCACCATGGTCACTCGGGCTGGATTTTGCGCTTGGGCAGTAGCCGATGCTTAGCGGGCGCTTGTCTACAATATTTAATATCGGACCATAAACAGTTAAATATAGTTAAACATTTTAAGGAAAACAATTTAATTGAATACAACAGGTATAGAAAGAAAGACAAAACACTGAAAAGGCTTAACTGCTTGTAGTGGCGGGAGGGAGGGAGGGAAGGAGGGAGGGGAGAAGTGGGAATGCTGCCCCAATGAGTGAAGCTTTCGAGAGGGCGCAGAATGCTCACCGGAGCGCAACAATTGTCATGAGAATATATATTTATATTTACTTTTAATTTTCAACTTCTGCAATTTGTTTCATTTACAAATCAAACGTAAATGTTTTCTCCTAAAGCTTTATTCTAAGAACATAAAAAAGAAAATCATATTCCTGAAGAGGGAGGGGGGAGGCAGATTTTCCTGACCCCGCTTCCTACGCCTTTGGCGTATGCAAATTTAGGCCTATTATGTCCAACGTGTAACTCTTATGAGCAGTTTTAGGGAGCGGTGCCAAAAAGCTCTTCCTCCCTCAGTGAAATATAACCAACCACGTCACATTCACTGACCCGTTGTTTAAAAATAGCATGTGTAGTTTTCATATTATGAGTAATCAAAGTTTAAAAAAATTTGTAAAAGGCCTATATCGAAAGAAAAAGTGATTGTAAACCAGAAAACACCTCAAAATGGTCATTTTTCTTTATATTTCTTCCCTTGAAAATGTTCGAAATGCCTTCTGCTTGAGGTTGGGTGGAGCTATATGGGCATACCCATATTGTGCTCCGACACCTACGACATTGCTACTCGCAGCGCCCTCATTAAATATTTCTTAACTAGTGTACACGCTGTGTCCGCTGAAACCATTCTTGAACTAAACTCCGTACGTACAGCTAGCTGTGCAGTGTTTGTATAACTGTACACTGTATGTATGGAGTTTTAGGGCAGTGATGTGTAATTTTTGGTGGCCTTGAGATGTTCGATTTTCTAACATGTGGAAAAACTGAACATTGCTGATGTACGGGCGCGAATCTTTTATGGGTTAAGATCACATCCTCTTCAATTATCTTCTCTTTTTTAACTTACTACTGTTCTTGCGTCCCAAGAGTAACACAAAAAGTTGCATATTGCCTATATTTAGCAAAACAAAATCTTTTAAACGTTGTAAAATGCTCAATTGTTAACCAATTTTGATGATTTTTTGTTGTTGCATTCTTCATGTATTTTAATGAAGCTTAAAAGCATTTAGCTAATGTTTCCTCTCCTGACATGTCTATATAACCACAGTTTAACCACAGTGTTTGCCATGCCAGTGGCGCCGATGCGCCTCAATCTGTCAATCAAATGAAAACCAATAATACAGATTTCAAAAAAATTCTAAAAGATATTAATCAAAGAAAATTGCTGTCAATGTTTCAATATACATCTTTTGATCAGGCATCGATATTTTACAGCATTTTTCAACATTTTATTGCAAAACTGTACCAAACATGACAGACAGACAGAAGGACTGTGGAATTGTGGTAAACGACCATCAGAATAAAAATTATGATGCATCGAAGCTGATCCCCGTTCTTTTGATTATGACATATCTGGGAGAATTATTACTCTAATTTGACATTTTACCGTTTTATATATACCCAGGAAATTTCATCTAAAGACCTCCGCGGTGTAGTGGTTGGTGTTTTGTCCTCTCACACGCACGTCCCAGGTTCGTATGCCGGTGGGTCTGCAACCAGTGAGTTCACAACTGGTTATCAAAGGCCGTGTCTTGATATAATGTCCAGCACTGGACGTAGCTAGGCTATGCTATGCTAAAGGATTGGCTTAGGGGTAAACAAGGCCATCTTTTTTTAAATAAATAAGGACTTCAAAAGAAACAATATGGTAAAGAATTGCATTCAAAAATTGTTATAAGCTTGGAGATACTTCAAGGGTTAGTCAGTTAGTTCAGTGGTCAAGCATGTCCATCTTATATGAAAGAGGACTTCAAACTGTCAAAAGAAACAAAGTGGCGAGGAAAGCATTCAACAATCTTATTCCGTTAAGTTAAAGGATTAGTTCAGGGGTCAAGCATGTCCATCTTATATGAAAGAGGACTTCAAAAGAAACAAAGTGGGAAGGAAGCGTTCAAAAATCTTATTCTGCTAACAGGCTGAGATATTCAAGTTTAAAGCTGTCTGACAGGATGATCTGTGTAGAAATGACTGGTGTAGTAAGTCTACTATGGAAAGTTGGTGTCTTCACTCACATTCTTAACAATTGTTAATGTATTTTAAAGAAAGTTTATTCAAATTTTTTACTATTTTAATTATTTTTCCTCCAACATTCTCCAGGTAGTATATTATAAGTACCCTTCCTAGACTTAGTTTTACTAATTTTTTGACATATCTCATGGGTTTTAAGCCACACAATTGCAGGACAAAATATGATATACTGCATCAAGACCTTGAGGAAACTGAGACTATGACATCACAACTAATCTGATTTCAGTCGTTTTACACAAAACAAACTTTGATATCTCCTTAATCTGTTAATGGAATAAGATTTTGAATGCTTTCTTCACTATTTTGTTTCTTTTCAAGTCCCTTTTATATAAGATGGACTTGTTTGACCCCTGATCTAACCCTTTAGGTTTGAAGTTCTAAACCATTTGGGTAGAAAGGACATAATTCAAACTATTTGTGATGTCATATACTCACATTCCCAAAAATATGTATTAATCATATCTAGTGGCAGCGCCAGGATTTTGGTCATGGGGCAAGAGAGGGGAAGTTTTGTCTCATGTGGTGGGTGAAAATGCTTATAAATCAGACAAAATATGTCATTGTACAAAGCGATCTCGTGGGGAGGGGGAAATGTTCCCATGCCCCCGGTACGCTGCCACTGATTATATCATATTTTCTTGCGAGTTTGTGACTTAAAAACCATGGATATTTGAGGGAACAAGAGTAAAATAGAATCTAGTACGAGTAATTATAATTTACCACCTAAAAAAAGTTTGAGGAAAAATAAGAATTAAATACATTTTCTTTAAAATACAATAACAATTATTATTAGGAATGTGATAAAGGCGAAGGACTAAAAATCTGCCATTTTTTTTTCTCGGTTTGGTTGGTACAAACCTTTCCATTAATGTCGGAAAACCTTTCATAATAGCCTTACTACACCAGTCGTTGAAGACGCAGCATTAAACTTTAACATTTTCCTAACGGGATAAGATTGTTCTATGCTTTCTTCACCAATTTGTTTCTTTTGAATAACTGTATAATATATGAGCATACTTGACCACTGAATTAATCCGTTAACCCGTCACCGATAAATAGATGAATCTGATATAGTAACGTCATTCCCGCGGCGGTACTGAATTGATTGGCTTGTCTGGGAATGTCATGATATTTTGACCAATCAGACAGAAACGTCTCCACGTTAACACGATATCTGGCCTCTACTATTTTACTTTATCGCGCCAATTTTCTATAAATAAAAGGTCTAACTAAGGACATGTAAAAACGTTTATATTGGTTGAAAAGTATTAAAATCTAAACAGATCACTTCTGAAGTTTAAAAAAAAGAAGAAGCAACAAATGCTCAAACTTTATATTTGTAGTACAGTTTACTAGAAAAGTAATAGAAATAAATAATTTTGATTTTTGTATTTTTTATAGTAAAACATTTTTTCGTAGTACGGGTGCTCAAAACGACTTTTTTACTCTGTTTTGTATGTACCGCTGGTCCATTTTTACAATATTCTCGTTGAATACTTATACTGCAAGTATCAAAATTGACTTCTTTCATACAGTGGGTATCAAAATTGTATGATTTCATACTGCAGTTACCAAAAATCTGTCATACTGCGGGTATATTTTTCAGTTGGTGTGCTGCACACCCTACCACATTTAGTGTGAACCCCTTCCCCCAAAGGGTTTTAATACAAGCAAAATTTGTGGATGACTGGGTGGACAGTCTTTATCAATTCTTGTAAGTTCCTTCCTAAACCTTAGCCATATATTCCTGTGAGAATTCTTTTTAGGGACGGCAAAGACTAAAACACTTCCGGTGGGATAGATATTTAAAGGAGCACTAGACGGAAAAGTAAGGGCGTATTCTTAGGGGTCCCCAAAAATCAAATGCTTATCTAGCACGCAACAGTATAGCATTTTACCTGTTAATATGGATATGCAAGCGACCTTTACCATCACGTCGTCTGTGGGCTATGAAGGCATGCAGTTTATCAATTTGTTGTGGGGATAATATATATGTGAAGTGGCTCCCCCACTTTTCGGTCTAGTGCTCCTTTAAAAATACAAAGAACTTGAATTTTACAAAAAAAACACCAAGGTCGACCTTTAATAAATTTCGCGTAAAATATTCAAATTATTGCCTGAGATTTGATAACGCCAATTTTTATTAATCATTTTGCAACTAGGCCTATGATAGGTGTTAGTAGATCAGCTTTTAAAATCGCCTCTACACATCCATATACCTATCAAATTATATTCTTGTCCCCTTTGCGCTTGTTTCTTTTTATTATTAGCTTGTAATATATTTTACCATTTTGTGTTTATCTTTGGCAGGTTGTAAACTTGAATGATAAGCGCCTTCTAGTTTTTCATAGGTGAAAGAAACGGGGCCAGGGCACGTGTCCCCCATTTTCTAAACGACCAAAGTGCCCCTCAATTTTTGCCAAAGGTGCAAAATGTGCGCACACTGTAATTTTTGGGCTTACAGTATGTGTGTGACTTGGGAAGTCCCCCCTAAGAGGCTGTGCCCCCACCCCTAATACATTCTCATCTCGCCAATTTGGCCGTATATATGTATTCTCTATTTTTTGCCAGTTAATCTGTTTCTCACCTTTTACACGCATTACTTTATTTTTCAAGTACTAATTTTGTTATTACCCTGTCAATGATTTGATTTCCATTTGCCTCTTTTAAAATATATTTCTATTTTATCACTTTTTTCTGATCTTTTAATCTATTTATTTTTATAATTTTGTACGGGACCTCATGTAAGATTAGCCAAATACCAAACTGAGTTTCTCCTTGTGAATGCTGAAATAAATGAATAAATAAATACAAACTTATCTTAAAATTTAGAAACGCCTATTAAATGTGGGCGAGGCAAGTTTTCGTACGCATCAAACTTACACTTATGACGTCATTTGACCAGCATGTGCTTCGCTAGCGCTATAATAATGCACGGCGTTTCGAAACTTCATAATTGTGTGTTCGACTTCTCTATTAGAACTAATTTGCAGAACAGGCCGTGTGAAAACTGCTTCGAAAGTCATAGCTTTTGCGCTTGGAACGACAGAAAACATAACAGATAAACAATATGAATTCGTGTTTGGTTGTATTCACTGTTTTCATCTGCCTTGTTGCTTCAGGTAAGGGCAAATCTTAAAGAAACGCTTTTATTTTGTGTCATAGCTCCATGGTCGTTCTCTTATTAGTTCATATCTGTTCATATCTATTGCGTTAATGTACTGCTGTACTTCCGTGATAAACATTTCATATCTGTTGCGTTAATGTACCGTACTTCCGTTACAAACTCGCTGACAATCCAATTGTCATGCGTACCGAAGCTTTTGTTTTGAATCGAAACTTCTGGAAACTTTTTTAGGGTTGGGCACTGAGGGAAGTAGTTTGCATGCTTTCTTCCTGGTTGGAAAGTAAAATTGGAAAATAGCAGTAACAAAAACGTTTTAATGCATTGTAAAATTTGGCCACATTTTCCCAAAATATACCAAAATTTCCCGAATAAAAAAAAAAAAAAATCATGAAAATGGGGAAAAATATATTCCACGAAATTAACCAAAAATGTAGGAAATGCCCTGAAAATGTAAGAATTTTGAAATATTTTTTATTATAACTTAAGTAGCAGCGTTTTTTTCACTTGTACTTGAAGCCTAGTCTGCAAATTTTGGTTTTTTGTTCCCTCAGAGCCAGAGTAGTGCCCCTTCCTATATGCCTCTTTCTATATGCCCCTTCCTATATGCCCCTTCCTATATGCCTCTTCCTATATGCCCCTTCCTATATGCCCCTTCCCATATGCCCCTTCCCATATGCCCCTTCCTATATGCCCCTTCCTATATGCCCCTTGATGAGTGGATGGTGTGCACTTTGAAGAGAACAGGCCCAGAAAGCGAAAATATTCAGGCAGAAAAAAAAAAATTGTAACCAGAGATGTCAATCTTGAAGCGATGTTGATTTTAGAATACACCCTTGGTTAAGGAATACACATACCCGGGAATAAAGCACTAGTTTGGGAAATACACCTGTTTGGGCAATAGACCCCTGTTTGGGGAGCACATGTTTGAGGGAATGCACCCCTGGTTGGATGAATACACCTGGCCCTAGTTGAGGGAATACATTGTGTATTCTTTAAAATGTTTTACCCTTTCCCTGCGAGAAGTCGCTGAAACCTCCTCCTGCCCCCTCCTTTTTAAAAGCAGCAGCAGTCTGGTTGATGCAGTGGTGTAAGAGGGGGAATCTGAGGCATTTCTGGTAATTCATGAAAATTCCAAAAGTGTCATAAACATTTACAAAATGTAATGAATAATATTCTTACAATTCTGAATTGTGTTGAAAATATGATCAACTATGGTGTAACATTCCACCAGCTTTGTGAAAGTTTTACTCAACTTTTTGGATTTTTCATTCAATGTTAATTTCGCTCAATCATATCCCCTTCCCCCCCTCCCTCCCCCAAAAAAAAAAAAAAAATCACCACAGTAAAGTCTGGTGAAAACATTTAAGCCACCAAGGGGGTGGGATGGGTTGCAGTGTGGAAGGGGGTTTGTACCTTCTGAAAATTATTTGAGCCCCTCAAGGTGCCCCCAAAATAACAAAATCCTACCAAATATTACAAGAATTTATTTATAACAAGGAAAACAAAGATTTGTCAAATTCCCTATGTTTTAAGTGGCCTTTCCTTTCTTTGGTTCTTTTTTTTATCTTAATTTGGTTAATGTTTGCTGTCCTCTTATTTTCTGCTCTGTACCAAACCAAAACAACTTGCTACAATCTTTTTTGTGGAAATTTAAGCCACACAACTGCCTTTACCCCTGTCCACTTTAATAATTTCAATGATAAAATCATACAACAGAAAGAAAAAATGGGAAACACTCTGGACATTGGCACATGGCTTAATATTAGCTCAAAACATGGATCCGTTCTTAAGTCAAAATGTCTTGGGTTCTATTTCAATCTGAGTTATAGGCCTAATTTGAAAATGGGACCTGTTGCCTTCTTGCTTAAGGTCAGCATTTCAGAGTGGGGGAATGGGACCTGTTGCCTTCTTGCTTGGAGGTCAGCATTTCAGAGTGGGGGAATGGGACCTGTTGCCTCCTTGCTTGGTGGTCAGCATTTCAGAGTGGGGGAATGGGACCTGTTGCCTTCTTGCTTGGTGGTCAGCATTTCAGAGTGGGGGAATGGGACCTGTTGCCTCCTTGCTTGGTGGTCAGCATGTCAGAGTGGGGGAATGGGACCTGTTGCCTCCTTGCTTGGTGGTCAGCATTTCAGAGTGGGGGAATGGGACCTGTTGCCTTCTTGCTTGGTGGTCAGCATTTCAGAGTGGGGGAATGGGACCTGTTGCCTCCTTGCTTGGAGGTCAGCATTTCAGAGTGGGGAAATGGGACCTGTTGCCTTCTTGCTTGAAGGTCAGCATTTCAGAGTGGGGGAATGGGACCTGTTGCCTCCTTGCTTGGAGGTCAGCATTTCAGAGTGGGGGAATGGGACCTGCTGCCTTCTTGCTTGGTGGTCAGCATTTCAGAGTGGGGGAATGGGACCTGTTGCCTCCTTGCTTGGTGGTCAACATTTCAGAGTGGGGGAATGGGACCTGCTGCCTTCTTGCTTGGTGGTCAGCATTTCAGAGTGGGGGAATGGGACCTGTTGCCTCCTTGCTTGGTGGTCAACATTTCAGAGTGGGGGAATGGGACCTGTTGCCTTCTTGCTTGGTGGTCAGAATTTCAGAGTGAGGGAATGGGACCTGTTGCCTCCTTGCTTGGTGGTCAGCATTTCAGAGTGGTGGTGGTCAGCATTTCAGAGTGGGGGAATGGCGGGACCTGTTGCCTCCTTGCTTGGTGGTCAACATTTCAGAGTAGGGGGAATGGGACCTGTTGCCTTCTTGCTCGGTGGTCAGCATTTCAGAGTGGGGGAATGGGACCTGTTGCCTTCTTGCTTGGAGGTCAGCATTTCAGAGTGAGGGAATGGGACCTGTTGCCTTCTTGCTTGAAGGTCAGCATGTCAGAGTGGGAGAATGGGACCTGTTGCCTTCTTGCTTGGTGGTCAGCATTTCAGAGTGGGGGAATGGGACCTGTTGCCTCCTTGCTTGGTGGTCAGCATTTCAGAGTGGGGGAATGGGACCTGATGCCTTCTTGCTTGGTGGTCAGCATTTCAGAGTGGGGGAATGGGACCTGTTGCCTTCTTGCTTGGAGGTCAGCATTTCAGAGTGGGGGAATGGGACCTGTTGCCTTCTTGCTTGGAGGTCAGCATTTCAGAGTGGGGGAATGGGACCTGTTGCCTTCTTGCTTGGTGGTCAGCATTTCAGAGTGGGAGAATGGGACCTGTTGCCTTCTTGCTTGGAGGTCAGCATTTCAGAGTGGGGGAATGGGACCTGTTGCCTTCTTGCTTGGTGGTCAGCATTTCAGAGTGGGGGCAGGATGATAGGGTGTTGGAGAAATACACACATATGGGAATGTTTTACCTCAAAACTTGCATAAGGAAAAAACTCGCGGAACTACTGTAGCTGTGATGTGTTATGAAAAACTAAACATAAACTTGGTAGGATTGGATTGCACCATTATTATGCGGGTTGGTTTTAAGGACGAAGTCATTAAAACAATAGTTAAAGACTTTAAGTTTGCACGCAGCTAGTGGAGGTCAAGTTGGTATTTATCAACACACATGAAAGGCTGTTCATATGTGTATATTTATCATACAAAAGTATTATGTGGTTTCACAGATTTGAGAGTGTTTACGCGTAGCGTGGTCATAGCCAGGATTGTCACTCTTGATTATACCAGTGATCGTCAGAGGCTGAGATGGCAAATGGCAGAGGGGCGGGACAGCATGAGGGAGAGGGGCGGGACGGCATGTAAGAGAGGGTGGGACGGCTTGCCATGTTTGACGGCATAGCATGTGGGATGTAGGCCAAGTGGAATGGAACTTTAGACTACATTTTATTTATCAACTAAGCCAGGTCCAATGAAATATCTTTGAAGCAAAGCAAATTAAATGAATTTCAATGCACACACAACTTCAGTTCAAAAGTTTGTTAGACAAGGCATTACTGATGAGAAACTTTTTAAACTCATTTTTCTTAAACAAATGTATGACAAACTGTACTTGTGCTGAATAGAAAACAATTTTTAAGAATGCAGTGATAAGAAAAGATATAAGAAGTTTATTCAAGGATATGATAAACAGATATTAATTCATATAAATAGCAGAGTTCTTAATTTTTGGTATCATAATCATGCAACCTAACGTTGTCGTTATGCCTCTCTCTTGAAGTTTTTTGTTCATGATTGTTGTCCATAATATTTCATCCAAATAATGTTTTAATTTCTGATGAATACAGTCATGATAAGAAATTTATCTCAGTGTAACAAAATATACAAGAAAACTGTTAGAAATGGAAGAAAATAAACATTGGAAAACGCTTATCGCCTCTTTACAGAATGTTTACAATACACAAACAACAGGAAACCCTCTGTACACAATAGTACAGTCCATGCAGCTCGGGCATGCTAAGATTACGTCAGAATTAAAATAAAGGGATAATAAGCGGACGCGGATTGTTTTCTCTCATCCATTTCTATTTTTTTCAAGTATAGGGCCTTTTTTGCACCAATTACATTGGATTTTATATATATGGTAAACAGATATATGTTGATTGTCAGGCTGTGTGAAGTGGACTCCCAAATACTTTCATTCCTAAGTTACAAAAGTCAAAGCGGCGATAACCTTGTGGTTTTGCTTGCGCTCCCATTGAAAAACAAGAAAAAACACTTTTTATAGTTTACAAAGTACGGTTCTTTATTTTTGAATAATTAAATGAAAATGGTCTTAAACGATAGATAATGAATTCAAGTTCTCTATACCGTTTGAAATAGTTCAGTGATTTTACGCATCAGTAATACTCCCAATCCTTTATATGCACACAATGGAACTTGTTGTGAAAAGCCAGGTATTGTGGATTTGGTTACTGCAGGGCCATGCAAGTCATGCGTGTAATGTGGGGCTGAAGATTCATTTGTGTGTTATAAACACTGGTGAGTTTGGATGCATTGGACTGAAAATTTATAGCCAGAGTTATTCCTCATGATGGTATCCTTACAAATGTCCAAATTGAGATAACCTCCCCTGCCCCCCACCCTTCCCCCCCCCCTGCCCCCACCCTTCCCCCCCCCTGCCCCCCCACCCTTCCCCCTTACAATTTTCCACAAGAAAGGGCAAACAAACAATTTTTAGGCCTAATGCAATCTGTTTTCTTAGAACAATCTGTTGTTTCAATTTCTATTTATATCTTGCAATTGTCTGCCTGGTGTAAATTATATTAACTTCAAATCTAGACAGCTGCATGAAACACGAATCAAAACATTCATTGTGTGAAAAGAGGGATCATGATATGAAACTCTCTTAATGATGGAAGATTCAAAAGAAAATTAATTTGTTATTAGTAAAGGCAAAGCTTCCTGTTAATTATGGAGAAAAAAATATATTCATTATCAATTCTGTTGATTCCTACACGCTATTTACATTTGACAATGAATTGCCATGACAACAAATAGGCTCCATTTCTAAAATATTTGAACAGCAACATTACTGCATGTTTTTCCTAAATACCTAACTACAATCTTGTCTCTTGGACGAAACTCGTTGAAACACTTTGTGAATACATGTGATGTTTTTCATGAAGCTACTTTTCTATTGTAAATTATTACACATTTAGAAATCAGAAATGCTGGAATTTTTTTTCTGTTTGCTTTTTTAATCTCTACTCTTTCAATTGTAATTAACATTCTATAATTTTAAAGGATCTTATATAAATTAATTGATGCCACAAGCGCCTTCCCCCACCCCTACCCCCACCCCTTTCTACCTCACTATATTAA
The DNA here is from genome assembly GCA_020152595.1 of Chiridota heheva. Lineage (NCBI taxonomy): Eukaryota > Metazoa > Echinodermata > Holothuroidea > Apodida > Chiridotidae > Chiridota > Chiridota heheva. The sequence continues at coordinate 182,321 of JAIGNY010000483.1, forward strand.
CTGTTCTCCCCCTCCCCATTCAATGTTGGTCGTTGTTACTGTTTTTCCTGGACGCTAAGAAAGAAAGAAATTCAATATTGAAAAGGGGTAGGGTGTTACAATTCTCAGAAAAAATATTAAAGAAACCTAAGACTTAAACATATGTAGTTTTCAAAATAGGGAAGTGTTCCAACAGTTTTGTCCAAGATTGTAGATAATATCCCACAAGTGTATGATATTATTGTTGCATACTGTATAAGGAATTTACAAATGTTTTTCAAATTCAAAGGATTACATTATTTTGAATACGTTTGTTTTTCTATTTTTCCGAAGAGTGTTTCTACCAGTTAAATCCTTACAGGAGCATGTTGCAAACTAGTAATTGAGCTTGTGCAAACTAACATCAGCTTGTGCAGAAGATAGCAAAAAATGTTTTTTAGCTTGGAGAAAGTTTTTGCTATCTTGCATAAGCTTGTAGAAAGGGTTTTTGCTATAGCTTGCACAAGCTCCAATTAACTTGCTGCAAGCTTGCCACAAGGTACATGTACATTGCAGCAAACCTGTGCAAGCTAAAAATTGTTAGCTTGTCACAAGCTTGCTGCAGCCTAGTTTTTGGTTTTGATGCGATAGCATCAGGAACAATGTGGTCATGGCGTTTGTATGTGTGTCTGTGTATATGTTTGTGGCGCCAGCTTGTAAACGCGATATCTTAATAACGATACACTAGATTCATGTCATATGTGGTACACGGATAGCTCATGGTCTGTAGATTTTCCCTATTGTTTTTGATGGTGATGTCATGCATATTATTGAGTAGGCGGGGCCAGAGATTGCGTTAACGACAAATTTGTGGTATTTTACATCACGGGTGAAATTTCTTACGACACAAGTTGTACCTGCGTCGTAAGATTTAGATATAGCATGTGAAATTTTACGCCAGAGTTTTTCATTAACATAACTAAAATCATAAACACCTTACCTCTCTGATGCGATTCAAAGTTTTATTTTGCACAAAAATGATTTTGAACTACTCATAAATAAAAGAAAAATGACACAACTACGAGACTAACAGCCGAATGATTCAACATGCCCGTAGTGCTGCCATAAACACATGTAGGCTAGTACATAGACCCTATGCATGATGTACGTACAGTACACTGTACAGTGTATGTAAAAGTTTTGATGTTGTTTTGAATGCAGGCTGTCAATTGTCAACGATATTATTAGCTAGGATTCTACTTTCCTCCTGTATTGTGTTGATCGTGTATCTGTGAAGTGATCACAGACTGCAAGTCCAGTTACTATACTGTAAAGAAGTAGGCGTGTTCAATATCTGAATAGTATATTATTGTTGACAATAGGTCAAAGTTCACTAAAACCTCATGAAACTTTGGATACAATAAACAAAAGTATTTTTTAGTTTATTTTTGGATTGTTAACCCAAATTTTATGACTCAACAATCAACATTACACAAGGATTAGGTATGAATTTTTTCGTAATATCTTCTATGATAATAATAGTCCGATTTTGTAATGTTTTTGGTATTTTAAGCGCAATTTTCATTCACTTTAGCGAGGCAAGCCTACACAAGTGTGTTGTGTTAACAATTACTTGCATGCTTCGCTAGCGCGCAATGCCCTGTACATTACGCAATGCCCTGTACATACCATGGCAAATTGACAAAATACGCCAACCTTCAAGGGCTTGTCGTAAGCAAATACGCCAGGCAAAAAATTATAACGCAACCTCTGGGCGGGGCTTAATATAAAATTCTTGAAATGTAAATATTTTAACAGCCACATGTCTGTTTTGTTTCATATTTGGTCTAATTATGATATTAAGCTTGTGTGTACATGTTCATGACATAAAAATGTTGAATTTCATTATATGCATACTGGGCTGGGCTTAATATTATTTCGCTAAAAAGAGCTTGTAAACACGGTATCTCAACAATGGTAAACTGGATTCATGTCATATTTGGTACACAGATAGCCCATGGTTTGTAGATACTGTATGCCTTATTTTGTTGATGATGATGTCATGCATTAATGAGTAGGTAGGGCTTAAAGTGAAAATCTTGCAATGTTCATTTTTTTAAGAACCGCATGTCTGTTTTGTTTCATGTTTGGTATAATTATGATGTTAGCTGGTGTGTACATGTTCATGATGTAAAAATATGATTTTGCTGAAAAGAGCTTGTAAACACAGTATTTCAAGAACAGTAAACTGGATTAATGTATTATGTGGTACACAGATAGCCCATGCTCTGTAAATGTGCCCTATTGTTTTTTCATGGTGATATCATGGATAATAATGAGTAGGCGGGCTTAATATAAAACTCTTGAAATGCTCTTATTTTGACAATCACATGTCTCTTTTGTTTAATATGTGTTCTAATAATGTTAGCTACTGTACTGTAGTGTGTATGTTTTTGTGATATAAAAACATTGAATTTCATTAATATGCGTAGTGGGCGGGGCTTAATATAATTTTGTAAACAGAAAGCACAAGTAAACACGATGTCTCAAAAAGTATCAACTGGAATCACATGTGTGGTACACAGATACATGTACTGTAGCTCATGGTCTGCAGATGTGAGCTACAGTAATGTTTGTGGTATTGATATCATGCATATTAGTAAGTGGGCGGAGACTTGAAGTGAAATTTTGAAAAACTGAGTGTCCGCTTTGTGTCGTATCAGGCATGATAATTTTGTTGGTTATTGTGTACATGCTTATGGTATCAACAGATGTCATTAATATGCGTGGTGGGCATGGCTTAGTATAAAAGTGCAAAATGATGTAAACACCACAAATGATACATAATGTTTACACGGGTACTCAAAATATCCGCTTACCTGACAGATTGTGTTGCTAACCGGTTCCGAAAATACAATCCGTTTTTGGATTTTCATAATATTACCAATTGCAGACTGTTTTTGTTTCAGAATTGTATGTTAAAAGAATAAATCTTAACTTGCAAGAATTATATTGCAGAAATGATGTTGAACGAGTGATGTGGCTAGTAACGTATTTACGCTAGTAGTACTACATGTACTAGTAGCGCAAAACTTAAACTCTATAAACTTCGCTGTAAAAAAAAGATATACAAACCAACGCGCAAGAAGCAGTGTATGTAGTATGCTGCAGTAAGAAAAAAAATTGGGGTTGTACATTACCAAAATATTTTCAAAGCGTGTCTGCTATTTGGTGAAAAATAGTGTAACACCTATTATGAACCAATCACAACTTGTGTTCAAATGAAATTGATACGTGCTACTGAGCGTGCACATACATAACGGAACCGTGGAATGTGTGTAATATTCCAGAAAATACCCATGCATTGAAATTTTGAGGAAGTGAGTATATCATTATTGTACGGTATTTTATGAAGAAAGGTCCATAAAAGAGACCAGAAGCATTTGTATTTTATTTCTTTATTCACAAAAACAAAGATATGATTGAAAAAAGAAAAAATATCACAAGATTTTACAAGGTACACTGCTAGATTTTAACACATAATACTTTCGCGAAAAATATTGAAAAGGCCCTGTCGGTACGTCGGATACCTGACTGATAATGCAGGTCGGGTACCCAGTCTGATTTTGTTTGGACCCGGTGCAAACACTAATGATACAGTATATCAGATTTATGCTATGTGGTACACAGATGGTTCATGGTCTGTACGTATCTTGTGGCAGTGTTATGAATGCTAATGTGTAGCAGTGCTTACTGACAAATTCTTGAAAGAGGATAAATGAGCAATTGCTTTTGCATCATATGTGCTTTGATAATGTTGCAAATAATTGTGCAAAAGCTAATGCTGTCAGTATTTTGTAGTGATCTGCATGGTGGGTGTGGCTAATGAATGAATATCATGCAACACATATTTCATGATATGCACATGACAGTTAAAGGAATATTCTCCTGGTTTTGTGTAACATTTTATTTGAAAGAGCATACTTTTAGAGCCAATTTGGTACAAAAATCAGGTTGATATCATATTCCAATCAGGAGATATAAATTTTGAAAGATTTCCTACTTGCAATTTAAAGTTTTTGTACAGTATGATGAATTCATGTTTGATGATGTCATAGAGACAATTTCATTGCAAATTTGTTATGTATTTCTTTGAATGTTAATTGGTTGTTTCTGTATGATTAGAAACTAAAAGTTATTAAAGTAGCGTATATTTGGCAATGTATACAGATACCTCTTTCATCAATTTATTTTCCTAGCAGATTTTACTAATGAAAAAAGGATGAAAGATTTTAATTAAAAACAAACTTTGTGGGAGATTGTGTTGCTGCAATGTCATACTGAGCCTTTTCCTATTCATTTATTGGCCTTTTTTGTGAACTTTAAGATTTGAATATCTTCTGGTATGAATAGCATATCAACATGATTTTTGTACTAAATTGTTTCTAAAAGAATTATCTTTGTTATGCAAGGTTTCGAAAAAACATGGGAATATTCCTTAATACAAAATTTCTCTTTGTTATGAAAGGTTACAGAAAAACATGGGAATATTCCTTAATACAAAATTTATCTTTGTTATGAAAGCTTACGAAAAAACATGGGAATATTCCTGAATACAAAATTTCTCTTTGTTATGAAAGGTTACGGAAAAACATGGGAATATCCTAATACAAATTTTGCAAATCAATCATCTTATAAAGAAAGAAGCATCGAAACCACAAAACCTTTTTGTCCTGGTTCTGTAATGGAGCTCTAAGTAGCCTTTGGAGCAATTCTTTTCGCATAGCATAGCATACATGTAGCATAGCATAGCAAGGTTTAACGTCCCGAAAGCATCCAGTGCTGGATATTATATCAAGACCGCCACAGCGTTTGATAATCAGTTGTGAACTCACTGGTTGCAGACTCACCGGGATACGAACCCGGGACGTGCGGGTGAGACGACAAAGCACTAACCACTGAGGTCTGTTATCATCATACAGTATACACTATACCTTATGATTATAATTTGTATAATTTTTTCAAAATAATTTTCTCTGTTACAATCCTGTTAATAGTGCTGTGACATGTCGATTACCACAATATCTCTTTTCCCACGATATGAAACATACCTCTCAACACATATCACGATACCAAAAACAAATACTCAACTAAGAAATCTTTGCGCAACTAGGCCAGGCTACTTAGTATGTTACAATTCTAACGTTATGGTATTAGATATCAAAGTACAGTTTAGGGCATTAGAAATGTGCAAAAATATCGTGAACCATAAAAAACTTAACTAAAAATCGTGCTCCTTTACCACTCTGATGTAAGTTGGCAAAAAAAAAAAAAAAGCCTAGAACATCCTCTCAGGCTCTCACTTAAATGATCCATGGTCACGTTGGCTGAATTACCAAACACATGCATGATGCGTGATAAATGTAATAATCATGCGATCATGTGGTCTGCTAGATCTGCAAATAGTGATATTAACAATTTGCGTCATGAGTCAAGTTTCTTGAAAAGTATCCTAATATATCACGAAAATTGCTACGTAATAGTGCCATGTCATGACAGCACTACTTCTTATACAGATACTTGATTACTTTTATGTAAATGATATTTAAAAAAACATGAGGTATTATTACCCTCATATGTTTCTTTATATCATTTAATCAAGGATTAATTCTCAGTTACTGTATGTGTGTTACCAAAAATGGGAAATGAGATGATTCATTAATAAGCAGTTATTGCTGTATGAATGTAGTTATGTTTGTTAAATTTGTGATGACAAACTCTTAAAGGAATATTCCCATGGATTTTCATTTTTTCATATATGGTAGAGAAAATTTGTAGAAGCAAAGTGGTAAAAAAACTATGTTAATATCTTATTCTGTTAAGAAGTTATAACAATTTAAAGAGAAGGAAAATGTTCTTAAAAACACCTTGTACAGTATGTGTCCTTGACAGCTTGGTGATGTCATCAAGGCAATTCCAGCACAGTAATATATTTCTTATAAATTTAATCACACTTTTTTACATTATCGAACAGCATTTTGGGCTCATTATAGAGATAAGGTGGAATATATAGTTTAGAAGAAAATATTTTGTCTTTTTCTTGGTTTACATCACATTTACATTGATACAAAATCCAAATCATTTAAAAAGAAATACAGACATTTTTTGGTTGAAATTGCATCAGTATATAAAAAAATGAATATCCATGAGAATATTCCTTTAAGTAAACTGAGGCATCAATTTTAAGTGGTCACTCTTTTCTAATTGTGTATCACCATGGAAACAGAGGTCATAGAAGGTTGGTTATGTGTGTGACATCACACGGAACATTTTTTTTCCTTTTAAGTATAAGTATTTAACATAACAAGTTTACGCGTAAAGAAGGGTAAGTCACCCCATAAAAAGCCCAAATTAACACCGCCACCACTACCCACCACCACCACCCACCGCTACCCACCACCACCCACTGCTACCCACCACCACCACCCATCGCTACCCACCACCACCACCCACCGCTACCCACCACCACCACCCACCACCACCACCCATCGCTACCCACCACCACCACCCATCGCTACCCACCACCACCACCCACCGCTACCCACCACCACTACCCACCGCTACCCACCACCACTACCCACCACCACCACCCACCACTACCCACCACCACCACCCACCGCTACCCACCACCACCACCCACCGCTACCCACTACCACCACCCACCGCTACCCACCACCACCACCCACCGCTACCCACCACCACTACCCATTATTCTCTGTTAAGACTTACAGGTTAAGTCTGTGATACAACACAAACATTTACTCTAATTATTAGTTGTTTTAAACAAATAATTAAATAATCAATTTTATCTTAACCATTTCTTTTAATTAGTCTGGTTACATATGTGACACTTGTATGTAATATGTTACAGTATACTGAGTATAAAGAAATTCTTGCCCCCTCTAATCTTAAACCCACCCCTTTAAGTGAAACATGAAATACACGTAGGATGTTATTTAAAATGTGACAGTAAAAGCGATTTGTGCCAAAATTTCTTCTAAGCAACTAACACCATACAAAGCCAGGCTACTGGACACCATTATAAAATAAAACAAAATATGACTTGTACTACACGCAATGCCATCTATCTCATAACATGCTTAAAATGTAAACTTCAATACGTGGGCTCAACATCAACACAATTTTTAAGTGCATTTTCCCAATCACAAATCTTTGATGATTACCAACAAAAAGACCTGTGAAGTTGCTGTTTATTTTTGTTGTACCCCCATGACCTTTCCAACTCTCAATTCATCTCATTTGAAAGAATTTTAGATTCTCAAAACACTGAAAGAAAGCTGCTTACACACTTTGCAGCCATACGGACTTTAACAAAAGACAAGAACTTCACTCAAAAAGCCAAATTAGTTACACATCATAGACCTTCCCTTACTCCCAATGTTACTTGTTGTTATTTTCTTTGTATTTAGTTTCCGCTCTAGTAATTTTCCCACTTCATGTACAGTACCCTAGCTTTATTATAGTCTTGTTACATATCACTTACTTGCATTTGTTCAAGGGATGAAGGTTGAATGACAGAAAGGTTTTGCTTTTTTAAGTTTTTAAATAAAGTTGCTCTAAGGAGTGGCTGAAAGTTGTATTTTCTTTTTCCTGCTGTGTATATATATATATATATATATATATATATATATATATATATATATATATATATATATATATATATATATATATATATATATATATTTATATATATATATATATATATATATATATATGTATATATATATATATATATATATATATATATTTATATATATACATGTATATATATAAATATACATATATATATATATATATATATATGTATATATACATGTATATATATATATATATATATGTATATATACATGTATGTATATATATATTTATATATATATATATATATATATATATATATATATATACATATATATACATATATATATATATATATATATATATATATATATATATATATATATATACATATATATATAGAGAGAGAGAGATAGATAAATAAATAGATAGATAGACATGTATTTCATTTAAAAGATTGAGCATAACTTTTAAAGCTGAAATACAAAACAAGATGGCAAAGTTTTATACTTGAAAATCTTTGAAACAAGCTTGCTGCAAGCTTGCGCATGCTTGCTGCAACCTTACTGCAAGCTTGCGCATGTTTGCTGCAACCTTACTGCAAGCTTGCGGCAAGATAGTATTTGGGACAAATGCAAATTTGCTAGCTTGCGCAAATAACATTAGCTTGTACAAGCTAGCAAAAATATTTGTTAAGCTTGCACAAGCTTGCAGAAAGATTTTGCTAGCTTGAGCAAGCTTGTGAAAAAGCTAGCTTGTGCAAAGGTATTTGCTAGCTTGCGCAAGCTTGCATTTGTCCCAAATACCAGCTTGCCGCAAGGATACAGCAAGCTTGCGTAAGCTAAAAATTGTTAGCTTGTCTCAAGCTTGCGAAAACCTAATTTTTAGGTAATGGAACTGCTGGGATATGGATCTGCTACTGTACATAACCAAATGTTGAAAAAATTAAACTGGAGAAATTAGAAACAAATGTGATAATTTAGAAGATGGATTCAAATGTGAGCTTACCCCTTGATCCAGCAACCAATGGACATGAAATTGGTTTTTTTAGCGCTCTTTTCCTGGCATAGAAGAGTGTATTTGCTTCATCTGGCCATTCCAGAGCTTCCCTCGCTGCCCATAACTCAGCCGAGCTCTCTCAAAAAAAAACCTCTGGTTGAAATTATCTCCTTTCTTCATCATGCTTCCCTCTACAACCATGTTTAGTCCTCCTTCCCCACCCCCTCTCTCTCTACATTATTTTGTCACCCATACACCTCCTCTCTCGATCCCAGCTTTCTGGCCTTTAGTTCTCGTGTTTCTCTCAATCTCCCCCTGTTTACTCTCCTTCCTACCTCTGGGATGATCTAACCCCAAGGCACAATTAGACCCTTGCTGTTGTGGTGCCGTTAGACTCTTATAAAAAATATTTAAAAAATTATAAAGCACAATAACGTAAACAAGTATATTACTAACAAGCAAACATACACAACATCAGCAATAATGTGTACCATGAAGCAATAATTACATGTAGCTGTGTGCATGCTTTCTCTGAAATGGAGCAGAACAATAACTGGCCAATGAAAATCTGGAATCAACCAGTTCTTTTATTTCATTGGATGAAAGTGTTGCCTCATTTGCATACACACTAAATTTAGCACTTGACCATTGGTCTGACAAAATTAATGCATAAACATTAAAAACTACTTCATTCATTGTCTATAATTGATTTGATGTGTTTGTACTGGGTGATTTCCACTCTGAGTAGTGAGTGATCTGTTGGTTATTTGCCATAGTATGTACAGGGCACTGCGTAATGTACAGGGCACTGCGCACTAGCAAAGCTTGCAAGTATTGTTAACACGCACACACTTGTGTAGGCCTGCCTTGCTAAAATTACTGAAAAATTACGCTTAAAATACCAAAAACATCAAAGAATCAGACTATTATTATTATAGAAAATATTAAGAAAAAGTTCTCGCCCAATTCTTGTAGGCCTATAATGCCAAAATAAAATAGAAAAATACTTTTGTTTATCTCATCCAAATTTCCATGAGGTTTTAGTGAACTTTGACCAATTGTCAACGATAATATTGTGATCAATTCACAGATACAAGATCTTACACATACAGTACAACAATACAGGAGAAAAGTAGAAACCTACATGTAGCTAATGATATCATTGACAATTGACAGCCTGCATTCGAAACAACATCAAAACTTTCACGTATAGTGTACTGTACATGTATACTGACTGTATTACTATAATAGCCTATATGTGTTTATATACAGTACTTGTACGGACATGTTAAATCACTCATCCATCAGTCTCGTAGTTGTGTCATTTTCCTTTCATCAATCACATCAGAGAGGTGTTAGATTTTCATTTAACTTAATGAAAAACTCTGTCGTAAATTTTCACATGCTTTATCTAAATTGTACAACGTAGGTACAATGTCTCTAAAGAAATTTCAAATAATATAAGACAAATTTGTTATTAACGCGAACCCTGCACGTAACCATTCGGTTACGTGTGTGACCTGTTTAATTGTTCTATTTAATTAATTAATCAGAGGATAAATTATTAATTTTTCATGTATTTGGAAGAAGATACATGCCATCCTTTTTAAACAATTTTTCCTCACAACTTCCCTAGAAAAAAGGAAAAAATGTGTTTTTGGTTACATGTGTGACCTAAAAATTGAATGAAATTTTTAATGAACCTAACAAAAAAAAAAAAAAAAAAAAAGTGTTCAAAGTAAATTCAAAATTTTTACTTACCTGTAGATAATTATTTAGATATAATATAAAGATAAATGAATGTAAAATGCTTCATAATATGTTTAATATTACTTTTTTAAGTGTTTATTGTATATACAAAAAATGAGAAAAATAAGCCCAAAGAGGCGAAATCGTCATATGTTCACAATATTTAGAATTCCTTTCAAATTTTTTGATAGGTTGAAATTTTGCTGCACGATTCGTTGTCTCCTATAGCAAGGTATATAGTTATTTAAAACCTGTTGAAGGTCACTATACGAGTTAGCCCAGTAGGTTACGGCGATTGGAAGCAGTTTTTAGCTCCACCCATACACAGAGTGTATGAGTGGAGATTATCAAATCGTACGTGACCTCTCATATGTGCCTGTACTAACTTTTGCTTAAAAATGCATCTCCTCCTAGGTTTTTACAGTTTTGCTCTTGAGATTCTGGCTCAAGCGAGATTTTTGTATCTAAATTTAAGCTTGTATTTCGTTAAGAGATATTCCATGTATTTTTTTAATTAGAGCTCTCGAAAGGTTTTAACAAAGTATAAGATTTTATGGTAATTTCGCTAAAAATAGCTCTATCCTATTCGCGTTTCGTACCGGTACCGCTCCGGGCCATGGTATTGGTCAGTTGGTATACACGCATGTTTATTAGTTCCTTGTATGGACATATATGTTTAATCATATCGCAGTATTTTCCAATCAGAATTCGGACATTCTGCTATGAATATGCAAATTCTCGTAATCTTATTTAGGTCACGCTGTATCGGATTGGATTACCGAGTTGTATGATAGGTTATGACATAGCCTAGAAGATAACGTGTGAAGTTGTTGTTTGATCATTTTCGCTTGTCGTATACTATAGTAAGTCTCAAGTGTCAGTAAGTTTTGTGCTACATTGCATCGCGGGGCTAGAGTGTTATACTTCAATCCACTAACGTTAAGGATAAAGTTTTGTTGGGTTGGTGAACGCAGCGGCATTGCGTAAACCGTAATTTGCCGTATGGGCAGCAGATTGCCAGAAATAAAAGTTTGTTTCAAACCTATAAGTTTTCGTGGACACGTGGAAGAATCATCGCTGGGTACGGTAGTATTCAATGGGGCATCCCAGGGCTGCTAATAAGGTTGTGACGTTTAACCGTTTAGGAAATCATGCTACGTGTAAACGAATGTTAATTCAATTTTTATGTTTGCTTTTTCAAGTTTGCATAAATTCACGAAACCATCTAACCAACCTTATCATTTCAATCTTTACCCGCTATGTCATTGCCTTCACATTTTTCACCCGGGGCGTTATGCATATCACTAATTATTTTCACGGTACTTGGGATGGGATGCATGGAATGTAGCTAGCTTGTGCTCATGAGGAAGGCGCTAGGCCCAGGCTAGCACTCATTAACATAACCCGTCAAATACACACAAGAAATTTCCGCCTATATCCCTTAATTATCAAATCACAATACACATCACCCAACCACTGATCGGTGTAAAAGTAAATTCTACCCCCTAGTAAATGTTGGCCTCCCGGCTCTTATTTCCTAGGAAATGTGGGCCCCCAGACAATTAAGCCGTAGCCATCCAGTAAATTTGTTCCCCCTCATAGTAAAAACAGTACGCTAGGAAATTTGGGCCCGCCCCTTCTTTCCTATGAAATATGGAGACAACAACTTTAATTCTTTTCCAATCTACCTATTCCTAAAGTTGGCCCAGAAGAATTTGCGTTAAAGGTTAGAAACACAAGTCATGAATCAAACCACGGTAGCGATGCAAAGAAATCAAAATTCATACGCAACGATGTCCTTTGGCCTATCGTTGAAAGTATCCCAGCTTTTAAGAGTTCTAATGTGCAGTGAAAACATTAAAGAAATTCTCGTTTCACATCAATTGTGATAAAATTACAGATTAATTCGTGTCTTTTATTATTTACTTCAAAGAGTAACAAATATTTCAAAACTAATAATTGTATTTACGGACGGATTAAATGTTTGCCTGGGTATTGTTATTGTTTTTACGACCGGATTACTAGGAGTTGTTGCTTGGATTACGAATCACAAAATCAGCACGTGTTGTCATAAATTAATGCGGTAATAGCCTGCTCATGCTCAAAACTCGGTAATATTCTCACGCCGTGTGATCTGTCATCCCCAGTTGCGGAAGTCACACGTGGTCGCTATAGCGTCTCTTAACACAGTACTTACGGACAACAAACAATCATTCTCGGTTTTTGGGGGAAAAACTTCAAACACTTGAATATTTATTGCTATATAACAGCCCCATTAGTGCTGATTTGGGTGAAAATACATTGGCTAAATCATTCAAAAAGCTATGCCAAGTGCACTAAATTATACTGTGCAGCAAATTAGACCGCATCACTGCTCTAAACGCATTTTGGCAGTGACCCAGATTTTCTCGCAGCAGTAGCGACATCAAAGGGGAATTACGTAATCCCGATGATTATCATTACATGGATAGGATGAATGTTAAGTATTATATTTCGAGTGTTTCCTTAAGTTTGAACAAACAGAAAAACGGGGAAGAACCAATTTTAATTTCATATTAAAGTAGCCATGCTAGTTACGCGAAACTTACATTATGCGTTCATATCAAGGTTTTTATTTAGGTCCTATCATCAATGATGACTTGAAATCGACAGAGGCGGCGGAGCTGGGAAGGGGGTGTGCGGGCTTCAGCCTAATAATTTTAGGTGAACGTATCACATGTCACCTTATCTCATTAAATCCCCCAATATTTTGAACGCTCCGCCACTCCTGATAAGACAATTGAATTCTGAGATGGCATGAGGTGGATGAGATCATGGAGCTATAAACTTAGTTTATAGCTCCATGATGAGATGCAGAAAAGCATTTTCATACAATGAATCGTTGACACTTCAGGGTCGTAGAATTCACATCTTCAACGTGAAGGAGCTTGCTTGGCTTCTTATCCAAACTTGGGGTCACAAGATACGAATTGAAACTCAAACAAACCCTCCCCTTCCCCCAATTGTGTATTTTTTTATTTTTTTATTCTATAGGCCTATACCTAAAAAGTAGGGAATATGTATCACGGCAGTACGCTTTTCCGTGAGCGAAACTAAAACTAAACAAATTGGAAGTCCTATGCAGAAAAAATCAAACATGCAAACGTCATAGCCTAACATATTTTTTAAATACATGTAGATGGTTGCTAATGTTCGTAATTTTGTTTTTAAAATGTATTGTTGCAGAATATGTTGCACTCAAAGTGACCTTTGCTCTCCGATAACGTCGGTAATCGACCGTTACATAGTGGAAACCTCCATTAACTCCTACATTAAAATTACTACAAAACGGCTTACAACTTTTGTTAGAAGCATATTTTTTCAACTGTCACTATTCTGAAATAAAAGAGGTAGTATGCTGCATATACCCGGCCCTAAGTTCGCGAATACCGAGGGCCATGAAATCAGGTGCGTTATTTTTTTTTTTAAAGAAGTATTAAGTATTTTTCTCGTTTCTTTCTTTTTAGTGAGATAAGTATATTTTATCCTTGTATTATCTATTTTATTTCTTTACTGTTAAGCATGCAACAGGAGTTTCTTATTTTTCATTTGCTTTATGTTTATTTTAATAACCTTCTTTTTTCGTTTCTGCGCGATTTTTAAAAATTTACTTCTTGTTCCTCGATTTCAGATACTGTCATGTCTGGCATAGGAATCAAAAAGATTTTTCTTCTATTCAAATTGTTTACCTAAATCAAAGGAGACATATTCTTGCTTGTATGACCCTGGGATTACCATTATCAAACACTAAGGGCCGTAATTATTGAAAGTCTTCCCTGCCCCTGGCCACGCACCACTATATACCCAATATTTAAATAAAAATGTGTTTTAAAACATGTTAGCCTCAGATGTGTTAGGGTGTGGTGCGTTAAGCCTGTCCCCATATGTGAGTAAGAACTCCGACGTAGCATGATAATTTTTGAAGTTTATGTTGTACGTCCCAGAAAGAAGTTACACAATATCCTACAGCAGCAACTACTACAAACTGACAAAACGATATATGAATACAACATTTATAGGCCTACCCTCTGTGTTCCCCGCCATTATGAGGGAATACTCCCACAATGGGGTCCCACAATGGGGTATTCCCCTCTCTACCCTATTTAACAATTTTCTTTGTCTCCTGTTGTATAAATAAAATTGTTTCTCCACAGGACCGACCGTGGCAGTTACACTTGTATTTAGCTATTGATCCCATCCAATATTTTAGTCTATTTGCCTACTGGGGACAAGAAATACCTATAAAAATAGATACGTTGGATGAAATTTACCATCCCATTTCCTGTAGCCACAACCGCCTCTGCCCAACGCTGTTTCTCCCCCCCTTACCCTCCCCTCCCCTCCACCTCCCCTCCACCCTCCCCTCCACCCTCCCCTCCCCTCCCCTCCACCCCCCCTCCCCTCCACCCTCCCCTCCCACCCTCCCCTCCACCTCCACCCCCCCTCCACCCTCCCCTCCACCCTCCCCTCCACCCTCCCCTCCACCCTCCCTCCCCTCCACCCCCCCTCCACCTCCCCTCCACCCTCCCCTCCACCCCCCTCCACCCTCCCCCTCCACCTCCCCTCCACCCCCCTCCACCCTCCCCCCTCCACCCTCCCCTCCACCCCCCCCTCCACCCTCCCCTCCACCCCCCTCCACCCCCCCCTCCCCTCCCCTCCACCCTCCCCTCCACCCTCCCCCTCCACCCCCCCTCCACCCTCCCGCTCCACCCTCCCGCCTCCACCCTCCCGCTCCACCCTCCCACAGTAGGTAGATAATTGTTAAGAACCTGGCGAAGATTTCGCTTTATACTTGCGTTAAAAGGGCGTCCACTTATGACAACTGGCTTTACGGTTAAACGGTTATGGACCGTAATGGTGACAGCTCTACATTTATGATAAAATGCTAACTGTCACAACCTTAGCTGCTAGTTTGGCGATTACTGGCTAATTATAACATATTTGGCCGTTTTGAAACATGTTTGGTTAGTAATCTTTTTTCAGTACCGGCCAAATGAAATTAATCTAACATTTATGAAGATTAATGTGTAAATGTTAAACTTTGTTATGTTTGCAAAATGTATTTTCTAACTATATGTTGTGGTGGAATTTACCTATGACCTCGCCAACGTCATTAATCAAGTGAGACATGATGGCACCATGCATTGAATGTCACATAGCTTTTGTTAGAAACATAATTTTTCAGACATCGCTATAACATGAACCTCATCGCACCCACCGCAAAACTAAGTCATTACTGAGAACCAATCTGACAGTCATTCACAACTAACCTCGTTTGGCACATATGACCTGACTGTTAAGGTGCCATTACACCCAAACAAACAAACTGAATACAACTCATACGGGAAAGTTGAAACTCTTGAATTTTTAACATGATGAATAATTGCCCACAAATGGAATGCACCTCAAATCAAACTTTAAAAACATTATAAAAGTACATAAGACAAAAAAAAAATCACTGAAAGCAATCAATTCTTCTTGCATTGTAATGGGTTGAGCTATAACATCATTGATGTCTAGTTGTTATTTATCAACAGTCGTGAGTTCGAGCTTCGGTAGAATCGTTTATTGCGACTATTGCTTTCATCTTCTTTTTCTTTTTTTTGGAGTAATTTTCATTTGGTGACTATAATTGTAGTATTATAATACGAACTAATCTTTCGCTTTTTGACAGACGCATTGAAAAAACAAAAAAGTTTCTCGTTACAGTAACGTAATGCGCTGTGTATGTAGCTCGGCACGCACAACGTACATGCTAGTGTCTGGCTGCACAAACCATGGGAATTCTCTTCTAACTCCATGTACAAACATACAGTGGATCGGACCTTGTGTTCACAACCGGAAGTGACGTCAAAATATTGCATCCCTTAATTTTAACGTATTTTAATGAGACGAGCCTCCCTCTTTAATTTGAATAATTATGTAAATTTATTCAAAATCATTTGATATTTGATAAAAATCTAATAATTTCAGAAACTGGAGACTCCCTCTATTCAAAAATATTATTAAAAATGCAGCAACTTTAATTTGAAGTTTTAGCCATTAGTTTCAATTTCCAGAGAATTGCCATTAAATTGAATTGGATTCCAGGTTATGAAACAATCATGTGACCTCACAAAAGAAGTGTCATTTACACATTCTCTAGAGCACCTAGGATATGAAAAGGAAGCAGATTTACATATTCTCTAGAACACCTAGGATATAAAATGGAAGCTGATTTACACATTCTCTAGAACACCTAGGATATGAAAAGGAAGCTGATTTACACATTCTCTAGAACACCTAGGATATAAAAAGGAAGCTGATTTACACATTCTCTAGAACACCTAGGATATGAAAGGAAGCTGATTTACACATTCTCTATGACACCTAGGATATGAAAAGGAAGCTGATTTACACATTCTCTACAACACCCAGGATATAAAAAGGAAGCAGATTTACACATTCTCTTGAACACCTAGGAAATAAAAAGGAAGCTGATTTACACATTCTCTAGAACACCTAGGATATGAAAGGAAGCTGATTTACACATTCTCTAGAGCACCTAGGATATGAAAAGGAAGCTGATTTACACATTCTCTAGAGCACCTAGGATATAAAAAGGAAGCTGATTTACACATTCTCTAGAACACCTAGGATATGAAAGGAAGCTGATTTACACATTCTCTACAACACCTAGGATATGAAAAGGAAGCTGATTTACACATTTTCTAGAACACCTAGGATATGAAAAGGAAGCTGATTTATACATTCTCTAGAACACCTAGGATATAAAAAGGAAACTGATTTACTTATTTTCTAGAACACCTAGGATATGAAAAGGAAGCTGATTTACACATTCTCTAGAACACCTAGGATATGAAAAGGAAACTGATTTACACATTTTCTAGAACACCTAGGATATGAAAGAAAGCTGATTTACACATTCTCTAGAACACCTACTGTAGGATATGAAAAGGAAGCTGATTTACACATTTTCTAGAACACCTAGGAAATAAAAAGGAAGCTGATTTACACATTCTTTAGAACACTTAGGATATGAAAAGGAAGCTGATTTACGCATTCTCTAGAACGCCTAGGATATAAAAAGGAAGCTGATTTACACATTCTCTAGAACACCAAGGATATGAAAAGAAAGCTAATTTACACATTCTCTAGAACTCCTAGGATATGAAAAGAAAGCTGATTTACACATTCTCTAGAACACCTAGGATATGAAAAGAAAGCTGATTTACACATTCTCTAGAACTCCAAGGATATGAAAAAAAAGCTGATTTACACATTTTCTAGAACACCTAGGATTCTCGGGGTCAAAGAGACGTAACCGTGTACAAGCTCAGTACAGTTTTGCTGAAGTTGGAGGGCCCAGATGATTACAGTCAATGGGGTATTTTTTTATGAATACTTATGTCCCCTTAGCCAGTCACCGAAAATTAATAGTACTCATATATGTTGGAAACTATTAACTAATATACAACATTTGAGAAGAAAAATAAATTCTGTCCAGTATTTGTTGAAAAATGTTAAAAAAAAGAGGTTTTTCTCCCATTGACTGCAATGAAAACTGACTGTTTGTTTTCCCCTTTGACTGAAATTTGAGATCGTCAAAAAAGCATTCTTATGTCACCTTGCACCACAACATTCCTGGATGTCCGACCTCCAGAATATGAAAAGGAAGCTTTACAGAAAAATTGCAGATGACTTCAAATACTTCAAAATTGTTCTTCCATCCACAAAACATTATTATTTATTTTTGTATTATTATTATTACCATTATTTTTATTATTATTATTATTATTATTATTATTATTATTATTATTATTATTATTATTATTATTATTATTATTATTGTTATTGTTATTGTTATTGTTATTGTTATTGTTATTGTTATTGTTATTGTTATTATTATTGTTATTGTTATTGCTATTGTTATTGTTATTGTTATTATTATCATTATTATTATTATTATTGTTATTGTTATTATTCTTCTTCTTATTCTTATTCTTATTATTCTTCTTATTCTTCTTATTCTTCTTCTTGTTAATATTATTATTATTATTATTATTATTATTATTATTATTATTATTATTATTATTATAAACTAAGTCATACTTGTTTTGGACAATGTTTCAAGATACAATCTTGGTTTGTATGTTGCCATTTTATTGCATCAATGGAATAAATTTGTGAAATGACCATGCCCTCTCTCTTCCCCACCAAAAGATTAAATAAATGAAATAAGATAAAAATCATTTCTATTTAAACATTTAAAGGATTAGTTCAGGGGTCTGATATAAAAGAGGACTTCAAAAGAAACAAAATGGTGAAAAAAGCATTTAAAAATCGTATTCCGTTAAGGAGATATTTAAGTTTAAAGTTTGGTATCATTTTTTTGTAGAAATGACTGAAATCAAACTAGTTGTGATGTCATAGCCTCAGATTCCTTAGTCTTTATGTATTCTATCATATTTTGCCCTTCGATTCAGTGGCTTATAAACCATGGGACATGTCAAAAAAGCAGTGAAACTGAAGCTAGGAAGGGTAATTATAATATACCACCTAAAGATAGTTTGAGGATAAATAATTTAAATAGTGAAGCAAATTGAATAAACTTTCTTTAAAATACATAAAGACTTTGAGGAATCTGAAGCTGTGACATCACAACTAGTCTGATTTCAGTTTCTACAGAAATGATACCAAACCTGAATATCTCCTTAATGGAAAATGATTTTTGAATGCTTTCTTGACCATTTTGTGTCTTTTGAAGTCCTCTTTCATCGAAGATGAACTTGTTAATTAATTGTTATTAAAAAGCTATCATGGGTACATAAGCAAATGGGAAAAGTTTACATCATATACTATAACATTTCTAACAAAAACAACATTTGCATCCAAAGTACATGTACAATGTAGGCCAACTTTATTTGTTTGCAAATACCAGCAACACCCTGAGCAAATTTGCCAAGGCCACTATTGCTGCTGATACACCTGCACTACAAAAATATGCAGAAAGGGCACCTGCTCAGGCAGCAAATATAATCACCTCGCATGTGGAAGTACCCCCCTCCCCTCCCTCCCACCCAGGGGCAACGATTTGAAATAAATATGTTATTAACATCTCTGTTTGGTGAATTTGTTGCATACACTGTAACTGAGATATTTAGCAGAAAGCTTGCACAGCATGTTGCATACACTGTAACTGAGATATTTAGCAGAAAGCTTGCACAGCATGCATGCCAATACCTATTTAAACAACAAGATTTCTGCTGAGGGCCATTGTGTACACTGAATGAGTGGGTGGTGTTTGAATGAAATGAACATAGCACTGTAAGACAAACTGTGTCATGGGTCATTGCTTTTCAATCTGAGTGACCTCATAAAGATCCACCTTGGCATGACAAAAGCCTGGGTTGAAAGTTATGATTAATGCACACACACACACATCTATGAAAATTGTATGTAATGTAAACAAGCAGTTTGGCATCTATTGAAACTGCACAGCATTCTGTGTAGCCAGTTTCAATACAGTATGTTAAAGTAACTGTAACAGTATGTTACAGTATGTTAAAGTAACAGCTTCCTGGTTTTAAGTAAAACCATGCGATAAGGAAAATTTGACATATTTCCTTCATAGTAAACGTAAGTTTCTGTTGTGTAAATCGACAAATATATTTAAAGATTGCGGGAGGGGGAGGGGTATTGGGAGACTAACTACCCTTTTTTTTTTTTTGGGGGGGGGGGTTATTGGGAGACTAATTGCCCTTCTTTTTTTTTTGGGGGGGCTATTGGAAGACTAACTACCCATTTTTTTTTTTTTGGGAGGGGGAGGTGGGGGTTATTGGAAGACTAAGTACCATTTTCACCCCCAACAATGAAGGTTCAACAAATTATTTTCCTTTCACATCTTTTTTGGAAATCGTCAACTTTTGGAAATCTCATTTTCTGGAAATTTCTTTAATTTGGACAAAAATCAAATCTGGCCCCTCCAATGTTAAATATCTTCCTACACCACTGAAAGAACGTTCTCCTGCTAAATTGTGATGGAGGATATGATAACTACCTCTTGGTCCTTACTCGACTGCTCTCATTGAACCAACAATATAGGATTGAAAAACAATAATAAGGAAGTTCATAGAGTTTCCTCATGTGATATCACAAAATTTGAATAAAATTAGCATAATTTATAATAAAATTGCCAAGAAATTTTGAATTGTAAAGTGTAAATATTTTACTGATATTGATGACGGGTTTTTTTTTCTTCATGGTTTATACAGTAGGTGCCTATTTCCCTTCAATTAAGCTCAAGTTGTTGCTACCTGACTAGATGATCTTTGACATTTAGCATAGCATAGCAAGGTTTAACGTCCTGAAAGCATCCAGTGGTGGACATGATATCAAGACGGCCACAACCTTTGATAACCAGTCGTGAACTCACTGGTTACAGACCCACCGGTATATGAACCCGGGACGTGCAGATGAGAGGACAACCCTTGCAAAACAAAATCAACCAGGGTGGTCCTCTAGTTTACCTACAGTAGTTTTTTATTTATTTTTTATCAATAACATACATAAGGATTTTCCACCTTTTTGATGGTTGTCTGAATTTCCACTTTTCTCCACCAAAACCTTCATGAAACAATGAAAATCACCCTTGCTTTTCTACCTTTTTAACCCATACTTTACCATGTTATGACAACCATAGCATACATTAACAACACTTTCATTTTTGACAACCATTTCCAATATCTTATGTGGTTGGTAGTCTATAGTTTTCCCCCTTTTCCTACCTTAATCAGATTTCCCCAGAAAGATATCTTTTCCCACATCATGATGGTCAAAGTGTTGGTTTTTATATGGAAAATATAGGGGAAATGAGTGTCAAATACAACCTTGGGAAAGGTGGATATTGTAGTCCAACCAACCAATGGTTGTCAAACATGGGAAACCAGAGAAATAGTTCCAATTGTGCTCTTGTCAGATAACCATGAAAAAGGTGGAAAATCCTTGTATTTTATTGATAAAAAACAACCAGGTAAAGGAGAGGACCACCATTTCTCTAGTTTTTTTTTTTTTTTTTTTAAAGGCAGTCTGGTGTCTTCTCTCTTTTGGGAGCAAAATCATTCACATTTACTCTCTACACCAACTCCCTTTTTTTCTGTTATCCAAAACCGTCTCAGGTTTTTCTTATGCGATACACAGCTAATTCATGTTTGTAAACCCGGTGACAAGATCAATGAATATTACTTGCCATTTCTCTACTAGAAAAATGTATTGTTGATATTCGTGATTGGATGGTGGCACATAAAGTAAAATTTAATGACTCTAAAACTGAATTCATTATCCTTGATGCTTCCCCAAGAATTTCTAAAATAAATATCAATTCTATCAAAATTGGTTTTGTTAATGTTACTCCTTCTAAGCAAGTTCGGAATTTAGGAATTATTTTTGATGAACATATGAAAATGGAAGAACATATCACAAAAATTTGCAAGACTGGGAATTACTGCTTATATAATATACACAAAATCAGGAAGCATACAGTATGTCCCAGACAGCCATTCATATGTTAGTTCATGCATTAATTCATAGCCATTTAGATTATTGTAACAGTTTATTTCACAATATTCCAAATTATCTCAATAAAAGGCTCCAGCTTATCCAGGATAATGCTGCCAATTTAGTTGTAAATTGCCAGGATGCCCCCTCGAAAGTCTTACTTAGTTCTCTTCAGGCCTTTAGTTGAATTTTGTATCAAATTTAAACTTCTTGTTTTTGCTTTTAAATTGAATTGCAGGCTACATAAAGTCTCATTGTTATCTTTCTGGTCACATTCTGTTCACAGTATGGGTATTCGTTATGCACCAATGATTCTCCCTTTCGTTTTGTCCCCAGAACTACATGTGACCGTGGCTTTTATTATGCAGGTCCATCCCTTTGAAATGAACTGCCTGCCTCTATTCTTTCAGTTAACAGTCTTAGTTTGTTTCAGTCTAAATTAACAACATACTTTTTTCGTATTGCCTTTGTTTAGTTTTATCTTATTGTGGAGCGCATTAGAATGCTTGCAGATTTGTAGTAGTAGTAGTAGTAGTAGTATTAGTATAAGTATTACTATTATTATTAGTAGTAGTACTATTAGTAGTAGTATTTATATTATTAGTAGTAGTAGTATTATTTTTATTAGTAGTAGTAGTATTATTTTTATTATCAGTCCTCACCAACACCCAGAACCCTGTTTACAACCTCATTAGGTACCCCAATTTCTCCTCCCTCTTTGATAGGACTAAAACCCTATCGCCTCCCTTCAGCTTACGCATTTAATCAGACCTCTTTCAACTTGGCATCAACCCCGCCACTCTCGGCACCTATTCCTGGCCCACTTCTTCGCCTTGGGCCACCCCCCCTTCCTTCTGTCCACCTAGACCTCTCCACTTATAACAAAACTCAAACTCACCCTAATCTCTTCATCAATCTCCACAACCAAATCAAAGACCAACTCTCAAATTACACCTCCATCTATACTGATGGCTCCAAGGAAGGCAACAAGACAGCTGCTGCTGCCATCATCCAAGACATCACCCTCAGTAGCAGACTTCCTGACCACTCATCCATCTTTTCAGCCGAGGCTAAGCCATTCTCCTCGCCCTCAACTTTATTGAGTACTCTCCTCTTAGTCACTTTGCCATTTTCTCTGACTCAAAGGCTGTTCTTACTTCATTACTCAATCTTAAATGGGATAACCTCACCTGCCACCTCCTCCTCCGGAAACTCTTTTCTCCCACCCTCTGCAGGAAAAGTGTTCTTTTCTTCTGGATACCCAGCCATGTTGGCATCCCTGGCAATGACAGGGCTGATACAGCCGCTAAGCTTGCCCTTAACCTCCTCCCTTCCCCTTTTCCCAAAACCCTCTCTGACATCAAACCGCTTATCGCTTCTCTTGTTCGTGACCGCTGGCAAACCTTATGGAACTTCCAAATTGATAACAAACTCCATGTTATCCAGCCCACAATCCCGATCAAATCCACCGTCAACAACCTTTCTCGTATCGACAACGTTCATATTACCCGTCTTAGAATTGGTCACACCCACCTCACTCACTCCCACCTCCTTATTGGTTCCCCCAACCCCTCTGTAACAATTGCCACTGCATCCTCACAATCCAACACGTTCTCCTTGCTTGCCCCCTGTACAACCTTCCCAGAGCTTCCCTCGCTCCCCACAACTCAATTGTTGAGTTCTTCCAAAAAAATCCTCCAGATAAAATAGTCTCCTTCCTTCAGCATGCATCCCTCTACAACCATATTTAATTCTCCTCTTCCACCCCCTCTCTACTTTGTTTTTGTTTTACCCATGCACCTCCTCTCTCGATCACAGCTTTCTGGCTTTTGTTCTTGAATTTCTCTCATTCTTCCCCTGGTCTCTTTCCTTACTACCTCTAAAATGATCTGACCTCTCAGGCACAATTTGACCTTCGTTGTCGTGGTGCCGTTAAGACCTCATCAAACAAACATTTCTTAGTAGTATTAGTAGTAGTAGTAGTAGCAGCAGTAGTATTATTATTAGTAGTAGTAGTAGTAGCAGTAGTAGTAGTAGTAGTAGTAGTAGTAGTAGTAGCAGTAGTAGTAGCAGTAGTAGTAGTAGTAGCAGTAGTATTATTATTATTAGTAGTAGTAGTAGCAGCAGTAGTAGTAGTAGTAGTAGTAGTAGCAGTAGTATTATTAGTAGTAGTAGTAGCAGTAGTTGTAGTAGTATCTCTCAAGTGGGTGAATCTCATATGTTAATTATATTTTTTCACGCTTCCCAGTGGCTCATTACATCATTTTGTTAGAATTGAGTCTGCCGCTTTATTATCTATATATACACTTTGGCGCGGTACCGGTACACATATGGTCAGTGATATATAGCTGTCACTTACCATCGTGTTGGAATAGATCATCGTGGAAAAAAGTTGTTTTGTTTTTTTGTGGTGATATCTAGCCTGTGCAATACGGGCCGTGAATACACAGTGGGCAGGACTGAATTCTAAAAAAATAACAAGTGGGCTCACAAATAGAGGGCCAAAGCACAATGTACCCTGGTAACAATTGCTTTTTCTCCTCATAACCTTCTCACTTATGCCCTACTTAAGATACGTTGTCTACGTTTTGAAGAAGAAACTTCAATAGAAGCTTCTATATGTTGCTACTTTTAATTGTCCGTTATCCACCCTCAATTTTTTTTATAAAGATTTTATCATTTTCGCAAGGGGGTAGGGGAGGTAAGCCCTCCCCCCCCCCCTTCCATCCAAAGTCAGGTCAATTGTCAATTTTTAACAAGATGAGAACTCAGAAATCAGCCTTGACATGGACCAGTTAAATATGCACCAGGCGTCAGTGAATTATGCACCGTGGGCCAGTGAATTATACACCGTGGGCCAGTGAATTACACACCGCGCGGGCCAGTGAATTATACACCGCGCAGGCCAGTGAATTATACACCGCGGGCTAGTGAATTAAACACCGCGGGCCAGTGAATTAAACACCACGGGCCAGTGAATTATACATCGCGGGCCAGTGAATTATACACTGCAGGCCATTGATTTATACACCGCGGAGGGATGTTGTGTGGTACATATGGTTGGATTAATGTGGGACATACATGTAGGATTGGATCAATGTGGGACATAAGGTGGGATGCCATGTGTGTCACAGGGTGGGATGCCATGTGGGACATATGGTGGAATGCCATGTGTGTCATAGGGTGGGATGCCATGTGGGACATATGGTGGAATGCCATGTGGGACATGATTACCACGTCTGTTAATTGTTATTTCTTTGTTGTTGTTGTTGTGTGCCTGTTTGTCAGACGCTCTGCTTCAAGAGAGGACAGGGCTTGATGTGGGTCATGAAATGCAGCACCGCTTGAAACGATTTGATGCCCTAGATGTAGTCCTTGGGATTTGAAAATAGATTTGCTTTGTGTGAAAGGTCTTTGTAAATGCTGTGCAGTTGATTTTTTTGTAAGAGGGGTGAGAGGGGGAATGATCAAATAATGAGACTTGGCCTTCACTTTTTGAATGAAAAAGTGTGAGGGCCGGGGCCTGGGATAAATATACGTTAACCCCACATTTGAGCTCCTACTGCTATGAAAAATGCCATAAATATTTACTATTATGATGCAGTGAATGATGTTATTTCTTTCTGCAGGGTATGGATTGAACTGCTACGTTTGTGATGACTGTCTACAAGGTATAGCATCTTACACGAGTAACCAGGACACATGCCCATTTGATCTGTTAGGGACAGGGCGATGTGCCAAGGAAATAGAGGGAGATGGCAGTAAGTTTCTTATAGTCTACAAGGAAAGCGTCTTGGCTCAACCCAGTTGCGGCTATTGATTGCTTTTTGAAAAGAAGTTCCCCTTTCTCCTCCCATTCCCTCACCCAGCTGTGCTCCTTTCCCCCTCTAACCCCCTCACCCAGCTGTGCTGGAAATGGATTAGAACCACCTAAGGGAAAATTCTCTCAGCAAGTAAATTTTTTTTTTTAAAGAGCCAGGTGCTACATTAATTCCTGAAATTCTAAAACCAACCTCACCTTACCTTACCTAGTCTCTTCATGCCTCCTGGCCCATAGGGCTACAGTGCATTCGCTTTACTGGACCCTGCAACCCGTCCAGCCCCCGTCCACGAGCCCATCCCACCACCCTCCCCTCCCTTTCGACCACCCCCCAGGATGACTAACACTCCTCCCGGCCCCCATGCCACAACCGCCACACAGTGTCCACGTGCACCACACGACCAATCCACCCCCACCCTCTTCCACCCCCACCCTCTTCCCTCCACCCCACCCTCTTTCCTCCACCTCAGCATCGACCTTCTCATGCCCAGCGACCCCCAGCATCTCACCGCAGCACTTAAACATAAACGTATCCAGCCCTTTATTATCTTTTACATTAACTTTCCATGTCTCACAACCATACAAGAGCACAGACACAACAAGAGAGTCAAACAGTCGCATCTCTGTACACACTGAGAATGAGTTCCATATCTTATTTAACTTCATAAATTCTGAAACATTGGTTTGAAATTTGCTTCTGAACACAGACAGGTCTTTCAGTGGTGGCCCTTGATTTCATGGAATATCTTTTGTGGAAGTTCCTGACCTAGAAGTTCTTGGAAATACAATAAATATGAGCTATGGGCATTGGCGGATTTACCAACCGAAAGCGAAGCGGGAAGGAGGGGTAAAGTCACAAAATGGAAGTTGCTTCTGAAAGTTGGTGAGGGGGGAAATATGATAAAATCACACTAAGAATAAAAATTACCATGCAAAAAATATAGAAATAAAATTGCAAAAATGAGGGGGGCGGGGGTGGGCGCTTGCAACTGCTCAATCCTTCCTATGGCTATAAGACTGCATTTGTGATGGAATTTGAAATAGAGTTGAGGTAGAATATATGTGTTACATGCGGTTTATGGTGTGTTGCCCATCCTGTCAAGGATTAGTTTAGGGGTCAAGCAATTTCATCTTAAATAAAAGCGGATATTTAAAGAAACAAAAATCCATTAAGGAGATATTAATGTTTTAAGAACTGACTTTTATTTGTGTAGAAACGGCTGATGTCAGACTTTAGCATTGTAGCATCACATTTCCTTAAAGTCTATATTCTGTGTTTTCTTGAACTTGTAATATATTCCATTAGATTGTATTTGTTTTTCTTATTTGTGTGGGAATTGTGCTTTGTACTCATTGGTCCTCTTTTTCTGGTACTCTTCCCTTGTTGTCCGCTTACAGCCGTGAATCGTTATTGCGCCACCATTGCTGACTGTTCCGTAAAAGAGGCCCTCAACAAATGTACCGATGATAACGGACCATGCACCATCTGTTGCGAGGATGACCTCTGTAATTCTAGCACCATGACAACCATCACCCTGGCAACCTTCTTGTCTACAATACTTGCCTGTTGGTTCGCCTGGCTGCAGTAAATGGCAGATTTTAGAAGAAATTTGTATTTTTTCTGAAATATGTTTTTAAATAACCTTTTATTTTTTCCATGCTTTAAAATTTGTATGCATTCAGACAATAGAGTAGGTTGAAGTAAAATCGGTTCTTGAAGGTCAAGCATCTTTTATAAAAGAGAATAATGAAGGGATGGCCATGGTAGAGAAAGCATTGTCAAATTGTAATCCCCAGAGAGATATTCAATTTCACGTTCTTTTAATTTTCTTGGAGGTTAACGTTTTACTGAGAAAGAGCAAGCTAGCTATAGACTCACACATGGAATATTTACATTGTCGTCAGTTTGAAACAAGTCGCCATTGGAACCTTGACAATCTTACAGAACAAAATAATTCAATATCTCCAGGTACCAAAGTATTTTTTTTTCTTCACAGGATGAAATTATAATATTAAATTTTCTGCAGTTCCAACTGATTGTGTCCCAAATCTTTCCGTGATAAATCGCAAAAGAAAAAGTTCAATAACTTGTCATTTGCTTGTATTTTATTTATTGGATTCTTTTTCTCCTTCCTTTTTTTTTTTTTTGAATAACAAAATAATCTGGAAGTTTGTAAATATTAGATTTGTTGGCAAAAAGAATGAAAAATTGGTCTATAATGTGGCACTTAAGCTCTCAATTCAATGATTCATGGTCACATTGGCTGAATTATCAAACACATGCGTGATGCACAAAATATAGTCACGCGATCATGTCATCTGCTAGATCTGCAAATCATTTTTTCTTGCGGTTATTATATCATGGGGTAAATTGTAACTCCATGATCATACAACGTTAGTGATATTAACAATTTGTGTCGTGAGTCAGTTTTCTTGAAAAGTACTACGATACATCGCAATATTTTTCTCCACAATAATCAATACGTTATAGAGCCGATACATCACAATATTTTTCTCCACAATAATCGATACGTTATAGAGCCATGTCATGACAGCACTGCTAGAAAGTTATCCTACAATTGACTGGCATATTATCCAGTGGGAGCAATTGTGCACTTTTTCCAAAGAAACAGAGGATTAAAGGAGCACTAAACCAAAAAGTGAGGGCGTAGTTTGGTCCCAAAAAAAATTGATTGCCTATCTACCACGCGGTGGTTACCCCTTAAAGACCCAGGGGTTCAAAACCTGACAAAAAATTATCTGAATTTTTTTTTCAAAATTCATTTTCACTGCTTTCAATTCGTTTTCTACCACTACAAGTTTAGTTTATATGAATGATAAGACAAACAACTTTTCAATACAAAAGTCAAAATAAAGAAATTATTGAGGAAAATATCTGAATTTGCACATTTTAGGCCCAATTTTTTGAGCTTTTATTTTTTCTTGTGGATAATGAAAAATGAAGATTTTTTTACATATTTAGATTGTTTGTAAGATTTCCTTTCCATTGATACGAGTCTAATTTTGTTCTCAAAGCAAAACATGCAAAAAATAATGAAAATAAAGCAAAAAAAACTCACTGCTGTAATTACTAGGGGAAATACTAAAGCCGTGTGTCCAGTGCGTGGATCGAACGCGGACTATTCGCATGCTGTGCACAGAGATTTGACACTAGACCAAAGCGACTAGCTGTTAAAGAACAAGCTTTGTAAAAACTTAAATTAATTGTGATTAGAGAGGGAGTACTTACTCTTTTTGATATCAATTGAAAGTACATGGCTTGGCCTTTTTACAATACATTTTGCATGCGGTAGGTGTATTGTGATTAGAACTTACAATTTTTTCAAAATTTTAGTCTCAAAAAGGCTAAAAATCATCAAATTTGGCACAAATTTTGCCAAGAAAAGATATTGATGGTAGGAGCAGTCAAAATTTGACCGGAATTGGATACTCTGATGTCTTTAACAGTTCACGGCTTTTCAAGCAAAAGCTAGGTCTGGAAGTATGTCAAGCTTTAAAAAAAACAGTTTTTTTATCAAATTATGTGCATTTTTTCAATTCTCTCTTTTTCAATCTATTTTTTTGCAAAATTCTTCAACATAACCCCCATCAAAAAGTTATATTTTCTGAAAGAACTATTAGAGCTGTTTCAAATGATACCAAGATCAGGCTGTTGTGGGCCTATTTTACAAAGAACAATATATTTTTTTTTTAAGTATGTCCCCAATCAAACATGACACACTTGGTCTGGGTATTTAAGGTTTAATGTGAATATTCAAGTGACCTTTGCCCTCATATCATCTGTGGGCTATGGTGGCATGAAGTTTATTGGTCTGTTGTGGATAATATATCTGTGAAATTCGCAAAAACGAGCGCCCTCACTTTTAGGTTTAGTGCTCCTATGGGTTATCATGACTAGAGCATGGATTTACTTTATCTTAACATGAAGACCTTCTATGTGACAACTTTAGGTACAAATTAGATCAATTTTTATGAAAATTGTCACAAATTCCATTAAAATTCCAGTAAAAATTGACCATTATAAAAGCATTTTCTGCTACAGATGAAGAAAATATGCAAATTTGTGATGTCATCTGTTCAACAGTGGATTTCTAGTCAATTGTTTTAGGTAAAAAGTCATATTTCTAATGCTTGATCACTATGGGAGTGTTCTCACTTGAATGTAAGCCCATGATCTGACCCACCACAGAAGATCAGATCTGCACTCTGTTAACACATGCATGGAATTCTTTTGCATATTACCGGCCTAAAAACAAGTGTTTTATATTAAATCATTTTTATTGTTTGCATTATAGAAATCAATGATAAAGGAAAATTCACATCAATTTTCATTTTAATTATGGATTATTAACAGAAACAAAATGGTGAAAAACACCATGTTAATATCTTATTCCGTTTAGAAGTAATGCAATTCAAAGATTCACTGAAAGGCGTTTACCATATGTTGGTTTTGCGTTGCATTTACAGAATGATTTTTTTTTTTGGTGGTGGTGGTGGTAATGTTTTTAAATGGTTACACTTTTTCGGGGACTATATGCTTTCATGTTCTGTCTTCCATACTTTTTTATCTTTTTCACTTTTTTATTTTTTTTACAAATTTGTTAAACAGTTTAATCCATATTCGCCTTGTAGATACTGTCTTTCATGTGCATTCTTGTGTTGTAAATGGTAATTGAAAAGCTATTTTTTTTCTCGCAAATTATCCGGCTCCAATTTTTGAAGACTTGTAAAATATAGTAAGGCTAATTAGGGATGGCACAAGGATTTGCATGACAGGAGGGGGGACAGTCTAAACTTTGACAGGAGGCTGAACAAAGGATGTATTACTTAAAGGCCAGTTGTCGTCTCTAACGTACGAGGTTAAATGAAATTCAAATCCTGTGTTTGATTGGTCGAAACACAATGGTACAGTGTGTACTTACATTGATAGGCCAATCAGTATCGTTTTGGAATAAATTGTACGCCGCCACATTTAATCAAGATAGATGGCCTTTAAGAACAAAAGCTTTAACTGGACCCTGAAAGGTTTGAATTATTTTCCATAGACAAAGGTTAAGAGTCATTAATAGGGGGCAGTAGACCCCCTGTGTCTAGCTGGTACCACCCCACTAATACAAATCTAGTACTTAAGTTGATTATGTATGTATGTATGATGTCTGCGGCCCCTTCCCTAGCCCTGTGGTGTAGTTTTGTAGGACCAGGGACTCGTAAGTGATGTGGCTTTATTGGTTGCCATGGGGATCAACACATACTGTCCAGTTTTATTGCATGTCCACTTTGATATCTGTCCACTTATATGATGCAGTTGTGTCCAGTTAATATTCTGTATCCATGGTTTCTATGTAAGTGTCATATATCCTCTGCAAGTCATCAAATTCGTATTCTTATTAGGTATGTCAAGTTTTGTCAAGGAATTATGTACTGTAGGCAAGTTTGTGGCAATAATGTATGTGAAAGTGGGGGGGGGGGGGGTCTAAGGTTGTTAGTTAAAAGAGGGAGGGGTCATATGCTGGGGAAGCATGAAATTGTATTCAAACATTGATATCCCTTGCTGTAAGCAAATTGTGGTTATATTTGAGGAGTGGAGTTGGGTAGTGACAAGGGGGCAGTCCCATGATCTAGTATGGTAGTTGTGTATCAGACAAAGATTCTGTTATCCATTATCGATACAAAGTCAAAGAAAAACAAAAGATAATCACTAAAAATTATCTTTCTTTGCAAACGTTTAATGCAAGAGTGAAAGGTAAATCTATTCATTAACAGAAAGTATCATTCTCAAAGACCAGCAGCCTTACATTGAATTTTACTTAATGATCAATGCTACTGATTCTTAGTTCATCAGTAGATTTCACTTTCATAATCACATGAAGAACTTTATAAACCAAGAGATTTTATGTAATGAAGAAAAACATGTATAGGATCAGTACTGGTTAAGCAGTGGATGAAGAAATAATTAATCACATATGAAAACATTGACAGAAATATTGAAAAGAACATTATGTTAAACAGAAAGTATTTAACGGATTAGTTCAGGGGTCAAGCAAGTTTATTTTACTGTATATGAAAGAGGACTTCAAAAGAAACAAAATAGTAAAGAAAGCATTCAAAAATGTTATTCTGCTAAGGAGATATTAAAGGATTAGTTCAGTGGTCAAGTAGGTCCATCTTATATGAAAGGGGACTTCAAAAGAAACAAATTGGTGAGTTTTTAGGCCTTCTTAGTGTTGAAAATTTCATTCCATTATTAGTCTTTGAATGTTTTAGAAAGATAAAGGAGCACTACACCACAAAGTGAGGGCGTATTTTTAGGGGGTTCCCAAGAAATCAAATGCTTATCTAGCACGCAACGGTATAGCAATGTTTTGGTTAATATGATTATTCAAGTGACCTTAGCCCTCACATCGTCTGTGGGCTATGGAGGCATGACGTTTATCAATCTGTTGTGGATGGTATATTTGTGAAATTCGCAAAAACAAGCCCCCTCACTTTTTGGTCTAGTGCTCCTTTAAGCATATTTTACTACTAAGTATGAATAGATGGCAGTATACCTTCTGTTCACTACTGAGATCCATTTTTACAAGTTTCACTTTTTGTATCCAAATAAGAGGCTTTGTAGGCACTCGTTATCATGTCAAAACTCATATAGTCAAAACAACTCTACTACTATCAGTACTATTTTACTATATTTTGCTTGCTTTTAGATAAATCATGTATCCTGTGGGAAAAGTGCGCAGTCATTAATTTTATTGTCATCTTAGAGGTACTTAGGAAAATAAATATCACTGTTTTTTGTGGGTTTTTTGCCTTTT
Source organism: Chiridota heheva (assembly GCA_020152595.1). Taxonomy (NCBI): domain Eukaryota; kingdom Metazoa; phylum Echinodermata; class Holothuroidea; order Apodida; family Chiridotidae; genus Chiridota; species Chiridota heheva. The sequence goes on from JAIGNY010000483.1 coordinate 214,928, forward strand.
AACCTACAGTTTATAGACCTTTAAGACTGTTTACAGTACTTTGTGTGGAAGTTTACAGTACTTTTAGTTACTTTGTTAGTAACAAGTTTTAGCATCGTAACATTTAAAAGTGCAGGTATTACGGTATCAGGATAAGAAAGCCAACCATTTGTAAATGAAAGAGCTTTAAGTTAAAAAATTCAAATTTTACTTTGTAAAACTCACCAAATTTTATTCTACACAAGTCAAATTTTCCTTTGTAAAATTCAAAATTTTCCTTTGTAAAACTCAAATTTTATTCTTTAAAAGTCAAATTTTACTTTGTTAAGTTTTGTTAAATAAAAAAAAAGCCCAAACAGTTACCACATTTTAAAATCAAATTGAATTGTTTATTTTTGTTATTAACCAAGGTTACAGACGGAAATTGCCCAAATCCTGCCAGAAAATGAGGTAAAGATAAGCCAAAATCCAAAATATGCCTTTTAATATCTCCTTTGGGAAAATCCCGTATTTCTAGCTGCTGTGGTTATAGCACGATATTAATTTTAAGCTTTGTTGAGCCTGGATCTGATGGTATTTGTCTGTAGGCTCCATCCTTCAGTCTTGCTAGCTTTACTAGGGAGGAGGAAATCACATTTGTGTACTTTTACATTGCTATTGGTATAATACTTTATAGTTATTAGTTATAAATCTTTTCACAAGAACGTAATAAAGAGGCTTTTAGATAAATTATCACTTATCTGTGTAGCATTGTTTTTATTTTAATTTATTTTGCTGACTTATGAAGATGGGGCCAATATCAGGGCATAAAAAAGGTCATATTTGGGAGGCGTGTGGAGGTAGGGATGGGGAGGGGGGGGGGCGGAGGGAGTGCCAGAAAAATTGCACAGGTAAATTATGTTCCCATCATATGTTGCTGCTACTATGAGGGTATATCCTTCTTTTTTGGGAACTTTCCCTCAATTGTCGGAAAGTTGACCAAAAGTTTTATTCACTTTAAATAAAAGTTCCAGCAATGGTACAGAATTTCCAACAATTTTAACAAATTATCATTCCTTTCAATTGTATCATTATTTTTCAATCTTATTTCCCACTATTACCTCCCAACCAACTGTCAGCAGGACGCCATAGCCCTGAAGGAGTGCACATTGGGTGAGTCTGAGAAGATGACTCGCCTCTAAAACAACGTGTAGTTACCCTTTTTGCAAGGGGAAAAACCATAAAAAAAAAAATAAACAAATCTCACTCTACCACTGGGATACCGATCCGGTAATATTTGCGTCTTTCTGGGCCGTATCAGACACAATCTGGGGGCAATATTTGCATCTTTCTGGGCCATATTAGACACAATCTGGGGGCAATATTTGCGTTTTTCTGGGCCATATTAGACACAATATGGGGGCAATATCTGCGTCTTTCTGGGCCATATCAGACACAATCTGGGGGCAATATTTGCGTCTTTCTGGGCCATATTAGACACAATCTGGGGGCAATATTTGCGTCTTTCTGGGCCATATTAGACACAATCTGGGGGCAATATTTGCGTCTTTCTGGGCCATATCAGACACAATCTGGGGGCAATACTTGCGTCTTTCTGGGCCATATCAGACACAATCTGGGGGCAATATTTGCGTCTTTCTGGGCCATATCAGACGCAATCTGTGGGCAAGTTGGAATTTGAAGAATGGTTTTCAATGCATTGCTCATCGGGGAAAGTTGGAAGTACCTTTTAACTCGCAATTCCCTGACGAGTTTTACCACAATTTGGCAGCTTCCCGAACGGGGGTCCTGTGCCCACCTGAACCCATCATGGCGCGGCTACTGCCTGTTAGTAAGAATGCATGCAGGAAAGTGCAACACTCTCATGGGGAAGTATCCCTCCCACTTGCTGCTTCCGAAGCCTCTTGTCACTATCACCCAGGCCCACTCAGAACTGGTCACACACACACTTCCTGTTCCTATTCCCACAGAGACCTGATGGAAGGCGCCATACATTTCTCTGTCCCAATCGTAGGCTGCTCATAATCTACCTACAATAGAACCAATCAGGGGTCCGAGGTGGCACTTCTCTGTCCCAATTGTAGGCTGCTCATAATCTACCTACAATAGAACCAATCAGGGGTCCGAGGTGGCACTTCTCTGTCCCAATTGTAGGCTGCTCATAATCTATCTACAATAGAACCAATCAGGGGTCCGAGGTGGCACTTCTCTGTCCCAATTGTAGGCTGCTCATAATCTATCTACAATAGAACCAATCAGGGGTCCGAGGTGGCACTTCTCTGTCCCAATTGTAGGCTGCTCATAATCTACCTACAATAGAACCAATCAGGGGTCCGAGGTGGCACTTCTCTGTCCCAATTGTAGGCTGCTCATAATCTACCTACAATAGAACCAATCAGGGGTCCGAGGTGGCACTTCTCTGTCCCAATTGTAGGCTGCTCATAATCTACCTACAATAGAACCAATCAGGGTCCGAGGTGGCACTTCTCTGTCCCAATTGTAGGCTGCTCATAATCTATCTACAATAGAACCAATCAGGGGTCCGAGGTGGCACTTCTCTGTCCCAATTGTAGGCTGCTCATAATCTACCTACAATAGAACCAATCAGGGGTCCGAGGTGGCACTTCTCTGTCCCAATTGTAGGCTGCTCATAATCTACCTATAATAGAACCATTCAGGGGTCCGAGGTGGCACTTCTCTGTCCCAATTGTAGGCTGCTCATAATCTACCTACAATAGAACCAATCAGGGGTCCGAGGTGGCACTTCTCTGTCCCAATTGTAGGCTGCTCATAATCTACCTACAATAGAACCAATCAGGGTCCGAGGTGGCACTTCCTGGATCAATTGTAGGCTGCTCACACAATTGAAAATAATCTACCCACAATAGAACCAATCAGGGGTCCGAGGTGGCACTTCCCTGGATCAATTGTAGGTTGCTCACACAGTTGAAAATAATCTACCTACAATAGAACCAATCAGGGGTCCGAGGTGGCACTTCTCTGTCCCAATTGTAGGCTGCTCATAATCTATCTACAATAGAACCAATCAGGGTCCGAGGTGGCACTTCTCTGTCCCAATTGTAGGCTGCTCATAATCTATCTACAATAGAACCAATCAGGGGTCCGAGGTGGCACTTCTCTGTCCCAATTGTAGGCTGCTCATAATCTACCTACAATAGAACCAATCAGGGGTCCGAGGTGGCACTTCTCTGTCCCAATTGTAGGCTGCTCATAATCTACCTACAATAGAACCAATCAGGGGTCCGAGGTGGCACTTCTCTGTCCCAATTGTAGGCTGCTCATAATCTACCTACAATAGAACCAATCAGGGGTCCGAGGTGGCACTTCTCTGTCCCAATTGTAGGCTGCTCATAATCTATCTACAATAGAACCAATCAGGGGTCCGAGGTGGCACTTCTCTGTCCCAATTGTAGGCTGCTCATAATCTACCTACAATAGAACCAATCAGGGGTCCGAGGTGGCACTTCTCTGTCCCAATTGTAGGCTGCTCATAATCTACCTACAATAGAACCAATCAGGGGTCCGAGGTGGCACTTCTCTGTCCCAATTGTAGGCTGCTCATAATCTACCTACAATAGAACCAATCAGGGGTCCGAGGTGGCACTTCTCTGTCCCAATTGTAGGCTGCTCATAATCTACCTACAATAGAACCAATCAGGGGTCCGAGGTGGCACTTCCCTGGATCAATTGTAGGCTGCTCACACAATTGAAAATAATCTACCTACAATAGAACCAATCAGGGGTCCGAGGTGGCACTTCCCTGGATCAATTGTAGGTTGCTCACACAGTTGAAAATAATCTACCTACAATAGAACCAATGAGGGGTCCGAGGTGGCACTTCCTGAATCAATTGTAGGTTGCTCACACATTGAAAATAATCTACCTACAATAGAACCAACCAGGGGTCCGAGGTGGCACTTCCCTGGATCAATCCTTTTGCAATGAAACTGATTATAATTTCTCTAGAAGGGGAAGAGGTGCCTTGCCACCCAGCGATGTCAGAATGACTGGACGAGAAAAAGAAGGGGGGAATTCCGCTTACCCCCTTGTTCTGGGGTTAGGGCTGCGGCAGAAGGTACCATTTTGAAAGTTGCGGCAGACAGGGACAGGAGGTGCTCTTTTGAGAGTTACGGGTGGACCAGGGCAGGAGATGACCTTGTGAAAGTTACATGAAATTATCATAGGTCATTGTTGTAGCTTAAAAACAATTAGAAATCCACTCACTTACAAATCCTACATCTGCACATAGTACATAGAAGATGTAACATACATTTAGTATTTATTCAATACAATCAAAGCATGTCATATATCATGGCCCCCGACACCGAGGGCTGAGGCGGGAGGGGGACAAGGTCCCCAATAATTTTCAAAAGTTGGCTTTTTACCTATTTGCCCAATGGGCATTTATTGGTCCTGGCTCCCCAATCTCAAACCCATAGGATTGGCCTACTACTGAAAGTGGGAAGAAAAGTCACTGTTGTGTGCATGGGAGAGGGAGTTGATAATTACAAAAATCATGCTAAGATCAACAAAAAAATATTACCATACAAAAGTATACATTTGGAAAAAGTAGTGGTGTGCAAATGTCCCCTTGCTCCCCTGAATTCCGCCTATGCTCAAATCATGTGTAGGAACCATGAGACAAGAGGGCATATACCCACTTTCCGAAAACTGCCCCTTTTTGAAAATCAAAAGTGCTCCTCGATTACTGTGCCCCTTTCCCTCAATTCAACACCCCTGCTGGCATCCCGCTAAATGGTGACAAGAACAGATCAGGTCTGTACATTTTAGAATTATATTCTTACCTTGAAACGGCATGAATTTTGTAGATATTTGTTTCAAAAAGCCTGTGGCATTGGATGAAGGGGTGCTATTGTTCTCCAAAGATTTCCAAATCATTTTGTTTTGTAATAGAACCCCCTCCCTTTTTTTTTTCTCTCCAATTAAAATTTCTTATTGCCACCTATGCCTTGATGAAGAGGAGACGATAGCTGGGGAGAGGGGAAACCACTGGTGGAGGGAGAGATGGGGGGAAAAGTAGAGGAGACAATAGCCGGGGAGAAGAGAAACCAGTGCGGAGTGAGAGATGGGGACAACAAAAAAAGAGGAGACGATAGCTGGGCAGGGGGAAATCCACTAAGGGAGGGAGAGATGGGGAAAAAGTAGAGGAGACAATAGCCCGGGAGAGGAAAAACCACTGGTGGAGGGAAAGATGGGGATAAAGCAGAGGAGACGATAGCCAGGGAGAGGGAAACCCACGTGAGAGGGAACGATGGAGACGAAGTAGAGGAGACGGTAGCCGGGGAGAGGGAAAACCACTAGGGGAGTGAAAGAGGGGGACAAAGTAGAGGAGACGATAGCCAGGGAGAGGGAAAACAACAGTGAGAGGGAAAACAACTGGGAGAGGGAGAGATGGGGACAAAGTAGAGGAAACGATAGCCGGGGAGAGAAAGCCACTGGAGGAGGGACAGATGGGGACAAAGTAGAGAAGACGATAGCCTGGAAGAGGGAAACCTATGTGAGAGGGAGAGATGGAGACAAAGTAGAGGAGATGATAGCTCGGGAGAGGGAAAACAACTGGGGGAGGGAGAAAAGGGGACAAAGTTCTCAAGTTTCATTCTTGAAAATGATTGCACCCCTGACAATTAGTAAAGTATTAAGCCTGCATGTCGACGTGCTATGACGCTAACAAAAACACATGTGACTTGAAACATGCAGTTTGGTCAGGCATGTATGTTAATTTGTACCCGATTGTTTAGAGACAGGTGGTCATTAATTTAGACAACATGGACACATGCAAGCAAAAGGGGCGATGAGTCATGGCCAGCGGTTTCAGGAAGAACTCGGGAAAGTCGGATAGGATAGAAAATCTAGTAAGTGCACTTTCTTTATTTACAAAATCTAATGAGGATCTGAACCAGGAAAAACATATTTAGTTTCCCATCAGTGATAGCAACTTAGATACGTTTGAATCTGCGGGAGGGGAATGGAGGGCACTAATTTTAAGCAGACTTTTCGACTGACATACTTTGAAAAGCGTGTATAGTACGTCATCATGATAACATTAGGGGCATTAATGTTCCCACATTAGGGGCGTAGTTCACCTCACTAGGGAGAGGAAGAGAGGGGGGGGGGGGAATACACAAATTTTCCTGTGACAAGTGCAAACAATTCACTGGTAAATTAAGTTTTCATGAAAAGTTGTTGCTAATCCGGAAAATACCTTCAATTTCAAAGAGATTTCCTTCATTTTCAGGAATTTTTCTTCAATTTTGAAAAATTTGAGCCAGTTTTTGGGAAATTTTGGCCAGTTTTCGGGAAGTTTTGGCCAGTTTTCGGGAAATTTTGGCCAGTTTTCAGGAAAATTTGACAAGTTTTTGGACCGTTTTGCCCAATTTTTGGGAAATTTTGGCTAGTTTAGCCAGACCGGGAAAGAGACGTTCCGACTGGGAAAGCGGGGGACAGAGGGCAGCTTGCTCTCTGTCCCCCGCTTCTTACGCCAACGTTTATCGGTCAGGATATTACTGGTGAATTTGTATCCCTCTCTTCTTAATTTTGCAGTCACGAAAATATGCGTAAATTTGAGATCAAGATATTAAGGACTAAAATAAGGGAAAATTTATTCCAAAATGAAAATTTCATTCTAAGAATGAAAATTATATTCTAAAATTTCATATGAAATTTTCATTCTACGACAATTGGGGTGGGAAAATTTTATTCCAAGAATGAAAATTTCATTCCAAAATTTCTAGGAAAAGTCTCGAAATCGGAAATGTTTAATGTCGATTAGTCAATTGTATTGATAATGATTCGGAATATTTAATGCCTTAAACAAAAAGGCAAATAAAAGGTCCTTAGAATGCTTAAGATTTTTCCTCATTTTTTCAGTTGTATAAACTCAGTTGAATTCAGTGTGTTAGTATTATACAATAAGACAAGATTCAAACTCAAGTCTGCAGATCCAAATTCATTTCAGCAGTTCAGTTCGTAACGCCGATCGGGGGACTCAATAAGTCCTCCGATCGGGAGACTCAAGCATGCGCACTGAGCTTACAGAGATATATGAAAGCCACAATTGTTATTGTGAAGTTTCAGTCATAGACGCTTATCAGTCGTTTCATTAAAGGTTTGTAACAAAGTTTGCTATGTTCATCTTCAACTTCGCAAAAGAAAAACATCACGCAGTTATTGCTAAATAATTTTCACAAATCCCCAAGTTATTTCTCATAATTTGAGAAAACCTTGTAAAGCGCTACTGCCTAACGGTAAGACATAATAATATTTCATCACTTTTCTTCAAATTTCTCGAAAACCGCACGGTGAATTTTAATAGCGCACAATGAAAAGATAATTCATATGCCATTATTTCAAATCGTGAAGACAAATTTGAACTCTCTGCAGTGGTTGAGTTCCCCGCGCTCGAAATGTGTCTGATTCTGATCATTTAAAAAACTTTGATGGATAGATGCATTGGCAGATTGGGATACTTCTGTGAAGTTTTCCAAAGTTTTCCCGATCGGAAGTACAAAACTGTTCTCCCAATCAGGAGATATGGATGTTTAAAGAGTTCCCAATTGCATTTTATAGTTTTTGTACAGTATGATGAATTCGTGATTGATGATGTCATAGAGACAATTCCATTGCAAATGTTTCTGTATTTCTTTGAACGTTAATTGGTTGTTTTTGTATGATTATAAACCATTTTCCAAAAGTTATTAAAGTAGGGTATATTTGGCAATGTACCTAACTTTCTTACATTTATTTTTCTAGCAGGTTTTACTAATTAAAAAATATGATAGCTTTGAATGAAATACATAAACTTTGTGGGAGAATGTGTTGCTGTAGTGTCACACTGAGCCTTTTCCTATTCGTTTATTGGCATTTTTTTGTGACCCTTAAAATTTGAATATCTCCTGGTAAGAATAACATATCAAAATGATTCTTGTACTAAATTGTTTCTAAATATGTTCTCTTTCTTATGAAAGGTTACGAAAAAATATGGGAATATTCCTTTAAGCCCCTTGTACCCCGCCTCAATGTTGGAGCTGAAAACAAGGCTGTTACTCGTAGGGAAAATCCCCTACGGTAGGGAATTTAAGCCAAATCGTAGGGGGTGGGGGGGCACCTACGGGAAAAATGACATTTTCACAGGGGAGAGTAGGGGGATTCACAAATGAAATAAATAATGTGTTTTTTTTTTTTTGGCAAGATAGATAGGAAACAAGCTGGAGGTCACAGTCAAACACCAAAATTCCTAAAAAAATTCAATCAAATCTCGTCAGAGAATCATGTATACCGTACCGTGTATATTTCTTGCTATGAATTTGTTGTGTATAGTGACACAGATTGCCGGTAGATCCACTGATTTAATTTTCATTAGTGTGTGGGGGAAAACTTAATTTTTGTAGGTACAAACAAAGTAAAAACGATTTTTTTTTTTTTTTGTGGGGAAAACTGAATTTTGTAGGTGAAAAAGGGCTGAAGAGTGCAGAGGAGATGTAGGAGAAATGCGCATGCGTGGTAGGAGAAACAGAAACATTTAGAGTGGCAGCCCTGGTTGAAAAGAATCATCCCTGAACACATTCGTTTCAACCAGCATTGATATGGGGCACAAGGGGGAAAGTGCGAATGTCCTCCAAATCCCCACACTATTGTGACACCGCTTTTGCTTTAGGTACCTACAGCCTACATAATACCAGTATTGTGCCCTGACATCTACGACATTGCTACTCGCATCGCCCTCACTAAATATTTCTTAAAATACTGTCTATACGCCACAGGTGTTTCTAGCGCTATGGCAACTTATATTTAAAGAGGGAGGCTCGTCTCAGTAAAATACGGTAAAAATAGGGGGGGGGACTTTATTTTGACGTCACTTCCGGTTGTGGAGGCAAGATCCGATCCTCTGTCTGTTTGTACCACACAGTACAGCCAGAGCATGTCTGCAGGATTACATACACAGCGCATTACGTTACTGTGACGAGAAACTTATTTGTTTTTTTTCAATGCTTTTTTGTCAGAAAGCGAAAGTGAAATTTTAGTATTATAATACTAACAATGATAGTCACCAAATGAAAATTACTGAGAGAAAAAAAGAAGAAGATAAAAGCAAAAAGTCAAAATAAACGATTCTACCGGGGCTTCAACTCACGGCATGATTTGAAGAAAAAAAAGTTCCTTGCGATCGCCGTAAGCATCTAGGCTTTCTCATACGGTATTCTTCAGGGCGTTTTAAATACCTATATACCTTGCAATACGAGACAACGATTCGCGCAGCAAAATTTCAACCAATTAAAAAAATAAAAAGGAATTCTAAATATTGTGCACATATGACGATATCGCCTCTTTAATACATATAAATAAAAAATAAAAAAGGTAGGTTACTTTCTAACGCGACTTTCGAACCGTATAAGAAATATCCTTTTTTGACCACTCGCGAATCTAAATTACATTTTTGGCTCAACCTACATTTGCTGGAGACTCCCTTCTTCGTTTATTAGCCACAGTTTTTTGTTTGTTTTTCTTTAGATGAGATGTACAAACGATGGATTCTCTACCGACATTACAGTGACAGTGTAAAAGCCCAACAATATGCTTCAAACTTTGAAATGCTGCTTCTTCATGATGTCATCGCAGATTTTTGGGCATTTACAATGGGGTAGAAAATTAATCGTTTGTACACCTAATCGGAAAAAAAAAAAACTTACAAATATTGAGGCTTATAAACGAAGAAGGGAGTCTCCAGCAAATGTGAGTAGAGTAAAAAAAGGGATTAAGATTTGTGAGTGGTCAACAAAAAAAAAAAAATCATATACGGTTCGAAAGTCGCGTTAGAAAGTGACCTACCTTTTTTATATATGTATTGGTAGCCATAACGCTAGGAACACCTGTGGTCTACGCCGTGTCACACTTAAACCATTGCCGAAATAATTCCCGTGCGTACGTATATATGTGCAGCACATGTATAATCGTACACTGTATTTATGCAGTGTTGGAGCATGATTTTCGAAGGCCTTGAGATGTTCGATTTTCCAACATGTGAAAACCGAACATCGCCCAGGCAGTCAGGCTGATAAAAGGACGCGAATCTGTCATGATGACTGCCAGACTAGATGATGTTGGATGCCATTATATTTTTGTCAGTATTGGTCCACAAGCATGGCAAATTAATATTCCATTAACAAAAGTTGTGGGCGAAATCCTTTGAGTGACCGGCGCTGTTTTCATGTTGATAACAGAAGTGTATCTCGGGTTGAAATCATCAGATCCGAAATGAAAAAAAAAGAAAAAACTTAATCAAAAAAAAAGAAAACTCTACGAGCAGGATTTCACATTGTTATTTTCTTCAAAAATTTCAGGCCTCATAGTTAGGGCCTCAGTGGCCCAGTGTGATTCAACTAGTGATTTTAGTGTGTATATCTATACAATTATTTTAGATATACCTTCTTCTTTTTTTTTACAAATCAATTCATAGTACTGTAGTACAGCACTTAAGAAATAAAAGTCTTTGTCATATTGTTTTCGTTTGAGTTGTACAAATGATATATTACCAGATTACTAGCACTTTGTGTCCACCTCTCCCGCCGAGGTGTGCAGGACAACCTATTGGGTTTGTAAACTAATATAAAACATATTACATTGAGAAATGCTTTTCTTTTAGAGAAAAATTCTTCCCCAAATTCAACCCTCTATTGGGCTCCTACCAAATTAGGTTAAAAGTATTCTGTTTTGCAGATTTTCGAACTCTTATGTCAGTTTCATGCACAGTTGTGCGGTCATTTCTTGCTATCTTGTTTCAAGTATTGGCTTTAATGGTAAATAATAATAATAATGATAATAATAATAATAATAATAATAATAATAATAATAATAATAATAATAATAATAATAATAATAATAATAATAATAATAATAATAATAATAATAATAATAATAATAATAATAATAATAATAATAATAATAATAATAATAATAATAATAATAATAATAATAATAATAATAATAATAATAATAATAATAATAATAATAATAATAATAATAATAGTAATAATAATAATAATAATAATAATAATAATAATAATAATAATAATAATAATAATAATAATAATAATAATAATAATAATAATAATAATAATAATAATAATAATAATAATAATAATAATGATAATAATAATAATAATAATAATAATAATAATAATAATAATAATAGTAATAATAATAATAATAATAATAATAATAATAATAATAATAATAATAATAATAATAATAATAATAATAATAATAATGTAATGATAATAATAATAATAATAATAATAATAATAATAATAATAATAATAATAATAATAATAATAATAATAATAATAATAATAATAATAATAATAATAATAATAATAATAATAATAATAATAATAATAATAATAATAATAATAATAATAATAATAATAATAATAGTAATAATAATAATAATGAAAATAATAATAATAATAATAATAATAATAATAATAATAATAATAATAATAATAATAATAATAATAATAATAATAATAATAATAATAATAATAATAATAATAATAATAATAATAATAATAATAATAATAATAATAATAATAATAATAATAATAATAATAATAATAATAATAATAATAATAATAATAATAATGATAATGATAATAATGATAATAATAATAATAATAATAATAATAATAATAATAATAATAATAATAATAATAATAATAATAATAAATGTGACTTAAAATAGAAAAAGAAAAAGAAATAAAACAAGTTTTCAAAAATCTGATTCCATTATTAAAAAAAACAAAAAAACGTTTAGGCTGCAGTGTGGCGCTGTGAAGTTGCTACATAATGCAGCTACATGTATATGCTACAACTATATGTGGGTTATAAATTAGAAAGTTCGCGTTCAATGACTCGTGTAGTATAAAACAGAATTCTGGAGTTTGGGTGGAGCACTAACCCCGCACCGTTCCCCCCCCCCCCTCCCCACACACTCTACCAAAAGAACAAATTTAGCCAAGAAACAGGTGGACCAAATATATAACATTTATTTTTGCCCCAAAAGTGTGAGGACGTGACAAGACTATGTTCTCCTGTCTTTCCAACTAGAATCATTGCAAATGCCAGAATAAAATACAGAGCTTAATGCAGGGCATTTACATTTACAAATGTGGGGCAAAATGTTAATGCAGTGGCATAGATCAGCTTTTACTATAAAATGGAAAGAAAAGTCCTTAATATATGGAGTGTGTGTGTGAGGTGTGTGTGTGTGTGGGAGGGGGGGGGTATGAGAATCTCCCCTGGTCCCTCCGGCACCCGCTAGCCTACAGTCCAAAGAAGATGCAAATTTCGTGATTCCCACAGTCTAACAGCCTCGTACAATATTTTAGGCGGCGAAGATTTTATCATTTGTCCCAACAAATCTACAAAATTATTTGAGTATGTATTATGGTCAAAACCTATTTATAAATAGAGATGATGGAAGGAGGGGCGAAAAGAAAAATTCCCGAAAACAAAGGAAATTTCACGAAAATTGAAGAAAATTTTACAAAAATGAATGAAATTTTACAAAAATTGCGGGAAAATCAAAAAACAATTCAGGAAAATTGGAAAAAAATTCCCGAAATTGCAAAAAATTGAAGCAATTTTCACAATAATGAAGCAAATTGCACAAAAATTGAAGCAGATTTTATTAAAATGAAGTAAATTCTACGAAAATTGGAGGAATTTTTTTTTTAAATTGAAGACTTGAAGGAATTTTCCTGAAAAGGAAAGAAATTTGGAGCAAATTTGAGAAAATGAAAGACATTTTACCAAAAATGAAGGAAATTTTGCGAAAAATGATAGAAACTTCTCGAAAATTCAAGAAAAGTTCCCAAAAATAAAAGAGATTTCACGAAGATTTAAGGAAAATGAAAGAAATTGCACGAAAATTGAGAATTTCCGGAAGAAAAGATCCCAAGCATGGAAGATGACTCCTAAATCATTATATTAGACCTTCATTATTGCTTGAAGAATTCTTAATGATATCAGATTAAAAAGAATTGGATAAAGTAGGCGATTTCGCAACTTTTATTGCTTCAAAACACTGCAACTTCCTCCCAAAACATACGTGGGTGCATAACTTGATACACTGGTTCGACAGTTCAATATGAGACTGAAATAAGCAAATCTTCTTAATCAATTAAGCAGAGGGTATTGATCAGAGGGTATTGATCAGAGGGTATTGATCAGAGGGTATTGATCAGAGGGTATTGATCAGAGGGTATTGATCAGAGGGTATTGATCAGAGGGTATTGATCAGAGGGTATTGATCAGAGGGTATTGATCAGAGGGTATTGATCAGAGGGTATTGATCAGAGGGTATTGATCAGAGGGTACTTCTAATTTGTAGGATCATCACCAACTTCCTTGATCAGTTAATGGCTCAGAGGCGGAGCTATGTTCATATTTCCTTGGGGAACTTTTCAAGGGAGGGGGGAGCGTAAACCACAACAAACAAGAGATTAGAGACGTGTATGGAACGATGGGAGGATTTCACTTACCAGAGGTGGATCCCCAATAAGGCTTAAGGGGTAAAGCTCCCTTTTTAAGAGGATTTAATCAGACAGGGAGAATCCTGGACTTTTGATGTAATAAGAAAATGCACCAAAACTTGGAGCTTCATATTTATTCAGATCCATGGAGGCCGCCATTTTAACTAGTGATAACGTTATATTTATGGAATTTTTGCTAAGAGAACGGTAGTATTTGTGTAATGTAACGTATGATACACGGTATCAGCGATGACTAAGCCAACACAGAATCATGTGTCGAGAGCTCTTCAAAGGGTCAACTACCTGTCAACGGATTTTTGTTGTTATTTTATCGCTAAGTTTACGATGAAATTTAAAAGTCCGCGGTCAAATCTAATGAATATTCATTTGATATCAGTTTTTCCCTTCAAAAATATCCTTCCCCCCCCCCCTCCCCCCTCCCTCCCTCCCGATGCAATCTTATCAAAAATCCCCGTTGACTTAACATTATCACTATAGTTTAAATTGGATCTTATGAATACGAAGCTCCAAATTTTGGCGTATTTATATCACACCAAAAGTCCAGGATTCTCCCCTACTGTTAAATGCTTTATGTGCCTTTGCTTCTTTGAGCATCGCTCCATTCTGCGTTGGCTGCTTTATACTTTAAATCGGGATAATAGGTTTGCCTTTGATTTGACTTTTGAAATTGGGTAACCAAGATTGCATCCCCAAAGTAGCCTGAGGTGAGCATTGGGCAAGAGAGGAAGACCAAAAACACATGGTGAAGAATTGTTGTTGTGGAATTGAAGGAGATGGGCCTTTTTGGGGGGAGGGGAAGAACCGCATGCTGCTGCCCATGACCGGAGCAGATGGCGATGTATTGTTGCGGCCTTTTGTTCCACAGGGCTTAAAGAGAATAAGTAAGTTATAGATTTGACTTAAAAGACATTTTGAAGAAGAAAAAAGTTAGCAAAGCTAAGCCCCAACGTTTTAGAGCATTGGCCTTGTTTCTAGGCCTTGTTTCACAAAAAGAACGAAGTTAAATTAAATAATTTTGAATTTTTCTATCATTCTTTAATTTAAAAACAAAACGCCCTCCCTCAAAACTATGGTTTTGTATTAGGCCTATCCTAGTGTGTACTAATAGGGCTAGTAACTAAGTCTTTTCACGTCTCAGAATTTTCACGTCATTAAAATTTTGATTAATTCGAATTTTCGGTTGTGGACGCAAGATCCGGTCTGTTTGCTCGTTACTGTCTCAATAATAGTCACCAAATGAAAATTTCTGAGAAAAAAAAGAAGAAGACAAAAAAAATACTATTGGGTAAAATTAGGGATGTATGACGATTTTGCCTCTTTAAATATAACTTTAACTTCTCCCTGACCAGTACTACGAAATGGGGTTTTAGCTATGACGTAAGCAATTATGAGTTTGAATACCTCCAGTGCAAAACCATGGTGAGTAAAATCCTTCCTGCGCCCATAGCGTGTTTTATGTGCGAATCTCGAATTGATGGTACTTACTTTTAAATATGATTACCTCGAGAGTAAAAATGCACGAGCGCCAACTATTTAATTGAAAAACGTTTACTTTGAAAAACCACGAGTATTCACTCCGCGCCGCACCTGGGCGTAAGGTGTGGTGTGTATCCAATATTATAGTTTTAATCCAAAAGGAGAGACAAAGTCTGACATAATCCATATTTTATATGATAGAATTAAAAATAACAAATCTTCTGACCAAGTTCCCGAAGCATCTAACACATTTATTGTAATTATTAAAAACTTTAATGCTACTGCTTTATAGTACCATGGAGGCCGCCATTTCATAATTCAAAACATGCACATTATGTCATCACTTTTTTTTTTTTTTTAAGTGTCAAGGACATTTTTGTGCTCACATGAAATTATCAAAATATTCTGTTAAAAACTTTTTGTCACATTTTGGAACTTTTACATTAATAAAGAAATACATTCAATTCCTTTTGTCCCTATAGAGGGATTTTATCACGTGATTCTAATTCAAATGGACTCCATTTTGCAGGACAGCGGCTTCGTTGCGTTTCACGCGTCCTCACACAGCTCAGTCACATCACACGTACACCAAATATAGTACATGCTTACCTAACAGTACCAGTTCAGCGAATTTGACTGATTGCATCTTTTGCTCGTTTCCGATTGTTCTTTATATTTTGTTTAAGTAAGGTCTATTCTTACCGGGAATACGAAGAGTAACTTCAACGTTAACGCCTTTTGATTGCTCGCTACTCAGACAAAGCCTACATACCCGATATAAAGTGTTCGCTGCAAATCCTAGTGTGTAAGGCAGTAAGGTAGTACCGTAGATTGAAAGCTGTTGCGTGGTACAACATAAACCCACTTCGAACGTCGATCAGGATCAGATGGAAATCGACAAATGTCTTTTTATTCCCCCGCACAAATATATTAGTGCAACCCGCTGACGAAGTAGTTTTGACGGACAAAGTTACGTGACCTCGTGACGTCAGCCGAAACACTTATTGGGGAAATTATGTCATCATGCACAATATCATAATTGAACAAAATGGCAGCCTCTATGCGCGACTTCAAACATGAATAGCTTGAGATAGGAATAAGATTTTGACTTGCTGTGTTTGATGGTTGGTTAAGAATGTTATTCTCTATTATATGAAATTATG
The DNA here is from genome assembly GCA_020152595.1 of Chiridota heheva. NCBI lineage: Eukaryota > Metazoa > Echinodermata > Holothuroidea > Apodida > Chiridotidae > Chiridota > Chiridota heheva. The sequence goes on from JAIGNY010000483.1 coordinate 231,138, forward strand.
ATTGTATCAGACTTTATGTCTCCTTTAAAGACTTTTTGTGAAATATTGAAGAGCAGTGATGCAAAATTGCAGAGGCTTGCTTTGAAACTGAAAGATTTGTGATTCAAAATACAAGATTTTCGGTCAAAAGCTGACTAGTAATAATTCAGTCAAATATAGACAGGAAGCCCACCATAAAAGGTTTTTTTTTTTAATATTTTTTATACCGGAATCAGCCTTTTCATTACTTTTTTAACCTCTATTTTTTTTTTCTTTGGAGGTTGACAATTCCTACCCTTGCTTACACGTGCCAATGGTCCATTGCTGACGTTTGTGTAACCCTCCCTTCATTATCTTAGTCCTTTGAAAAGGGGAAATGAATCATGAGGCTGCAGAGGCCTTTGATGTCATGATTGCATCAGTTGATGTAATTGTATTCCACTGGTAATTAACACGGATTCGCTATGACTCCAAACGGCGAAATGAATCCGGTTGCACGGAGAATAATTCACAATTGTCTCTCGCTCTCCATAGTAGCGGCGTCGCGGGAGGATTTGAGGAGGGATTGCTGCCTCACTTTTCCAGTCCCCTCCCAGGTTTTGCAATTCGTCCAAATCTGAGGAAATGTCGAAAGGTACAGGTAGGTCCCTAATATCCCTCACAGTTCGTGGTGTCTAGCGCCACCACTGGCTGTCCATTGGCTGTCTGTATTGTTTCACCAGGGTTTCTCCAGCTAATACACTGGTTTTAGATTTTAAGAATGCTGACTTTGCTGCACTTTCATTTGTCATTTGATTGGACTTCTTTGCTCTGTGACTTAGAGCCTTTTGAAGCATGGGATGTTTTCCGAAATAAAGTTTAGGACGTTGTAAATAGGTTTGTCCCATTAAACAGTAGGGGAGAATCCTGGACTTTCAGTGTAATAATAAATACACCAAAATTGAAGCTTTGTATTCATTAAGATCCATGGAGGCCGCCATTTTAAGTATAGTGATAACATTAAGTCGAAGGGAATTTTTAATGAGAACGCGGGGGATATTTATTGAAAGGAAAAATTGATATCAAATGGATAATGACCACGGACTTTTCAATATCATTGGTGGACTTTGCGATAAAATAACAATAGACTTCCGTTGACAGGTCGTTGGCCTTTTGAACAGCCCTCTCGACACATGATTCTGTGTTGGCTTCGTCGGCGTTGATATCGTGTACATGCATCATACGTTAGATTACACAAATACTACCGTTTTCTTAGTAAAAATCCCATTGATATAACGTTATCACAAGTTAAAATGGCGGCCTCCGTGGATCTTAATGAATACGAAGCTTCAAGTTTTGGTGTATTTTCTTATTACACCAAAAGTCCAGGACTCTTCCTGACTGTTAAAGAAAGTCTGTATGCGTAATGGCGGCCAGTGTGGATGCCTCAGGAGGTTTTGCGGGCTGTTCGGAAAAATAAGAAGTTGTGGCCTTGTTATAAAACTGAGGGTGTCCTGCGGTGCTTTCTAGGTATAAGGATCATGAAAAGTTCACAAAGGGTTTGGTAAGAGATACTAAAGTGCTTTTTCTTTAAACGTTTGTCCAAAGAGGTTAAGATTAATCCTAAGTCGTGTCATTCTTATGTTCGCTCAAAGCAAAAAAACAAGGAGGTTGTTGGTCCCCTTCAGGGTAATGATAGTGTTACTATCAATAGTGGTAGGGACATGGCTAAGGTTTTGAATGACTGCTTTGTGTCTGTTTTTACTAAGGAGTCAGTGCTGATGATGTTGTGAATTATCTTAGTGTGTACCCTCTCGCATCCATTAAGAATTTTAATTTTTCAGTTGATGTTGTGTCTAAGAAGTTGAAGGGTTGAATTCAAATAAAGCATCTGGTCCAGATGGTATACATCCTGCTGTCTTACGTGAGTGTTCTGATGTTCTTTCTGTTCCCCCTGAGTATATCTTTTCAAAGTGTTTTGATGTTGGTGTTATTCCTAGTGATTGCAGTCAATTGCTAAGGATATTGTTCTAGATCATTTACTGGTCAATGATGTGTTGAATTTAACCCAGCATGGGTTCTAACCTAATAGGTCTTGTGTTTCTAATCTATTGGAGTTTCCTGTTGCTGTTACTAAACTATAGTTGATTCTGATCATAATGTGGATGTTATCTATTTAGATTTTGATAAGGTTCCGTTAGGCAGGCTCATGAAGAAAACAAGAGCGCTTGGTGTGGAGTGAAAGTGTGCCAGTTATAAAAAAAAATTGGTTAGTTGACAGGTCACTAAGATTTGTTGTTAGTGGTGAAATATCTCAGGGTTCTGTATTAGGTCCGTTTCTTTTGTAAATCTTCATTAATGATATTGCTGAAATTTGCTGATTACACTAACTGACTAAGCTGTACAGGATTGTTGATGATGCTAGGGATTCTTCACTTTTGCAAACTGATCTGGATAAGTTAGTTTCTTGCTCCCAAACGTGGCAGATTTCATTCAATGTTGATCAATGCAAAGTTATTCATTTTGGTCAGAGCAATTTGGCTTTTGATTACTGCATGAATGGTTCAAATCTTGGTTGTGTTCATCAAGAAAGAGATTCATAGGTGTTGCCATTACTAGCAATCTGAAGCCTTCTAAACACGGTGTTTTAGCAGCTGCAAGGACAAATAGAATGCTTGGTTTGAATAGGAAGAAATGTTTGTTTTCTTGGTAAAAAAGGTTGTTCTTAATTTGTATAAGCAGTTAGTCAGGCCCCGCCTTGAGTATGCTATTCAGGCTTGGAGTCCCTTTTATGAGAACGATAAGTCCATTTGGGAGCGGGTTCAGCGAAGAGCCACTAGACTTATTCCCAAAGTAAGGATCTCTCTTATGATTCTAGGTTGCGAATTCTTGGTTTAACCAGAGAAGAGTACGTGGCGATATGATACAGGTTTTTAAGTTCCTATCTGGTAGTGATGCTTTGACTTCCTGTTAATTCTTGCATCTTTCAGCTAATCCTCATGTGACACGTGGTAACAGTTTGAAGTTGACCAAAGAGTTCTCACGGATAGATATTAGGCGTTTTAGCTTTTTGCAAAGAGTTATTAATGAGTGGAATGGTTTGCCTGGGTGAGTGGTTAGCTCCAATTCTGTTCACAATTTTAAAGTCAACATCGATAAGTTCTTCACTACTCTGGGCATCTTTGATTTTTTTTTTTTTTTTGTGGTGGTGGTGTTAGTTTGGGATTTTTAGGGGGTAACTAACCCTTCTTAGCCCGTCATCTTGTTATGTTATATATCTCTTATATTTGAACGCCGGAACTAACAAAAAGTCTAAAACAAAGAGTCTTTGTTTCGTATTTTTGATTGTTCAGACAGTTGTAGGTCATATATTTTTGACTAGGACATTTTTGGCTTACATGTTACATTTATCACGTGGGGGTGTGGGAAAGATATGACTGTTTTTAGATCGGCAGGTGGTATAGCCAGCTTTTCGGAATGGATTCCCTCAATGTGGGAACATATGACAATACCTACAACATTTTTCGAATACTTAGTAAAATTAATTGTCTATTAAACTTGTTGTAGACTAAATTTAGCTGGAGAGCTAAACAGGGTGATGGCCTGACAATCTTTTAAACTACTTCAGTAAATTTATACCATGTGTTTTTTTTTTTTTTTCCGGAGGTCTCGGTCCAGAAAAAGATTCATGATGACAAAGCGGACCGAAGTATCATCGTTTTCTTGGACGAATTTGTACTTTTACAGAGTGCAGTTTCAGAAAGGTAATCAATAACAAATTTTGAAAACAAAGCAAAATGTTTCGGAGATATGCACTCTGTCTAAATCATTTTGCACTAAAAGAGATCCGCTATGACCCGAAAATGGCGGAACAAAATATGGTCAAACAAGGAATGATGCCATATTGCCCCTACTCTTATCACACGGTGTTGAATTAAACATAACCTGAAGTGCTCAAGGATTAATTTTGTTATTCATGCAAAAATACCCCCTCCCCCTCCCTTCCGCTTCATTGAGCATACCAGACTTTTTTTTATGTTGCAAAACTATAATACATTTCGCATCATTCTCTGTGGCAATGGTGAGGGCCCAGCATTAGGAAAGAAAGATGAAATAAATTGAAATTGTCTATAGAGTAAGGATACACTGTAACTGACTATGAAACTATTTTCAATGGAAGGAAGTGGGGGAAGGATGGAGGGGGGGGGGGGGGCTGATCACTTTTGAACCAAATTTCTCACTTTTTAGAATGGGGTGGCGGAAAAAACCATCAAAACCGAATCTAAGCAACCACCCCCCTCAAAAGAGAAAAAATAAGATATTTTGCGGGAAAACTTTTGATATTTTCAGGAACTTGAAACCTTTGGATATTTCAGGGAAAACCGCGGATATGATACTTTCAGTGAATATTGGATATTTTGAGAGAACTTTCTGATATTTTGAGAGAAAATTTGATATTTGAGTAAAGCTTCTGAAATTTTGAGTACAAATTAGGGTATTTTGAGAGAAAATTCGAATATTTTGACCGTTCAGGAAACATTAAGATATTTTGGGGAAAACGTCGATAGTTTTTTTGATAGCTCTAAATAGTTGAAACATGTTAACAGGTCTTTAGTTCAAAAATTTAGTCTTCACAAATGTTGTGATCCTTTTCCCCAATATTGATGGTATGCAACTGAACTCTACATCGTTTTCATCAGGCAGTCAGGATTACAAAGCATTATCAATCATTATGATTTTTCTGTTTGCAAATTTTCCGATTTTCTTGAAATTTCCGGCCGAGGGGGTTGCCCCTCTGCCCCCTTTAGCTACGACGCTGCTTGACTACTCGAAATTCTATGGTACCTATTGCCTGCCAGCTCGACGTGCTTCCACATGTTAAGTTTTATGGTTCCGGTGAGTTATTCTCACGAATTTCTGAAATGGCCAATATATCAAAGAGTAAAACTTGTCAATAATGATAATCACGGAATCAAAAACGCAAAGTTAAAATCTGAATTTTTCAATTCTCCCGTTTATGATTAATTAATGTAATTAATTTCACTGCTTTTGTACGTTTATCTATCTATCAAAAACTAAAAAAAATGCCCAAAAATTTGCGTGTATGCTGCCCGACGGCTGCAGCCCCTCGACCCCTGTCCCGTACGCCTATGTGCACTAGAAGCACAGTATCATTGAACACTTTGTTGGTGAATATTCTCCCTATAGGCTGCTATAGGCCTAACGTGCATTCTATTCCACTGACAACGAGTGTATCGCATTCTGGACTACTTTTTTGTTAAATTTTCAACAATTAAAAAAAAAAAATGTAAGGTTTTGTAAATTTCACGGCAAAGCCAAAGTATTTCAAAAAGGAACCCGTTGGGCAAAGAACCCCATTCTTATAAGTAAAGTATTCTCATTAATTTATTTGTCTGTTTTAAAATGATATAACACAATTTAAACGTCAAAAAAGCAATCTAAATGTTCTACTATTTGGAACAAATATTAAAGCAATGGCGAATAACCATACATAGCGATATAATAATAATACATTTATTTTTATTACATATTATAGCATAGTGTTCAAATTATGAAAATATTGATAAGAAGCGTGTGTAAGAATTGACAAATTAGTTACGAATATTCCGATACAGGTAGGATATTATACAACACACAGATACATGTGGTGTGTTCAGCAAATGATTCTGATACAGCTAGGATATTATACAACACACAGATACATGTGGTGTGTTCAGCAAATGATTATCAAAAAATAAATTTCAAAGTTCAGAGTACAACAACGAATAATCGGAATTTGTAGAAGTGAAAATCATGTTATATATGATACAGTGCAACATGCCAAGAGTCTCTTGGATTGTAAATGTATCAGGTAGGGTAGAACGGGCAGAAGCGACTCCATTTTCACTGTTTAAAAAAAGTAAATAACGTCCATAGAGTCAATTATGCAAAGACTATGTCCTTATCATGGATCATATGCCATAACAGTGGCTGTTTTTGTTAAGTATGATAGAAAGAGCCAAAAAAATGTCCCATTTGTCCCCGAGTATATGAGGGGAAATGGGACGGGTGTTGGGAGGAGTGGGACAATGAGACATTAAAACATACAAATACTCAACCCTCAACAATTGCGTTTTTTTTTTTGTGGTCGCCGACTCCGAATAAACCTGGCGGCCCAACATGACCAAGCTTCCTCATTGTCAACATTTTGATCGCCAAAATAGTCAGTTACTCGCCAGTACAAAAACAAATGTTTTAGATTATAAATTTGATTAAAAAGATCCTTCTTCCCCGACGGTTTTCCTGCATGAATAATTTAACTTCATACTTCAATAACAACTCTTTTTTTTTCAGTCACCTCTCTGCATGTATTACGTGCGCTAACTGGCGACCACTTGACTACGTATGTCCGTAACGGGACCACGTATGTCCGTATGATATTGTTGCTCAGCGATATGTTGTTGTACTTAAATTGTATCGGCACTACAGGGCTTGTCAGCTTGTGGGGACAAGGTAACGGTGTAAAAAAAAATCGGGATTAGGACAGGACTGCCAGTAATTTTGAAATAAATAGGGACAACGAATGTGTTTCTGATACATTTAGCAACATTAGTACGTTATACACAGATTGCAGCAATGATTCTAAACAATGTGAACAGATGAGTATGATCAAATATTATAAAATTGCTGTTAAAATTTAGTATAAAATTGCTATTATATTTCCTAAGGCTTTAGCAATATTTACTGATAATCATTGTATTAATGGTATACAGACAGGTCACAACGATAAGAGCCTAAATGGCTTAAAATATCTTGACAACCAGCAACAAATCGTAACAATTGTCCATCTTAAAACTTAGATACCTGATTGAAATAAATTGAGCAATATTCCGTGACCTCAAAATGCATGGGACAAGAAGAAAATTGCTTGTTTTCCGGTGCTTTCCCCCAAATATGTTGAATAGGAGAACTTACAGTGAACAGGAAATTTCACATCATTATTATTATAACCTTGAATCAGATTTATTAGTAGAAGGCAATTTGCGAATCTGTGATTTTAAAATTAGGGAAAGCTATATAAAGAATCTTAGCCGTATCCCTGGTCATACATCAACGCTTTTGTTCATGTTGAAACTTGTTCAATCATTGATTTGTCATAACTTAAAAACTGGGACCCTTTGAATACTCAATGCTTTTTCATCATTGCGTTAAAATCTTTACCTGCGTATACCTTTAATGATCAACTCTGTAAATTTCTACAAAGGTTTGAATGCACTTTCGTCAGGAAAACATTTCTAATTTCGTGTGAGAGAAAAAACTAAGAATACAGATAATAAGCAATGATTATAAGCAATAATACTAATGGATAGTTTGCGCATAGCCTTTATTAACTAGGCAAGTTGAAACTTCCAATGTCTTAATGTCGGGGCTCAGTTACTCTTTCAATGCTTTTGCTGGGTTATTATTGATAAATGGAATGAACTTGCGTAGTAAAGAAGAACGCTCTTTTCCAAGATCGTTTTCGATCTTCTTCAGCTGTCTAGCTTCCCATTCATCCACATAGTTCTTGTCAGAGTCTCCCTGTGCTTCAATTGCAGCCATGTCTGATCGAACGGAGGGCAAGACACCGGCAAACGCCCGACAATCTGCATTGAGCTTCTTCGCGTTATTCTTCATCATCGAATAGTACCTTTTCTGCATGTTTTCTTTTGCTTTTCCACCCATCTTACCCATCTTGTCAAGTTCAAAGCGTGTTACCTCGAAAAATTCAGCGCAAATACTTAAGCCCTGGATGAAATTATGAAGGGCGGGAATAAGGACTTCCTTGACCATTTCGGTAGCTCGGCACATTATTGCAGTATGTGTCTCTTTTGCATTTGCCTGAACTATTTTGGACTTAGCTTCAGCATCTTTATCACTACCAATTGCATTCCCTATTACATTTCCAATACCAAACGTAAACAGTCCAACTATAGCTCCAATAGCCTTCGCATTATCTGCTTCGGCTTGTAAGGCCTCTGCATTCCTCCGAAATTGATTAACTTCTTCTTTGTATCGCTGCTGTAGCTCTGTCATAGCTACAAATGTGGTTTCAGCCTTTGCGCATGTTTGTTTCATACTCGTCATGATTGTTTCGTGCATGCCGACTAAGACTTTACACAAATCTTCATATTGGATGACATCAGCAACAATATCTTTCAAACATTCTTTCCAATCATCGTATTCCAGTACCTCGTAGTTGTCGAAGTATTCGCTCAGGTTAGTCACACACTGCGTTGCAATGGGGAGGACTGTGTTGCAATAGATCAAACCGTTTCTTCTTGTTTCATCTCGAAGTTGGTTAAACTGGACAACTGCGTCATCGTTAGAAGCCGAACTGACCTTTAGTTGGTTATCTAAGTACAAAAGACAGTACGAAAACAGCGACATATTTTTAGGCAGCATTCTCAGTTTCTGGTCGAAGCTCAAAAGTTGTTCTTCACTCATTTCCTTCGCGTGTTCCAAAGCCATTTCTGCTAATTTCTTATTCTTGATAATATGTAATGTAGGTGGCAATCTTAAACTCGTTTCACTGTGTGCGGAATTTGATCTGGAAAAAAAAACAAGAAAAGGCGCTCACAGTAATATATAATAGTCTACAGGCCAGATATTTTGCTTGCTACCACAAATTTAGTGTGAAGTTTTAGCTTTCCCATTTAAAAACCAAAATTGCGTCAAAAATGGCGCCAAAATGGTAAAATTTCAAAAACATTCCTAAGGACTGAATGATAACAAAATACGCATTAGAATCACCAATCAAACCGCATCAAATATTTAAATCAAATATTTAAATGGAAGTTTTTTAAAGCATTTCCAACAACTTTGCTTAAATAAAATAGCTTCCAAAATGCAGCAAAAATGGTAAAATTCTAACAAATTCCTATAACATCAAAATACTCAGTAAAATCTTTCATGACTTGTCCTTCTCCTTAAAAATTTGTTCCAGCAAATCATAACCACAAAGTTACTGTAGCAAATAGTGAGACGACTTTATCTTAATTAAAATAACCACACAATAAGGACTTCATCCATTGCTAGTATGATATTCAGCACTAACTTCCACAACAACTAAGGTTTTCAGAATAAAGAAAGTAAAGGGGAAAAATCTGACCCGACCTGGTTATTTATCATGTCGAATCTGACTGTTTGAAACTTTAAGGAGCAGAACAACTAATGTTGGTCAAATCACATTTTGTTTAATCTAACATTTATGGGAAGATATTGAAAAAAAATCGTAAAACAATGTTCAGTTTCTATCAAAGATGTTTGCCAGCATCACCTCCATCGTTACTAAAACTAAGTATTGAAATCCGGTAGCATGCCTATTAACAGTTCGGTAGCTTCTCCACTTATGGAGAAAATTAGTTTCGTCCGGAGAGGGGAAAATCTCAGACACAATTTTGAAGATTACACATGATGCCTTTAACAAAACAGCGTAACACTATGGCACAGAACTTGTATGGGTTTTAGAAATTTTATAACCAAGTAGGTCAATTTCATTTTTAAAATCTATACTTATTAATCTACAAATTAGAGTCCAGATCCCAAATGGACATCCACCACGCCGTTTCAGAGATATTTAATGACAAACTTACAAATTCTGGCCTGTTTTCGCTGGAAATTATCGAAGTAACGCAGACACCACCCGGTACCAAACAAGAACTTGAAGAGAATGTCCATTGCACAAACAGGTATGCACACAAGGCAGCCTGGTATCTTCGCACGTACAATGACCGCATATTAGCTATTTAAAACCGTAGATCAAAGCACTTGTAAATGGAAATCCAGAAGTTACATAATTTACCATAGGTTTTTTCCTCTTCGGGGAAAAATATTTTTATCCTGGAGAGGGGAATCTACCGAACTGAAATGTTACTTAAAAATGGAAACATTTACATGGAAGCCGCCATTTTGTGATATTTCCCATGATCCTTTGCTAACCTTACGTTAAAGCCTTATGCGATGTTACATATTTCAAATTTGAACTTGATCTGGGAAAATATCTTTGTTAGGGAAAACTTAAAACTCATGAAAATACCTCCATTGCTGTCATGGCTACAACTTTCCACTCCTTGCATTTAATATGTTTATACCACGCCGTTTTCGAAATATTAGAAAAAACAGACAACGCAGCTAGTCTTTTAGGCGCAAAACGGCCATTTTGAAAATTAAAATACTTTTCAACACAATGATTTTTAATATTTCAAGTACATCATTAAAAACTATGACATTTTATTGCAACATCTAAACAATAGGGCTGAATTAATTCAATATTCTCGTGTGTTATATATGTTCCTATTAATAGGCATGCTTCTGGACTGAACAATATGGCTGCATGACTTCAATATTCTCGTGTCTTATATATGTTTATGTTCCTATTAATAGGCATGCTACCGGACTGTAAAAGTATATGCACCTTTTTGGGGTAAATTCCTCCTACATAGAGTAGTTTCAAACAATTGCGTCAATTAATTTTGTCCTACCTGCCTACAGTCTTAAGCATTTATTTGAGTAAAAATACATCAAATAAAAATCCTAAATGTTCTTAATAGTATCGTTAGACTGCTGATTTTAATTACCAATCAGTATAAAATAGTCGTATGATACTCCAAGTAACAAACTTCAAAGAATAATCAATATGCAGAAAATTACACTAATCAAACTATATGAAAGAAACTGTCAATTTGTTAGTCAAGGTGTTAAAGGAATATTCATAAGTTTTTTTGTAACCTTTATAAAAAAAAAGATAAACATTTTAGAAACAATTTAGTACAAAAATCAATTTGATATGTATTTTATTTCCACCAGGAGATATTCAAATTTTAAGGTTCACAAAAAATGTCAATAAACGAATAGGAAAAGGCTCAGTATGACATCACAGCAACACATTCTCCCACAAAGTTTATGTATTTTATTGAAATCTATCACCTTTTTTCATTTGTAAAACCTGCTAGAAAAATAAATTGATGAAAGTTCTGTATTTATCATACATTGCCAAATATACCCTACTTCAATAAGTTTTGGAAATTGTTTCTAATCATACAGAAACAACCAATTAACGTTCAAAGAAATACATAAACATTTCCAATGGAATTGTCTCTATGACATCATCAAACACGAATTCATCATAATGTACAAAACACTTTAAAAAGCAATTGCGAAATCTTTAAAAATCCGTTTCTCCTGAACGGAATATGATATCAACTTGATTTTTGTACCAAATTGGCTCTAAAAGCTGCTCTTTCAAATAAAAGTTAAACAAAAACAATGGGAATATTTCTTTAACTGAAATGGAAAATCAAAATGGGTGCCATGGTGAAAGCGAAGATGAGTGCCGAGTGGATTAAAATGGCGAAAGGCAACAGAAGGAATATCAAAAACAGAAGAATTGTTGGACATATGAAGCCATATAACTCTAAATATTTGGGACGTCTGAAATATTTCTCAGAAAGCATGGAATGGCAACTGAAATGGTAAAGAACCTTGTGGCAAAAGATGAAAGGCACCCAGCATATGGCAGTAAAATGTTGGCCAAACTCCAACAAATTTCAGTCCTACTAAAACACGCCCGGAAGACGAAAAACACGCCCGGGATTACAATAAACACGCCCGGGCTAAATTAGTACTTCTAAAGTTTAAATCTCAGTTACTTACACATGGAACACATTTCAGAACTCTAAATTTAACCTTATACTAAGACTGTAAGATATGTTGTCCATTTTATGCGATCTGGCAGTCAGATCATCAACTGCAATGCGAGCTGCAAATCGCCAAGCTTATCTTAAAGTTCAACCGAAAGTGTTGAATTAAGGAGTGGCACACCAGTAATATGTGAAGCGATGTTAAGGTATAGGTTGGGGTTTCCCCTTTTTCAATTCAATTGAATAGTTATATTTTAGATTAGGCAATTGTACATCTTTGTTGTCTAGTCAGTATTATTAAATTTGCAAGTTTAACTAGGGTTCTGGACAGGGGCGTAGGCCCTCAATAAATTTCTAGGGGCCCGATATCGGCCTTCCAATAATGAAGGTCTAATGAATAATGAATTTGACGATTCAGATTTTATAGCTTATTCTTATCTGGAAAAAATCTTTAATTTTTGTAAAATTTTTAGTAAATTTGCAACAATTGTTGTGCAATTTTCTGCATTCTGTCATTTGGCGGGAATTTTGTTTTCAAATTTCGGCCAATTTCCTTTGGGTTCGGAATTTTTTTTTTTTTTTTTTTTTTTTTGTAAGCCTGGGCGTGTTTTTTGTAACCCCGGGCGTGTTTTCGTCTTCCAGGCGTGCTCGGGCGTGTTTTAGTAGGACCCACAAATCTGCGGCAAAAATGTTAACATCCAAGATCAAATATAGCAACCAGACCAGTAAAAGTTGTTGCCAACATGATTTGTTATCTAAATTTTAGCCAAAGTGGAAGTAGATGCAACCATGGCGATGGGTGCCAGTGAGTGGGCCAATCCCGCCCATGTCCTTTCTAGTTGCAAAAAGAATAACAAACGCTAAAATTCTATGGCATGAAAAACGTTTGGTTCGTACCGCTGATCGGGGGACTCAAAAAGTCCCCCGATCGGGGGACTCAAGCATGCGCACTGAGCTTACAGTGATATATGGAAGCCGCCTTTTTTATTGTGATGTTTCAGCCATAGACGCTTATCAGTTGTTTCATTCAAGGTTTTGTAACAAAGTTTGCTTTGTTCATGTTCAATTTCACAACTTAAAACAAGTTCGTTACTATCACGCACTTAATGCTAAATAATTTTTACAAATCCCCAAGTTATTTCTCATAACTTGAGAAAACCTTGTTAAAGAGCGACTGCCTAACGGTAACACATGATAATAATTCCTCACTTTTCTTAAAATTTCTCGAAAACCGCACGGTGAATTTTTAAAAGCGCACGGTGAAAAAAAAATTCATGTGCCATTATTTCAAATCGTGAAAAAATATGAACCCTTCGCAGTGGTTGAGTCCCCTGCGCTCGAAATGTATTTGATTCCTACGTTATTCCTATACAAACTTTGAATTGAACTTTGAATTTGAACTTTGAAGCAACGGCTAGAGCTATCGGCTAGAGCCCACGGCTAGAGTCAACGAGTTTTGCGAATATCACAGATATACTATCCATAGCAGATCGATAAACGTCATGCATTCATAGCCCACTGACAACGTGAGGGCAAAGATCACTTGAATATGTATATCAACCAAAAAATTACCATACCGTTGCGTGCTAGATAAGCATTTTTTTTTTTTTGTGGACCCCTAGAAAAACGCCCTAAATTTTTGGTCTAGTGTTTCTATAATCTACAAGTCCTTTATTTTACCTATCCAAAATAACACAAATCTCCACAAGCGGTTAAAATACGAAAAGACAAAAAACATTTGCAATCAACAAAGGAACTTACCATGTAAGTAGCGCAATTCTCCTCGGCAATTTACAACTGACACTCACTACTGTCACCAGCTTAACATCACTCTATTCTTTCGAATTGAAACACGTCCTTCTTGCAGCAACTCTTTAAATACTACCAATCCAGAGTAATTTCATATCTTCAGAGTATGACCATCATCGAATCAATAAAGATTAACCTTTGCTACTTATAAAAAAAAGTAGTGACGATTGTGAAATGCATCATCAGGAAATCCCCTTACCATGAACAATTCCATTGTTTCCTCCTTACTTTAAACCCACCAATCAACCGACCCGAAGGCTTTTGCGACGGCAATCCGCACACCCAAATTCAGGGAGTTCACTTAGGGTTAACCACGCGAAGTTGTTCTTTTAGATAAATATAGAGCAAGAGAAAGGCTTCGTGTATATTTGTCATTTCAAGTGTGCAATGTAAAACCGGGCAGCCAATATCAGGGTGTATTCCTAGGAATGAATATTAGTTCGTTAAATAGCTCCATACAAATTCTATGTGAATACAATTTCATCACAATCGTGGGGCCGGCTATGAGCAGTAATCAAGCGGTATTATTCTATAAATATTTCATTTTATTGAAGTATATTACTTGTTGGGGAAAATAAGTGAAGATTAAGAAATCAAGCTCCTTATTTTCTCCTAAAATCAAGCTCCTAATTTTCTCCTAAACAGTTTGGGCGTTTTTTTTTGTACTTGTTATTTTCATACAAAATTCAAATTGTATTAAAAGTAAAATAAGAGCGAAAGACGTTATGTACAATTAGGCAGTCCCAAAGCCTAGAACCCGTGACCTTTCCAATTATGAAAGTTAACTAGGTCAGAAGGAAATTGTGATATCACTTTAATCATCTTTGGAAAAATATCCGTTTGAGAACCTGATAAGCATTTCATTTGAAGTAATACAACCCAGGGAGCCTCAGGTTCCTAACGGTTTTGAGTTAATGTAAAGGAATATTCCCATGAATTATCATTTTCTTATATATAATAGAGAATGTTTTTAGAAACAAAGTGGTGAAAAAACTATGTTAATATCTTATTCCGTTTAGAAGTTACGAAATTTTAAAATATTATTGAATTTGGACAAAAGTGACTGCTTGGCAACGTCTATGATGTCATAGAGACAATTTCAACAAAACATCTTTTGTATTTCTTTAAAACTGATTTGGAGTTTTTTCTCATTGAAAATGTGATGTACACCAAAAAAAAATACAAAAACAATTCTTGTAAATTATATATTCCACCTTATCTTTATATATAAACCAAAAATGCTGTTCGATAATGTAAAAAAAAGTATAAGAAATACATAAGAACTATGCAGGAATTGCCTTGATGACATCACCAAGCTGAAGGACAAATACTGTACGAGGTGTTTTTAAGAACATTATTCTACTCTTTTGTTGTTCTACTACCAAACAGCTAAATGGAATAAGATATTAAAGAGGCGATATCGTCATATGTACAATATTTAAATCTCCTTTCAAAATTTTTGATTGGTTGAAATTTTGCTGCGCGATTCGTTGTCTCGTAATGCAAGGTATATAGTTATTTAAACGCTTCAGCGTCACCACACGAGTTAGCTCAGACAGTTGCGGCGACCGCACCTACCTTTTTTCTTCTTCAAATCATGTCGTGAGTTCGAGCCCCGGTAGAATCGTTTATTTTGACTTTTGCTTTCATCTTCTTCTTCTTTTTTCTCAGTAATTTTCATTTGGTGACTATTATTGTGGTATTATAATACTAAAATTTCACTTTCGCTTTCTGACAAAAAAGCATTGAAAAAAGCAAATAAGTTTCTCGTCGCAGTAACGTGATGCGTGATGTGTATGTAATTCTGCACACACAACGTACATGCTAGTGTTTGGCTGTACTGTGTGTGGTACAAACAGACAGAGGATCGGATCTTGCCTCCACAACCGGAAGTGACGTCAAAATATAGTATCCCCATTTTTACCGTATTTTACTGAGACGAGCCTCCCTCTTTAACATAGTTTGCACCTCTTTGTTTGTATAGATTTTCTCTATCATATGAAAAAATCCAAATCGATGAGAATATTCCTTTAAAAGCTTAAATATATACATGATATGAAAAATTTAATTCAGTTTTCCTTCTGTATAGTATACTACATCTTGACAATTTCAATATCTATGATATGTTCCATGTCATAAATCAAGCGTGCATATATACTGAGAACACCATGAACAAACATGATACAAATTATATATGTTTGTGCATGGAGCAAACTTAATATAGATTAAAGTTTCAAAATTTTGGTTTTTGGTTCCGATGCTAATAGCATAAGGAACCAGTGGAGTCATGCTGGCGTGTGTATGTGTGTATGTGTGTATGTATGTATGTATGTATGTGTGTGTATGTATGTATGTATGTATGTATGTCTGTAAGTAAGTATGCGTGCATGCATGTATGTATGTATGTATGTATGTATGTATGTATGTATGTATGTATGTATGTATGTATGTATGTATGTATGTATGTATGTATGTATGTATGTATGTATGTATGTATGTATGTGTGTATGTGTATGTATGTATGTATGTATGTATGTATGTATGTATGTATATGAATGTATGTGTGTTTGTGAGAGCGAGCACGTAAGCACGATATCTCAAGAACGATACACTGGATTCATGTCATATGTGGTACACATATAGCATATGGTCCAAATGTGCCCTAGTGTTTATGTGATGATGTCATGCATATTAATGAGTAGGCAGGGCCTAATGCAAATATCTTGAAATGCTCATATTTTAACAACCACATGTCTGCTGTGTTTCATATGCGGTGTAATTATGTTGTTAGCTCGTGTGTACATGTTCATGGTACGAAAATGTTGAATTTCATTAATATAAATAGTTGGCGGAGCTTAACATGATTTTGTTGAAAAGAGTTTGTAAGCACGGTACTTCAAGAACGGTAAACTCGATTCATGTCATATTTGGTACGAACGTAGCCCATGATCTGTGGGTGTGCCCTTTTGTTTTTATTGATGATGTCATACATATTAAATGAGTAGGCGGTGCTTAATGTAATTATTTTGAAATGCCTATATTTGAACAATCGCATATCTGGTTTGTTTCATATTCGGGATAATTATGTTGTTAGCTAATGTATACAATGTATGTGTTCATTGTATAAAAACGTTGAATTTCATTTATAAGCGTAGTAGGCGGGGCTTAATATGATTTTGCTGAAAAGAGCTTGTAAACACAATATCTTAAAAATAATATTCTGTATTTATGTCATGTGTGGTACACATATAGCATATGGTCTGCAGATGTGCCCTATTGTTTTTTTTGGTGGCTATGTTGTTCATATTAATGACTAGGCGGGGCTTAATGATAAAATCTTTAAATGCTCATATTTTCACAACTGCATGCCCGTTTTGTTTCTTATTTGGTATAATTTGATGTTAGTTACTTTGTACATGTTCATTGTATTAAAACTTTGAATATCATTAATATGCATAGGGGCGGGGCTTGACATGGTTTTGCTGAAAAGATCTTGTAAACATGGTATTTCAAGGAGGACATACTGGATTCACGTCATGTGCGGTACAGAGATAACCCATGATATGTAGATGTGCCCTATTGTTTTTGGTGGTGATGTCATATTAATAAGTAGGCTGGGCTTAATGTAAACCTCTTGAAATGCGTCATATTTGAACAATCACAATGTCTGTTTTGTTTCATATTTAGTAGAATTATGATGTTAGCTAGTTTGTACATGGTCATTTTATACAAAAAGAAAACAACATTTAATTTAATTAATATGCGTAGTGCCGGGTGGGGCTTAATATGGCTTTGCTGAAGAAAAACATTCTAATAAACATGATATCCCAAGAACGATTCATGTCATGTCAAATATGCAATGACATTAACAGTTAATACAGAGTCGATCAGCCTGTCAGCATGAAGAAAAAAGCATCGGAACCACAAAACCTGTTGGTTCTGGTTGGAGACATGTTTCTCTCTCATAGGCGTATATTGTTTCATAATTGTATCCTTTTGCCTTTTGTGATAAACAAAATTTATCATAAAAAAAAATTCTAGGCTTCCCGGGGCGAAACGAAAACATTGTGTGGACCTGTTGGACACTTGAATATTATATTCAAATCGTTTTTGAACTTTTAAAAGTCCGATAGTCCTGTTCCATAAAGATAGATCTGTCAGCCTATCCACACACTTTGAATTATTTAAAATAAGCTACAAACGATAACTACAAGGGTATTTTCCAAAGCCCTAAACTAGTGGACCACCTTGGCAGAGGCGCAGATCTATGTCTGAGTTTGAGGGGGCGAAAACTTGAGCAGTGGCGAAGCTAGAACTTTTTTAAAAGGGCAAAGGAAGTGAACATTCTGTAAATATTTGAGTAGTCCCCCCCCCCCCCCCTTCCAACCTTCGCCCCGTCACCATCCTTCTTCTGGAAAAGATTTCATTGATTTTTTCCATATCATTTTTTTTCGTAGATATGCAATATTTTCTCTCTATATTCATCTAAGTTTCCCGAAAATACACAATAATTGAAACAAATTTCACAAACTGAAGCAAATTACTAAGATGAAGGATGTTTTTAAAAAATTGAAATTTTTAGAAAATTGATAGAAACTTCTTAAAAATTGAAGAAAATTTCCAGAAAATGAAGGAAATTGTTTAAAAATTGAAGCAAATTTCACGAAGAATTAAAGAAAGTTTACCGAAAATAAGGAAGAAAATTGCTCGAAAATTGAGGCAATTTTCACGGAAATAAAGCAAAATTGCGCCAAAATTGAATCAAATTTCACAAAAATGAGGGATATGCTAAAAAATTCCACAAAAATTGAAGCAATATGCATGAAAATGACGGAAATTGCGCGAAAATGGAAGCAAATTTCCCGGAAATGAAAGGAATTGCGCGAAAATTAAAGGACATTTAACGAAAATACCATGTCAAATTCCGCTTATTGAGCTATTGTTCCTAAATCACATACCTTGGGCTGATCCCATGACTTTAACGTCATTTATTTGCACATTTCTTATAAAGTGGAGGTAAACCTTAAACACGTGACATTGATAGACTCAGGATAAGAGTTGGTAGACTTTTTACGCTCATGCTGTATTGTTTACATAATGTCTAACAGATGGTGAGGCATTTGGAGTGATCGCGTGTTTTTTACAGTACACTTTCCACTGTGTGAACTATTTAAAGGCCAGTTGTCGTCTTTATTACGCCGAGGTAAATAGATTTCAATTCGTGTGTTTTGATTGGTCGAAACACAACTGTACACTGTTCACTTACATTGATAGGCCAATCAGTATCGTTTTGGAATAAAATATACGTCGCCACATTTTAATCACGAAATGGCCTTTAACGTTATCCCATACAGTAGTTTTCATAACGATTGTGTTGTTTCCTTCCCTAACATGCCTAACAAGCGACTACTTGTTCACTAAGCTAATTTTGTTATTTCAAATATATTCAAAATAACCATTTTTATTGATAATATAACCAAGAGTGTTCGATAAAAGGCAAATCAATCGATGCATCTTTTTCAATGTTTTGCTCGATTTGCACAATGGTGCCTTGGCATGTGCTTCCAATCCCTTACATGCCTGCCCAGGTTTAGGAAGCAACAAAACAAAACAAAAACCTTTGTCAAAGTCACACGTGTAAGTTATATTTGATACAATGAAGAGAATACCGAGCCATTTCTCAAATGCATTACCGCTCTACTCTTCTGTCTGGGAGTGGAGTTTGGTATTTTGATATAGTCTAACATAACATGCATCCTTTGTTCAACTGGTGCATGTTGCGAAATTTTGCTACGTCATTCATACTTTGATGAAGAAGGTTTCTTTAAAACGTCAAATTACATTTAACCTTGTCATTTATAATTTCATGCACTTCGATTCAAATTCAGGAACAAGAATAGCAAGCCTGGCAATATTAACCACATATGAGTACCCCCTCGCCGTAAGATTATTACAAACAAATGTAATAACCCTCCAATATGGTAATGTATTCAAAGAGTAAGCTCCCCCCCCCTCCCCGTCCCACAAACCACCCACCCAGACCCATACATTACACACCCATATATCGACAGTGTCTTCTATCGCTATACAGCTGTTTATATACCATAAACGTACACAACTAAAACAATTTGAGGTAATATTTCAAACAATTTTGAAAAGAAGATTTCTTTTAAAATGTTTTCACATATGCAGTCCCAGCGGGGAAAAATCTTAAAATATTTGTCATTCTATTTCAAATTTTTTGGAAAAGTTTCTCAGACAACGCAATAAAATTCAAAGGAAATATTTAGTTTGATTGATGCTTGCAAACAAAAGAAAGAAGTAACACCTTTTTCATAAATTATGACAATTTGTCATAGGCCTATTTCATTTTCAAAAACACTTGCACATATCAATGTCATATACTATAAAGTATATGCATTGGTTCACACGTTGTGCATATTATAGCAACAAGCTGTATACCATGTCTACGTTTGTATAATAACCAGGTTAGTTTTGAACTATGTTCACGCAGGCTACACGTGACAATTTATTTTTAGCTACGAAAGTGAAAACCCCGGGTGGAAAACACCTGGTTTCAAATTTCCATTCGCGTAGTTTCCCTAGATTTTCTAATAGCATGGCGGTATTACTTAGGTAGTATTTAAAAGGCTGGTTCTGGCCAACTTCTTATTCCGTTTTTATATATTTTTGTTTTTACTAATTCTGTATTTGGGTTGGGGTTCTGGCACACTTATTATAACGCTTCTATTACTGTTTTTCACCTTCAAACGAGTTGGGGGTTCTGGGCCACTTTTTATATCGTGTTATATTTTCACTAAGCGGACTGGTTCACTTATTACAACGCTTTGATTGCTGTTTTCACACACACACACACACACACACACACACACCACACACACACACGCTTACACATACACCTTAAAACGGGTTGGGGTTCTGGCCCACCCTGATGCAACCCCTATCTGGAAAATTTAGTATATGTATTTATATGTATATATATATATATATATATATATATATATATATATATATATATATATATATATATATATATATATATATATATATATATATATATATATATATATATATATATATATATATATATATATATATATATATATATATATATATATATATATATATATATATATATATATATATATATATATATATATATATATATATATATATATATATATATATATATATATATATATATATATATATATATATATATATATATATATATATATATATATATATATATATATATTTATATATATATATATATATATATATATATATATATATATATATATATATGTATATATATATATATATATATATCTGTATATATATGAATATATATATATATATATATATATATATTTATATATATATATATATATATATATATATATATATATATATATATATATATATATATATATATATATATATATATATAAATATATATGTATATATATATAAATATATATATATATATATATATATATATATATATATATATATATATATATATATATATATATATATGTATGTATATATGTATATATATATATATATATATATATATATATATATATATATGTATATATATATATATATATATATATATATATATATATATATATATATATATATATATATATATATATATACATATATATATATATATATATATATATATATATATATATATATATATATATATTTATATATATATATATATATATATATATATATATATATATATATATATATATATATATATAATATATATATATATATATATATAAATATATATATATATATATATATATATATATATATAATATATATATATATATATATATAAATATATATATATATATATATATATAAATATATATTTTATAATTTATTTCATATATATATATTATGTGTGTATATATCCTCCAGATTTAAAGAACCGATGATAACGAACGATAATGCTATTTTTTTTTTCATTTTAGCTTCTATTGTATCAGTTCCTTCTAATTTGGTTTCCACATCCACTTCTCCAGCACCCATTTTTGTATCCGGTTGGCTGCTGTATTCTACCCTCAAAGCAAGAATTGGAGGTTCTGGGGCTGTAATAGAATTTATATTATGGTTCTTACCAATAGGAAGATCTTTAGCAAACATAATATTATTGTTGTAGCCAATTTGGGTATATATACGCAAAATCATATTGTTAGGAATCATGTGTAAATCTTGACCAAGACTGAAGTCTAAAGGAGCTGAGGCATATAGCGTTGAATGGAAGATGATCTATAGGAGTAGCCACCGCATCCTCAATATTACGAATACATTTTTGCTGGGCGTCCAGATTACTACGGTGCCACCACCAAGACTTTGGCTGCGAGTTTCTACTTGAGCACCTAACACAGCCCACATAAGAACACGAATGCTGTCGTTGATATAGTTGATACCAAGGTCTGTGGAACCATCACTAGTTTGGTTTGATTATTTTTGAGTAACCAGTTTCCATGTTCGATGGTTGACTGATGTAGTAGACGGTCAGCATTACTGTCCGGTCACCAAACGACATGATTTTCTTATCATACCAATTGCTGCTGAGGGTGAGCTAATGATACCTTTCTTCGCCATGTCGTTAGTCGTTAGCCACATACTGGATAGGGTGATAAGTGGTTGAGTACCACTTCCAGGGTGTCCCTAGTCCCTGGTTTGAAACCCCCTGGTGGGGTCCACTGGGTAACTTCCGGCGAAATCCCAAACTATTCACATAGTTGTTTTGACGCCCCGTCACTATACGGGTTATTGTAAGGATCAAAGTTACCCTCATCTGGTAGACGAACTTAAAGTCTTTTCAATATTCTCCGTATGGTGTAGTACACATGAACGCGATAAACCATGCGAACCGTCCGGTGTATGTAGTTAGTCATCTGCTTGGGAGAAACACCACATCCATCCGCGTCAATCCACAGGACAAAGTTTAACTTACTGCGTTTGCCAAAACATTATAGGGTCGGCACACCACCTTTCCACAGTGGCATCATCATGTACGCTGTGTATTTGGTAGTTTTTAAAGATGTGTTTAAACTTTGCCAAGAAGCACTGATCTGATCCGCCTGGGTATGTCTGCTGTTCTGTTAGATTACCCATACCTACAGTTTCAGCATCCTGCCAAACAGGAGCCTCTGGCATATGTCTGGGGATGTGTTTAAACAGTTAAATGCTGTCATGTTTTATATATATCATGACACCTTCAACATGTAAGCGGATCGCGCTTACCCAGTGCTTTGGCAAAAGCCTGCTACGCCTCCTGCGCCAAATTTGTTTCCCATCTTCCATAAGTTTTTTTTTTTTTTTTGTATCCTCACCCAAGTTAATCTTTTTGGCAGCTCGGACCTTCTCTCTTTAGACTTTATAACGTTCAAAATCTGCAACGACCGTCTAAAATTCAGAAGCAGAAACGCTCCCATCTTCGACGGCTTTTCTGACAAGGTCTACGATGCTGTTAAGCTTAGGGAAAGCAATTGTTGCAACCTGACGATGCTTCGCAACTTTTGTTATCCATTCTTGTTCTTAAATAATTACGGAGTACACTACCAACACCACATACAGTAGCAGCACCTTCCATAGCAATCGTTACTAGTGCAGCAAAATCGTAGCCAAAACACCTATTCCAGCTGCACCAAGTCCCATGGTTGTTAGTATAAGCACTGTATCTACTGCTTCAAATCTATGGGAGACCCGTGTGTATTTGCGGCTTAGACCTTCTCGAGTAGAAATCTCAATTTCAAGGTAACTCTTTAGTTGTGTCATATGTTGTATACGGAAATTGCTGGCTCCCTCAGCCCTCTCCTCAGGAGGAGCTGACGGTAATGTTGGATAAATGTTGTCAACAACCTTTACAGCTATTTTAATAGCAACGTCACTTCAATTGATAAATTATTATTATGTATGAGTTGGCCATCACGCACCTCTAAGGTGATGGTGTTCAACACATCTCCAGCACGAGGGTGCATCATGGGGTTTGAATGTGTTACGTGAGTAGTTTCCACTACTGCTTCGTTAAAAGCAATTTTTGCCAGCCTATTTTTATGACGCCCCTTAACAAAGTTTCGAGTGACATCTAATTCAAGAAGGTGAATACGTATATAAAGATCCCTTAAAAGAGGAGGTACGCTATCACTCCTATATACATCTGCACCCATCCAAGATTCATTTCCAAGAGATATAAAAAGTTACTGCTGAATTTGACATCGCAAGTAAAATTAAGATATGACTAATTTGATTTGTAAAGTGCTTTGTTCTAAGAACATACCACTTCTTTATTTTATTTCTATCTCCATATCAACTCTTCTCTTGAGTGTTTTGAAAGTATAGAAGCCTAGTTCAATGGTTACTCTTCTACTTCGCATACACCCTGAAAGTGAACATATCATGTCTGATAATCCACGCTTCAGCAGGTTATGCCAACCATTGGTAAAGAACACATGATACCTATCTCTTTTACTTGAAGAATAGTTTCTAGGTTTCTTGGTTTTCCGGTGACTAGATGTGTGCTGTAATACATCGTATGATGATTATCTTAATAGCAACGTAACTTCAATGGGGAAATTGTGGTTATTGAAAGGTTAACCATTGTTTTGTACCGCTAAGGTGATGGTATTCAGCACATCCTTTGCAAGTCAATGCATTCTTGGATGACTATATCGTATATGAGTCATTCGGCCTATATCAGTCTTACTCACAAGAAATTTACCAAGTCTATTCGTGGGATGTCCATCAATAAGATTGGGCGAAACATCTAACTCCCGGAGGTGAATGCTAAAGGAAAGATCCACCATAAGAGAATGTACACAATCGCTCCTATACACAGCTGAACCCATTGCCCTATTTTCATCAGTAAGTTCAAATCCCAATAGCTCTACGAGATTTTCACTTAGAACAAGCCCAGCCTCATCTGGCACAGTTATATGGATCATTGAGGTGGCCGGCTCAATTCAATACCTCCCACATCATTTTGGATTATCCCTTTACCTAATCTTTTTTTCTTTTTTTATATCTCACCAAATAGAATGAAAAGCAAAGAAAAGGCACCACCAATGATGCCCGGTAGAGTTGCACCAAGCCATTTGCCAATACATTTCATTACCCGACCCAGTGCTTTGACAATATTTCATTTTCTGGCGGCGTCGGCTGTGGTGTTGTTACGGGAACTCCTCCCAGCACAAGTGACAGTATGATAGTGGATATCATAAACCCTAATACGGTCAGAATGGAAGCAATCGTCACACCCTGCTCCCGAAACAACTTAACCAATTTTTCTAGCAGAGAAAGATCGCCATCTACAAGTTCACGCGCAAGGTCACGGATCTGCCATACCTGAGACTTCAGATCACCATGGAGTGTGTATATGCTAGTCTGTAGAGCGTCTTGCCTACCTTCCAGCTCTTCAATCTTACTGTGTATACTTGTCTTTTCGTCTTCATCGTTGGTTGCTTTGAGGCGGTCTCTTGCCTCTTCGAGTTGTCAGTCGGTTTTCAAAAGCTTGCTCTCTTGAGCTGATAATGTACCTCGTATAGTTCTAAGCTGCTAGGTGAGTCCCATGAGCTCCCGTAGGTGTAATCAGGAAGCATCAGTCTGGACAGGTACATCTGTTTTCCCTAATAATCCTTCAATATTATCCAACAGCGCATTTATATCGGGGTCTGTGCTTAAATTCGTATCAAGGTTGTTAGACGCCGTATTCTCTGTTTCGGTAGCAGCATTTTGACTCACACTATCACCAAATACTTCCCTGATTGCCACCACCGTGACCTCTCCTCTTTGTGACTTAATTGATGACACGGAGAACCATCCACCAGACCGAACGTTGTTGAAGCGGATCTCACTTTGCAGTAGCACTAATTTTCATATAATCGTAGAATTGGTCTACGAGCTGAATCTTAAAAACTTTATATTGTTGTTCTGTTATAGACAGATCAACCCCATCAACGCTAGTTTCAGCCGCCGTGAGTACATCGGTAAGAAAATCATCGGTTACGTCATAACCATTCAAGTACGGGTCATCAACCAGGTCATCAGCCATGTCATCCCTTCGACCAAAATCATTCATTGGTATATCCTCCATTGTTATTATATCATAGATTTTAAACTTCAATATAACAAGAAATAAGCAGAGCCCATTCCAATTGTAGCAATTGCAATAAAAGCCAACTCTCAGTTGTGTTGTTGAGGAGATGGTGAATAGAAATCTTCTAGATGAGGCTTGGAATCTTGTCGAATAGAATCTGCACCATAAAGCTGGTTGTAAAATCTCATTGCTTCATCTACATTTTTGAAGGTTTGTACAGCATGTCTTTCTGCCATATGTCTTTGATTCATCCTGTCCAGCTTCTCCTGCCTCTCACGATCCCATTAAATTTAAACTGCCTGCAGTTTTTTCACGGCTTTATCATAACGTGTACGTTCTTCGAGTGCAGCAGGATCCTTGGCAAGCTGACTAAATACAAACTTTGAAGCTGGAAACGCTAGGGCGTTTACTAAAGCCCCACCAACAAGCATGGCAATCGTAGCCATCACTAAACTTTTAGACATATATTTAATTGCGTGGTGTAGTAATGATTTTATCAGGAATGATACCTTCGGAAACTAACCACTCACGAGTCATAGTAGCTCTTAAGACGAATGTAAGGCGTGCTACATCACGAAGTTTCAGCCCTAATGAGGGTGGTGGCTTCAAGCTTTTCATAACAGTACTTCCTAGGACTTCATAGCCGGTGGCTATTAAGGCTATTGTTCGGCCCTGGTACAGGGAATTGGTAACTTGGTTAGGTCGCGTCATTGTCTAGTATATATAACCATCTGCAGTTATGTCCAATTGGTTTTCAGGCATGGAGGGACTGGGTGTGCGGGGCTAGGTGTATGCGAATTTTGAGCTAAAACAACAGCAGCAGCAACTACGACAGCGGTAGCAGCTAGTACACCCCACCAAATATCCCAAAAAGCCCTAGGTGGATCTACAAATGTTGTCTCTGCAGCGCTTATCCGCCCGCTGGGGTTTTTTCATCTTCCGATGTTCCCTTCCAAAGCGCTCGGCCTCCTTCAAGTGCGGGACACCCTTCCTTATCGACGTTTTACCTTGCGTGCCCCCGCAGCACGTTTCCCGGCTTCCACCTTCTTGGGGGTTTTCAACCTCTGTACTGGATTCTCCTCCATTGTATATATCATTTGCTTTTGTATATTCAATATGGCGCCCAGTTGTAAGTACCAGACTTACTGGTGCAACCCAGAACCCCCATTTATTAAATTGTCTGCACCTAACACTTCTCAATGCATTGTTTATTAAGGGATGCTCACCAAGGTCTGCAGCAAGGGCCTGCTTACTATCAGTGTTAAATATACTGGCTGTTGCACGTGCATATCTGTACTGGATTCTCCTCCATTGCATATACTGTATCATTTGTTTTTGTATATTCAATATGGCGCTCAGTTGTAAGTACCGTACATACTGGTGCAACACAGAACCCCCGTTTAATAAATAGTCTGCAACTAACACTTCTCAATGCATTGTTTATAAAGGGATGTTCACCAAGGTCTGCATCAAGGGCCTGTTCATTATCAATGTTAAATATACTGGCTGCTGCACGTGCATATACATCTATTCCCGTTTTCCTTAAGCTGTTAGTCATTTTATTACCAAGACGGGCATTCAATCGTTCCACATCTGCATCCGACATGTCTTCAAGCTTTTGAGATAAAATATGCTTTCCTAAATAGTCCATGGGTAACGACAGCTAGCTGCTTGCGGTGGTCATATTGTGATGGCTGCTCTTCTTGCTATGGCTCACCTTATGAATCTATAAGACTATCAATATTCATTATCACTCTACGAATACGCAATACAATGAGATAAATATACCACAGATGTAGTGCAAGTATGATTATTAATAATGCTGTGTTCAACATGGTGTTATTAAATGTTATCTAGCTGTCGCTGGACATTACTTAACTATTACTAAGCACGAATTAGATATTACTAAGCATTACTTAACTATTACTAAGGATTACTTAACTATTATTAAGCATTAGTTCACTATTACTAAGCATAACTTAACTACTACTAAGCATTACTCAACTATTACTAAGCATTAATTACTTAACTATTACTAAGCATTACTTAACTATTACTAAGCATAACTTAGCTATTACTAAGCATTACTTAACTATTACCAAACATTACTTAACTATTACTAAGCATTACTTAACTATTACTAAGCATTACTTAATTATTACTAAGCATTACTTAATTATTACTAAGCATTACTTAAGTATTACTAAGCATTACTTAATTATTACTAAGCATTACTTAAGTATTACTAAGCATTACTTAATTATTTCTAAGCATTACTTAACTATTACTAAGCATTACTTGACTATTACTAAGCATTACTTAACTATTACTAAGCATTTATTAACTATTACTAAACATTATTGAACTATTACTAAGCATTTCTTAACTATTACTAAGCATTACTGAACTATTACTAAGCATTACTGAAGTATTACTAAGCATTACTTAACTATTACTAAGCATTACTTAACAAATACTAAGCATTACTTGACTATTACTAAGCACGAATTAGATATTACTAAGCATTACTTAACTATTACTAAGGA
Source organism: Chiridota heheva (assembly GCA_020152595.1). NCBI lineage: Eukaryota > Metazoa > Echinodermata > Holothuroidea > Apodida > Chiridotidae > Chiridota > Chiridota heheva. The sequence goes on from JAIGNY010000483.1 coordinate 259,286, forward strand.
TTACTTAACTATTATTAAGCATTACTTCACTATTACTAAGCATAACTTAACTACTACTAAGCATTACTCAACTATTACTAAGCATTATTGAACTATTACTAAGCATTTCTTAACTATTACTAAGCATAACTTAGCTATTACTAAGCATTACTTAACTATTACCAAACATTACTTAACTATTACTAAGCATTACTTAACTATTACTAAGCATTACTTAATTATTACTAAGCATTACTTAATTATTACTAAGCAATACTTAAGTATTACTAAGCATTACTTAATTATTACTAAGCATTACTTAAGTATTACTAAGCATTACTTAATTATTACTAAGCATTACTTAACTATTACTAAGCATTACTTGACTATTACTAAGCATTACTTAACTATTACTAAGCATTTATTAACTATTACTAAACATTATTGAACTATTACTAAGCATTTCTTAACTATTACTAAGCATTACTGAACTATTACTAAGCATTACTGAAGTATTACTAAGCATTACTTAACTATTACTAAGCATTACTTAACAAATACTAAACATTACTTGACTATTACTAAGCATTACTTTACTATTGCTAAGTATTATTTCACTATTGCCTAGTTATTGTTGCGCATTACTTACTCAATTGTGTACTCAAAAGATGGTTCACTTTTTAACACAAGTTTAGCATACTTTGTACTTGATAGCTTATCACGGATTCCTTGCCACTTTTCTTGTGGAATGCCACTGCATTCTTTCATAACTAGATTAAAACAATGAGCTGACTTGCAGTGAAATACTCCACTCAGTCTGTGCACGTACATCAGTAACAACCGAGTTCCATTTTTGAGTTAACACCCATAGCAAGTGCTGCTGATGTCTACCTAAAAAAGCTAAATGTGAAAGCTCTCCTTTTTTCACAAGGTCATTTTCTGCAGAACAGTAATCGACTATGCAGAGAGTAGGTATACCTTGGTAGAGCTTGCTTATGATTTCAAGATATTCTTGCAATTTATTAGTACCAGAGGGATCTAGAATGAAGACATTGCAGTCGTCAGAAACTACTTCAGGTGGACCCAGTTCGTGAGTTCATGGGATATGTAGCTGATACACTGAAGAAGCATGGTGTTGAGGTGAGACATGGAATCCCAGACGTTCATCATGATCAATCTTTTGCAGAGCGGTTTAATCGTACACTAGCAGAACGGTTGTTCGGACATCAGCATGCTCAGGAAATGAAATGGCCTAAGGGAGAGAGAGAGAGAGAGAGAGAGAGAGAGAGAGAGAGAGAGAGATCAACAGAATAGGTATAGAGACTACCTGCCATTGTTTCAACTTTAAAAAACGAAGTCACACACCTGATCGAAAAGAAGCCTGTCAATGCTATCAAAGCTATGAAAATTTTGAAACAGAAATCAGCAGCTGATCGCCGTGTTTGATTGGAGGAGCAAAAAGTACCTGCTGATGCTGTAATGCGTAATCTATACCAACCAGGTGAGCTAGAAGGTCAACGTTGTGTTACAGACCTTGTGTGGTCTGTCAATGTTTATCAGATAGGATGTTCTGTTACAAAGCCTGGAGAGCCTGTCCTATACTATCTTCAAGATGGTCCAGGCGGTGCATTTGTCCGTGAAGAGTTTTTGATCGTTCCTGACAACACCGAGCTCCTACCAAATGGAGAAAACTAAAATGATACATCATACAATTAAAGGTATGCAAAACAGCGTCAAATCCCAGTTGTGTTCCATAACCTGCGGGAATATGACTCTCATTTGATCATGCAAGCCATCAGCAAAGTGGAAGGAAAGATAACCTGCATTCCCAACAATATGGAGAAGTATATGTCCTTCTCCCCAGGTCAGCTGAGGTTCATCAAAAGCGCACAATTCCTGCTTGCGTCTTTGGATAAGCTGGTTGCGGCTAACGACTCTGTTTATTTCCGTGTTACAACTGAATATAAAGCGAATGATAAAAGGAGACAATTGTTATTGCGTAGGGGGATTTATCTCTTTGAGTATATGGATTCCTTGGAACGGTTTGGGGAGTGCCTACCATCGCCAGATGCTTTCTATAGCAAGCTTACGGATATACATATCTCCAATGAGGATTTTTAACATGCGCAGGAGGTTTGGGGGCATTCGATTATGATACCATGGGAGATTATCACGACCTATACCTGCGGACTGATGTGCTTCTACTAGCTGATGTCTTCGAGATATATCAGAAGACTTACTTGCAGCAGTATGGTCTGGATCCACCACACTAATATACAAGCCCTGGATTGTCTTAGGATGCACTCTTGAAATATACAGGTTTATAATTGGAAGTCATGGCCGACTATGACATGCATCTGTTCTTCGAGAAAGGCATGAGAGGTGGTATTTTCATGGAATCCAAGCGCTATGTTAAAGCTAATAACCCCTACGTCTCAGGCTATGACTCCTCCAAGCCTAACAATAATATTCTCTACCTAGACGCAAATAACCTGTATGGTTGGGCGATGAGTCAAGCACTACCCACGGGTGGATTCAAATGGGTGGATGAAGTGCCCCCGCTGGATACGCTTTCATCCGATGCAGAAAAGGATCACATACTCGAGGTTTGAGGTAGACCTTGAGTATCCTCAAGAGCTACACAACGTCCACAATGCATACCAACTTGCTCCGGAACGTATGAAGGTTCCGAAGGAGTGGCTGTCAGATTATCAGCAAGGGCTTTTGAATTAGTCAACTGATGTTGAAAAGTTGGTTCCCAATCTCTGTGATAAAAAGCGCTATGTTGTGCACTACCCAATTTACAGCTCCACCTCTCTCTAAGTATGAAATTGACAAAAATGCATCGTGCAATTCGGTTCAATCAAAGCAAATAGATGGAGCCTTACGTCAGCATGATTATAGAACTCCGCAAGAAGGCCAAGACCAGCTTTGAGAAGGACCTCTACAAGCTGAAGAACACTAGTAGTGTCTTTGGTAAGATCTGCGTATGCGTGTAGACGTCAAACTCGTGAGAGCCTCTGAAGAGAGACAAGCTTCGCCGGTGGATAACCAGCCCCGCGTTTGCAAGGCATGAGATAATTGATAACGATCTAGTTTATGCTTAAGCGACCAGTCTACGTTTGAATGTGTGTCCTGTACTTGAGTAAACATCTGATGTACGAACTTTATTACAACAACCTGAAGGAGCAATATGGAGAGCGGTGCAATCTTCTCTATACAGATACAAATAGTCTTCTGCTTGAAATCAAAAGAGAGGATGTGTATGCTGATATGAGTTCTGAGTTGTACCTCTATGACACAAGTGATTATCCGACAGACCACCCGCTCTACAGCACCGTAAATAAAAAGGTGCTTGGCAAAACGAATGCCCTGGAGTACCCATCAGCGCGTATGTAGGACTTCGACCCAAAATGTATTCTATCCTGATGGAAGATGGAGGCGAGATACGAAAAGCAAAAGGTGTCAAAATGTATGTTGTGAAAAAATATATACAACATTAGCAGTACAAAGAAGCAATATATGACAGCAAGACCTTTCGTCATGGTATGAACCTATTGAGAAGTGAACACCACATTGTATATAGTATGCGAATGAATACAATTTCGCTATCACCTCTCGATACCAAGCGTTGGATTGTGAGTGGATCACCTACCAGTATAGCCTTTGGCTACAGGGATTAAACATTAAAAAAAAGGTAAAACGAAAAACAAAAAGATAAAAAGTGGGCCAGAACCCAAGTCCAATTAGTGAAAACAAAATATATAAAAACGGCATAAAAAGTGGGCCAGAACCCTCAACTCGTTTTAAGATGTGAAAAACAGTAATCAAAGCGTTATAAAAAAAAAGGTAAACGAAAAACAAAAACATAAAAAGTGGGCCAGAACCCCAGTCCGCTTGGTGAAAACAAAAATTAAAAACGGTAAAAAAAAGTGGGCCAGAACCAGCCTTTTATATACTACTACTTGATATTTGTTTGTTAACAAATCAGCTTCATCTGTTCAACATTTTCCAGTCTTGTAGGCTATTGGTCTTATATCAGTATACTTATGCATCTATCCAAATTCTAGGTTTGTATAGGAATAACATAAGAATCAAACACATTTCGAGCGCGGGGAACTCAACCACTGTAAAGAGTTCAAATTTGTCTTCACGTAATTAAATAATGGCATATGGATTATCTATTTACCGTACGCTTTTAAAATTCACCGTGCGATTTTCGAGCAATTTGAAGAAAAGTGATGAATTTTTATTATGTATTACCGTTAGGCACTCGCGATTTAACAAAATTTTCTGAAATTAGGAGAGATAATTTCTCTCTTTCTTTCCCTCACACCCTCCGTGTCTCTTTCTTTCTCTCTCTCTCTCTCTCTCTCTCTCTCTCTCTCTCTCTCTCTCTCTCTCTCTCTCTCTCTCTCTCTCTCTCTCTCTCTCTCTCTCTCTCTCTCTCTCTCTCTCTCTCTCTCTCTCTCTTTATTTCAATTATACAATTTGCGCAGAGAAATGTGTTTATAGAGAAGCGTTATTCGGAAGAACCAAATGGCTTCAATTGCTGTTTTTTCTTTTCTAATGTGGCAATTAGCCAAGGAAATACTTATAAATCTGTAAATCGTCCAACGAATGAGATCAACCTAACAACTAAAACTTAATATGAAGCAGAAGTAAAGGGTTACAAGTCCTTTTCTTCACATTTCTTTTTTAATGATTATTGCAAATTACACACATTTGTAATCAAAAATTTTATCAAAAATACAAGCAACTTTATTAATATAGAAATGTTGATTTTTGACGTCACGACTAAAAATTACACATGGATTCTAATAGGTATACTTTCTTTTATAAACTCTTATAGCCCGTTATATTCAAATATATGTTCTGTCTGTGGGTGATAATAACCAGTCCGGTCCACTTCCTCGAGCGGGAGCTCTCTCGATTGTGATATTTTTCTCATAATAAGCCACAATGCATCTTTCCAAATTCAAATCTTTCGAAGAAATACATAACGGTAAAAAAGGTTTAAACCAAAGCCTTTGTAGAAAAACAGTCTGACAGTCTGACAGTTTAAATTTAGGTCACTGCGCATGTTTCGATTCCCAACCAGGAGATCTCCCGATCGGTAGCGTGAAACGGACTTATAACGGCTTAAACTAAATTTTCAAAAATTGTAATAGAAATAACCATATTTGCTATTGCTAACTTCTTCTGCTCGAAACGAATGAGGGCGGTCATTAAGTATCATTTTGGGAAACCGGTGCATGTTCACGTGTGCTACACGTAACAATCTATTTTTAGCTTTAATAGAATAAAGTGGAAAATACCTGGTTTCCAATTCCTTTCGGGTATTTCCCCTGCATTTTCTGATAACAAGGAGGCGATACTTGATATATTTTTTGAATAAAATCATCATAATCCTTTTCTGTTCAACTTGCAACAATTTCCAGTTTCGTATCAGTATCTATCAGTATGTTAAACATATCATAAATGTTTGACTATTTTCACAACAAGGTAAACACGAGTTAACACACCTTAATTGTCTTGTACAGTTCTGTACAATATACAATTGATACGATATTCTGCTGAAGTTGTATTAAACATATTGCCATTTGCTTTTACCCAATGCAGTTACAGGCAAACGGGGTATTTGTCCCCGACTCCGGATGTTGACCGCCCCTTCAAAAACACCAGAAACTAAGCTTTATGGGCTCTAGTTCTGCTTAATTTAGAATTTTATCATTA